>JPFM01000011.1:617463-712535 GCA_000733375.1 Paramecium sexaurelia | reverse complement strand
CCCAATCCCCAAACCCAAACCCCAAACCCAACCCCAAACCCAAACCCAAACCCATATGAAGATTTAAAGAAACAGTTGAAAGTAAACTCTTATCTTAAACTCAAAAATAGTTTTGATTATTATTTTTAAAGCTGCTCTTACTTGCAAGGATCCCAAATACTTTTGATTGATAAGAATTTCGATTTTAATTAGTAAAATTATTTAAACAGGTGCAACCAATCTGCCTGAATAATCAAAATGATTCTGTTAATTATATTTCTCAAAATTGCCTTTTAATAAATAAATAACTATTTTTATTATTAATTAAATGGAATTATGATATGACGAAAAATTCTTTTTATAAAAGGTTCAACTAATAAAATTAGAGGAGGTCTATCTCAAGATTATTCTTTTTATTGAAATTTCATAACATCATATGTATTTCAATCTAATTGAAGACTGTATTTTTTTTAGAATTTGATGTAGTATTAAGATTAGTTGACAAAGTCGAAATATTAATTCGTGAGACAATGTTTATTCAATAAATATTGATAGATAGTAAGACAATATTTATTATTGATCAAAGTTTCAAACATCAAAATGCGAACGAAGTAAATGAAAAATTAATATTTTAGAAGTAATGTGGATAAATTGTTTATATAGATAAATTGTGACTATTTGGGGGTAAGGAAAGGAAAATGAATTGAATTGAATTGTATAGAGAATTATAATATACGCTTATATTATTTATTTATTTCAAAATGAGTTCGAATTTGAATTTTGAAAAAATAAGTTATTGTAATAATTTAATGATAACAAATATAAATGAGCACTTCTAAAATTATAATATAATCTATAAAAAATTGTGAGGATGATTGATTAAGAGAATTAGGTGGGCTAAAATATATTTATTAATTTATTGACCTACTTATGTCGTTCTCTAAAATATATCAATAAAAAATTATTTAAATGAAGATTTTATTTTTCTTCCAACTTTTTAATGTTTTATTAAAAAGTACCCAAGCAATAGAATCAGTTGTGAAAGCTAAGATTTATAATTTTCCTATGGAAGTTGGCTAAACTAACATTATTTATTTAGAAGAGTACACACCAGAGCTATTTTAAGCACCATTATATTAAATAAGTTAAAATGAATATAATGTTACGATCTTACAATCAGTTTTCTAGATCTATTATTAAACATTAGTCCCAAGTATATTAAGTTAATAATTTAGACAAAATAATATTATTTGGATGCAATTATATAACATAATCAGATCTCTTTTCAAATACTTTTTGGATTTATACCAACAATTAGACTTTACAATAGGGTACAATTTAGGATAATGGTGAAATTTCATTGGTTTAACAAAGTGCTTATTTTTAAAGTAATAGATTTAATTAATTAGATTGCTTTTAACTAAGTTTAATTACAAATAATTTAGGGATGTTGAGCTGCAATAATAATGGGGTTTTGTAATTTAATATGATAAATTCTTCAAACACAGAAAACACTAATTATATTACAAATTATACATTCCCAACTTAATATACTAATCCAAATGTTTATATTAAGTATTAAAATAGCTCTAGTTTTACTATCTATATTGTGTATACTACATCATAAAATGCGGTAATTGCCTTTTTTATTTATAATGGAAGCAATATATTCTATTAAAATTAACTAACATTTAATGGCTATTATACTTAAGCAATTTTATCAAAAAAAATAAATTACCTCTTTTTAATGAACAGTTAATTTGTATATTTAGTTAATTTATAAACTAAAGTACAAGAGATCCAAGAATTATTTGATCATAGTACAGTAAATTCATAAGATCTATAACCTTTTACTTAAATGGCCATATTTCAAATAACTAATGATACTTTTCATTTTGTGATTTTACAAGATTTAATTCTAACATCTTTTTAATTCAATATTAATTTTTTTAATAAATTGATCAATGTGCAATCATACATTTTGTCTGAATATTCAAAGATTCTAAAGATCTAAGTAACAATAGAAAACATATACATTATTACCAATTCATTCATATTAAAACTGATAAGTAGAGGTGCAATTATGGCTAAGAATTATGTTCAACTCCAAGAAGGATATTTCGCACTTATTTAATTACAAAGATAAATTGTCATAGTTTAAGAATACATTTAGGGCTAGTATATTGTTTCGACCTACTTACTCAACCTACCTTAAATATTAATTTCGGAAGATTAGTCTTAATAATTATAAATGTATAATTAACCATATTTACTTGATATTTTAGTGACTTCATAATCGATAGCTTAATAGGCTTATTATTTATTTAAATTACAAATCTTTCCAGTAAATATTACATAGAATACATGTCCTATCTTATATGATTAATAAATAGAAAACCTCTATTTTAAATACCCTGAATAATTAACAATACCAAAAAATAAAATATTCTTAGGACCCAATTTAACAGTTTCATTGAGTTCAAATAATAGTTTATATTTATATGCCGGATAGAGTTAAATATTCAATGCATATTGGAGTGTTTAAAACGCTATTTATTTAGTAGTTTGTGCTTGGATTGAATCGGTTGAAATATATTGTACATAGTATCACAATTACACAATTCTAATTTCCGAATGGAATCCTTACTTTAATGGCCCTTCATATAAAATTAGTTCAAAATAAAATATAACTTCGTGCAAATGTTATAAATCTATTGAAGGTATTGAAGTGTTAATCTAGTTTAATTAAACTATATCAGTATACTAACTTGACAGGAACTTAAAACCTTAAGGAGATATGATTTAGTTTTAATACCCATTACCAATAATAAGTTGTGTAATATTGTAATCAACCTTATTTGTTTTAACAAATGACAGTAGTTTAAATGCATCTAATCTAAATAATTAAATACAATTATTTACAATATCTAACTATTAATTCAACCAAATTTACATTAATCCAGTTGATTATCCAAATTTCTTATTTTTAGATAACGTTTATGAGTTATTAATTCTATCATATAATGGATAGCAATCCTATGAAATTATCAATTCAATTTAATATCCTCTCATTTCATACGATCTAATTTCTTTTGGAATATTGAGGGGTGGTATATTTATGGCTTTTAGCTATTTATCCAATAGCTTTTTATATTTTTATCCAACTGTAAATATCTTTATACAAAATAGCATCTAGAATTATTTTTAGATTACTATTTAAGGATATTAATTTTACCTAAATCACTAAATTTTTAGTACCTATACATCAAATAACTTCTACATAATTTTCATTTAATCATAGACTACTTATTTAGCAAGATATTAAGCAAGGGGTACCTAATTCACATCATTAATTTCTTTTTCCTATTTTTACCCTTTGAAAAGTCCTAATAAGTATTTACAAATCAGTTCTATTTCTTGGTATTAAATTGAATAAGAAATAAATATTGTTTCGCTTTTTACAAGTAGTTCAGGGTCACTAAATCATACTTTTGTTGATTTTGACTTTTAATATACTACGCATTACGCTTACAATGAATCTTTCGTTATTGTTGGATTAAATTATTCCGCCTCAAATTAAAATTGTACTTATAAATTCAATTAAAATGCAATTATTGAATATGAAAGAAATATTGTAATAGCAAGAGAATTTAATGATGCTTAAGTATTATCAATTTAAGATAAAACCGAAATCAATATTGACCCAAATGAATTATTTTTGGGTAATGTATAAAATTATACAGTAAAATGCGATACTTGCTATTAATTTGAATACATTTAACCAATATCTGTTGAAAATTCTTATATAATAAATTATACACTTTAGGCTGTATTAGAATATTAAGATGCAGTATACCTTTAAAACAATATGAGCTTATTTTAATTACTGCCTTAAGAAAAATAATTGGTAAAACTATATGATTTTTCAGTTTAGAATTCATATTGTACATCCCTTTTTGTTGATATTTTATCCTAATTTCCTGTTTCTACATGTTAATCTACAATATATGCATATAATACAACTTCTCAGGAAGTAATTATGTTTAATTTATCGGATTTCAATTCAATTTATGATTCTGAGTACAACAATGGCATTCTTCAAATTTTCACTAAAGTAAAAGTTACATTAAGTTATTTTGCATTTTATTTTTGGATAGAGAATAATACAATTAACCTTCAATTAATAGTGAATTAGAGTAATGTTTGCTAACAATCTTACGTTCATTTCATATATTTAAGCATGTCGTCAAACTTTACTGTTTAACCATGTTAAACTTATGGGTTTATAGCTACATATACTTCAGGCTAATAGAACAGTTAAATTTTTCTTTTATAGACATGTATACCTGAAAATATAAGTTTAATTTTTGGTTTCTAACCTAACTAAACTATTACACCTGGACTAATATATTTTAAGGTTTAATCATGGAATTTAAAACCAACTTAAGCAATTGAATGGCCATTTATGCCAGGTGGTTCTATGTAGCTAGGTTCACCAAAATAAATATCTAAAGATCTTGTAGAAGTAAAATTTATTGTTCCTGAACCTAATAATATTAATTTATATCCAGCTTTATTTAATCTAACAAATGGAGAATTGATTGCATTTTTAGAAACACAAATTTTCTACGTAGCTTGTAATACAAACAATTAATCATATCTTATTTACTAAGGAGCACCTGGACTTATTATGACCGTGAACTTTTTTATGAATGATTATTTTGTTCCCTCAGTTTACTCATATGAGAATGCAAAACTTTTTTTAAATAAAACTATCAATAAAAATATTATTGGTATCACAGGATATGAAATGATTTAAATAAATCCTAATTCTTAGTATACTTCGTTAATATCTGGTAACTATTATGTCCTTAGTAATTCCACCTTTTCTTAAATTTTCTATGTTTAGAATTATCTGACACTTAAAATTGATTTAACAGGAATCGAACAATCAACTATTGAAATTTAGACAAATAATCCAATAAGTTCATCCACATAAAAATTATTTATTCTAAACGAAAATTACTAAACATATAAATCTCAATAAGAACACAAGTTTACTATACTTATTATAATATTATCTATATTAGTATTTTTAATATTATTGGTGCTATGGTATTGTATTCGTACAAAAAGAGTATAAAATATAAAATCAAATAGCTTTGAATTAATGGAGACTTGAAAAATCACATGAAATATATTTTAAAAAGGATTATTTAATTTCCAAAATTTTTTATTAATTTATAAGTAATACTATTCACAAATTGATTGATATTTCCATCTCTAATTAATTAATGAATTTTTATTTAATCTTTTAGAATTCATATTCTGATAATTTATAAAATTGTAAACTAATTTAAGAAAGCTTCCAAAATTCAATAAATATGACCTTAACTATCAAAAGTATCTTAATAAAATTACCTTAATTTTTTGGACTTTATATATTAGCAATTTTAAAACATCTAGAATACCTTAATTTTAATATCAAACAAATTTTTTTAATTTTATAAAAGTACTACCATATCAACAGATATCAACATTTTTTGATACCATAATAATTTAAAATAAAATTATTCTATCATATTTGAATCTATAAGTAAATGTAATTTTATTCTAAAATTAACCCAATTTCCATATTATCCAAAATTTATATAATACCTATTAAGATATAGCTTATGTGTTTATCATATGATTATATCTAAAAAAAGAATCATTCAAATCTTCAATATCTTTGCAAATAAAAAATTATGAATCTTACAATAAAACTACTTAAATTTATCTATTCAGCTTCTAAAATATCTTACATTAAACTGCTTGATTTATCATACTAAAAAAACTTTAAGGAGAATTGTCTTCAAGAATATTTGTATTTAATCACAAGCCCAGTTAAATAATTTACTTACTTCCTTCAACAAAATAAAATTGTAGCAATAATTATGAAGAGAAGATTTTTGGAGGAAAATAAAATCGAAACATAAATCCAAGGTTTGGTGATTGAAAAGAGCATATAGGCTGAGTGAATAAAGTCAAAATTTATCATTTAGCAATCTTGTTGAGATAAGAAAATTCATTTTGATAATTTTAAAATACAAAAATACGACTAGGAGGAGATAGACCATAATAAACGAAATTCAATAAGGTCTATATTATAATTTCCAATGGAATTTCAATAATAAATTTCATCAAATTATCAATTATGTATGAAAAAAAAAAATTAATTGTTGTTTAAATAAACAAATAATTCATTGAAAACTGAATATTCTATTAAAAGGATATTTTGGTTCTATTTGTAAGAATAATAAACAATGGATCCTTTCTAGTATATGATGGTTAGAGAAGAGATAAATTAAATGATGATTGATAAATTTGATTAATTATTATAGATATATTTATTATTCTCATCAATTTAAACAGTCTCTAACTAACTTAATTAAATCATATATGAAATTATAAGACAAATGATTATTATATTAGAATAAGAGATAAGTGACTGAATATAGATTTTCATAATGATTTTTAGAACTTCTTCATTACTTTGTTTTAACTTCAAATATAAATTAATATTAAAATATCTATATATCAGATAAAGTTAATTTTTAAGTAACAAGTATATCTAGTATTTAATCTTAATTTTATTTTATTTCGATACATAGGAAGCCTTACTAATAGAAGAGTCTTCCGAATTCATTAATAAGGTAACAAACATGGTAAGGTATCACTTCTAAACCATGCGAGAATAAAAGGAATATGCTCCAATAGATTTATAAGCTATTTTTAAATTAAAAAGCTCAATAGCATACATATAAAATGGTTTTTCTCAATAGTATTTTATGAAATTATAAATTTATTCGCAAACAGTTATATTATTAGATAAATATTTTAGTTTAAATGATGATGATTAGCACATTACTAGAAGATGATAATTAATTTATCATAAATTTGATTAGTGCTGGTGAAGATTGTGTTTAGGAATAAATTTGGTTTACCTAAAGTAGTGTTTTCTGAGTGAATGATTAATTGATTGCTGTTGAATTTATGCTGTGTTTATTTTTCCAAATTGGTTTTCCATGTTGAACCTAAAATCAGTATCTTTGAGCTTAGGAATTAATTAGGTTATAGGATCATGTGAAGCGAGAAATAGATAATCAGTTGATCATAGTTGCTTCTTCTATTTGTTAAGGGCATAGATACCATGCAAATTTAAAAGTAACTAGCAGCTGTCTGTGGTTTTATGCATCCACATACTCTTATGAATTATGGGAATTGAGTTTCTTCTAAAGTCAATATTTTTCTATTTTTTTTACATTTTTTACAATCTTGATCTTTCAATTGTGTTGTAAGTATGGTAATAAGCAGTAGTCTTTGTCTGCTTTAGTTACTTGTATTCTTAAATTAGTTCAATTATAGGAATATATTTGTAGTAGTTAGAATTCCAGAAATGAAATCGATTTAAGGTTTTAATAATTCATCCTTAAAATAGCTTCACAGCTTGACATGAAATCTGATTTCTAGGAATTTGAATAATGGATGCATCTTATAATAAATTATTCTATTTATATTATTGATAATTTATGATATATTACCTTTATTTATTCTTGAGTATTTCGCAAAACTATATAGGTTATATAGAACCAAAAATATTTTTCATAATTTAACAAACCCCTTATAGTAATGACAAAAAATAATCCATATCAAAATCTAATAGAAGAGGGGATATTATATTATGAGATCTAAAAATCAACAAAGTTCATAATCATATTAAAATATTTTTCATTTTTTATACTACCATAAAAATGACAATATTGATTTAAGGTTCAAAGTCTTTAGGAAACCTAGTTTATTTAATCAAGTTACCTAAAAGATAAATTAAGAATTATCAGATTACCTAATTTGAAGAAATACGCTTAACCGATGAAGATAACTTTAGGGCTAAATAAGTATTATTTCGAATGATTAGATGTATTTAGAAATCAAAAAAATAGACAATTATTGTTTTTATGAAATTTGAATTTAAGTCCAAGATTCACAGAATTTGCTACAAAATTTATTATTATAAACTATTTAAAACACCTAACTAGGTTATCAAATATAATAAGGTTTGAATCAAAATTATAACTTTAATTTGAAGGGGGATTAAGTGCTAAATTAATAATTAGTAAAAGATTTATACTTTCTAGATCAATTTTTCTTTTTTTTCTCATTATTAAATTTAATTTAGTAATTTCATTTACTACCTTTTAATTAGGATATATCGATTTATCTTGAACATTTTACTGTGTATTTTATTACTGGAGAGTTAAGTGACAAATTAATCTTTAAACTTTAATTGGGAGTCTCTATCGGTGTTTACTAAATAAAAATATAAACATAATTAATATTTTGAAAAAGGTAAATTAATAAAAAATACTGTAGATTTGTTAATTTACAATCTCTAAATAAATTATAATATAAAGGTTGTAAAATAATATGCATTTTTCATCCTAAATAAAATTAATGATTGAAGGAAATTTAGTTAATATTTTGAATAGTTATTTACATGAAATCATATTTCTATTTCCTTTTCTATGTTTAAGAAGTTATGAAACCAAGCAGGAATTATTTATGCATACAAATTCATCAAAAATATATTTCTTGTAATATAATATTAATTTTAATACTCAATAACCAGTTTTCCTCTTTTATTAATCAGTTTCAAGCATTTGATATTGAGCATAATAATTATAATTCAGGTATTATTAATTATACTAATAGTATTGTTGCTCATCATTGTAATAATTTTGAGCAAAATAATATGCTTGATCAATTTGAGAAGCTTGCAATTATGGGTCAGGAGTTTGGTTTGTAGAAGCAAAGGTTTTACGACGACTAAACATTTTAATTTAAATTAAATACTTATTCGGTATATAACCCTTTCCTATGCCGTAAATGACATTCATGTTTTTGTCAAAATCGCTTTATAAATCAGGAAAACAGAATTTCATTTGATAGTAACATTGCAAAGTCAATAAAGCATCAGATCCTGCTTGATGTTCAGGCCCTATACGAGTAACTTCAACTTTAGTTGCTAGTCTACTAAGACCAGCATCCTTGTATTTAGGGTTATCTTTTAGAATGTATTTTAAATCATAGATTGATGGAAAGTAAAGTTTCATCATTTTATAGAATTCATCTTGTGTATCTGGAATCCCAGAATGATGAAATAAGTGCAATAAATAACCAAAATCGAATTCCCCATGGAATACAACATATTTAATTTCATCATTTAAAATTAATCCTATATTTAATTAATATTAATGTTACCACTGCCTGTTACAACTTCACAAAATTCTGAATAATCAATACCTTTAGATGCTAAATCATCAAATTTAATTCCTGCTTACTCTAACATGTTTTTGACAGAACTCATCAATTAATCATAACTGCGTATATTTAAATGAAATATTACTGAGCGTTAAATTTGAAATGAAATTACCATGTGTTTTTGGCTAAAGGTACTTCTCCAGCTTCATTTGCTAAACTTATTCCTAATTGTATTAATTTATATTTTTGAACATTTCTGACTAATTACAAATATTCATAATCCTAAGTTAACTTGATATAATCACTTTGTCATCGCTCTCTGGTTATTCGTATTCTGTTCCCGGAAATTCAGTGTCCTAAAATTAAAGATTTAAATACAAGTGAAATAACATTGAATTCTTCTATTAAATCTGCTATTTCCGCGATTTCAGCTAAAAAGTTGTGTTCCCATACATCAACTATATTTGTTTTATTTAAATGTGTTAGTTTAACCCTGGGGTTCGATTCTTTTAACTTTGCTACAAATTAAAATTTACTTTCCTATGCATATAGGTAATAATTTATTTAATAAATGTATATTATTATATAATTTGTATCTCAACATGATCTTTCCCATAAAACATATTCTTTGCTTATTGACAACTATGAAAACAGCTATCTCCTTTTTAATTTAGTATTAAAGGTGCTTCATAATCCCCTTTCCAATTCCTCAATAATTTTTTGTAATCAAACTTCACCTCTACTATTGATGCAGTTTTCTAAATCTAAATTTTGAGTCGTTTTATATTTAAAATTAATTTAGAGAATTTTCAAAAAAAAAATTTAACTCACAATTGAGGAAGGAGTTGTATTGTTAAAAATTATAGCATGAAATATTCATTATATAGATATGTTTGACAATAGAGAGGTGATCGAGAGGTTTTAAGACACTATCCTTATTTTTTAAGAGTTTAAATAAAGATTTGTACCCCATAATGCTAAAATAGTTTGTATTTACAATTCTAATCACACCTAGTTTTTTTAGCCGAGAAAAGGTTAATACTTCGCTATTTGAATCATTGAAGTTGAAAAGCCAAAAGAAAGTAGATTTGGGACCCTATAATTCCTTAATTATTCAAGTCAATTTTTCGAAAATTCTCAATTTTTATTGGTTCAAAGTATTGGGAGGTGATCCAATACAAAGGTTAGCTCATAATCTGAAGCATTTGAAATGATCACAGAAAAGATTAATAGATATTAAAAAGTTGGTAACTTAAAAAAATTGTGCTCATTAAGTTTTAAAGCCTTCAAAATGGAACAGAGAAATCATCTTTATAATAAAAGAATTGTTTAAATATCTAAGTTTACAATAACGAAAGAACATTCGAAAGATAAAAATATGCAAATTAAAATAAAACACCAAGTTTCAGCAAAATACTCAAAATAATTTTATTTACATTAAAAAATCTTTCCAACTTTAAATTTACATATGTATATAATAATGAAAATAATAATAATAATTTATATATTATATAATAATATGAAATTATTTACCATAAAGTAATTCATTGATTTTGTATCGTTAAAGAAGATGATTCTTGCTAAAATCTTTGCACTTTTGAATTATTTATAAAATAATTGTTTTCTTCATTTCATTTAGAATAAAAGAGAGACATTTAAATTACAAACCATAAAATAAAAATTAATTATTAAAGAGTTAATTCAAAACGGTTAAAAATTTTTACATTAAATACAAAATTATGTATAAGGTTTATAAAAAATATCAATGCATTTTAAATAGATTCTTCCTTACATTTTAGACTTTATTAACATTGTAGGGTTTTTTCGTAGCTTAAATAAATTCCTATTAAGCCTCATGTATAATATCGCAAATGCGATTAACAACATTTTTTTTAGAGTGAATAATTACTGTATTAGGACAGGAAGTAGTAGACTAAGAATTAATTAAATAGTTTACATCGCTCTAAATTGGTGTTGTTAATTAAGAATTTTCAATTTCTTTAGACAGCATTTCGCTAAATTCATTAATCTCTTATTCATTTTGAAAATCTTCTTCTTTATAGAATTATTAGAATTATTGAGGTGTAATTATGTGTTCATTTAAAAGAGTTTCTAGTACAACTTATCTACTTGATAACCTAGATTTATGTTTAGGCTTGATTTTTGGGGAAAGTATTGGAGAATCTTCGAATTAGGATTGAACAAAACTAAACTGATTATTTTATTAGTAATCTTCTGATTCATCAGATGAGTCCATAATACTAGATCTGATGGTGTTGAATGTTTCTAGCAAATTTAATTAAGCATTTGATGAGAGATAGTTTAATTTTTAATAGGGTTAAGCATTTAAGAACACATAAAAGTTACTCTCTCCGAAATAGTTGATAAAAATGGAATTAAATAGTAATTCTTGGACTGAGTGAGCGTTGGTATTTAGAATTTATAATAACACATCTTATTTGTCTGGAAATCTGTAAAATATTAGTTTTTTTACTTTTATATAAAATAATTTTTGATATTTAAAACATCCTACTATATATCTTTTTGATAATCTAAGGTAATTTTTTTGACTAAAGAATTATCCAGTATTTCCATATTATAATTTTCATCCAATAAAATAGTATTTGATTCCTTAAAAATTAATCTAATATATTTACAGAAAAATAGTTTAAAATAAATCCTTCATTGTGATATTTGTATAGTAACTTAAGGAATCCAAATAGAGACTGTTCAAAAGTCAAATTGTTAATTTTTTGTCCATTTAAATAAGAGATGACTATATATAAATATTAGTCATCTTCAAATAAATATTCATATTTTGTGTTGCGAACTATATTCTTCAAATATGATTTTCCTAATTTTTTTGAATACTTTTTTATTGACTTTTAAATGGCAGTCATTTTATCTCTAGATTATAAAATCTAATCATATACTATATATTATACCTCAAAATTGTCTAACTAGTGGGTTTGTTTCTCTATGACATAATTATTTTGAATATCTAAATGCATACAATATTTATTAATGAGTTCATAAAACTATTATAATTATGGCCCGTTGTATGTTATTTATCCGAATTGATTTTAAAGTGATACTCCTTACTCGTCTAACGTAATGTATGTTTGTAATAAATCGATTTATTAACTACTGGCTAATAATTACCCTGAGATGACTCTTATTAATACTGAGGTGTTTCCTGAGTATAGTTAAAACACCTATAACAAAGGAAATATAAAATTATACATCATAATCATCATCATTTGAAAATGAATGGATCGAAATTGGATTCCAAAAGGATTCAGCAAATAATGAATCTTATATCATTGATTTTTATATAATATTTATTAATTAACTCACAAATACGAAGCAAAATAAAAACCCATACAGCATCTCAATCATTATGAAATAGGTTTTAGTAAATATTAAAATATTCATAAAAAAAAAGTAATTCTTTTTCTATTAAGTAATGATTTAGAGAGAAAAGGTAATTATTGTTCAAATCACACTAGAGTACTAAATCATTATTTTGAAAAATTCAAATTTTATTTATCAATAATTAAAATCACAAAAAAACATGTATATATTTGTGAAGCTTACATAATAATAACTTGATATGAAATATATCTAATTAGAGAATATCATTTGTTACTTCAAGATTAATTACTAACATTCTTGATTTAAAAAATTTGTGTATTAATTACGATTATACTTTAATTAAATTTATTTACTTTATTTGAATACCTAAATTGAATTTAATTATTAAAAGCAAATATTTTATATTCAATGGGTAAGTAGTAACAAGAATGATATTTGTCTATTAATTTAATTTTAAGGACATTTAGACGAAAGTGTTAACAAATTTATTGTAAAAAAGTTGGGATTAAAAGGGTTATATTTGAAGAAAAGATCGAAAATTTATTTATTTTTATATATTAAATTAAAATGTAATATCAAAAACAATTTTATTAAATTTTATATGAGGAGGAGAATATTGAATTTAATTCCTTTATTTCTCTTTGCATGTAAGGGTATTAGAAGCAGTTGTAAACTTTAGAGTGATCTGACAGAGGAATAGAAGAAGGGAATCATTTAGACAGCATAGATGTTAGATTATAATAATACTCAATTATTAACATATACAAGCTTTAAGAAGCCAAAAGAAGGAGAATTGATGCCTTTTATGATATAGAATGGAGATGAAGATTATTAAATAATAATAACTCGATATGAAGGAAAAATATATGCATTTGGTAGTTTGTGTCCATATGATCTGGAAACTGATTTGTCAGAAGGAATATGTTTTGGAGACAAATTATATTGTCCAAAACATGGATGCTAATTCGATATTACAAATGGTATGGTTGAAGGACCTCCATCTATAGATAATTTACCTAAATTTGGAGTTAAGGAAAAAGAAGATTCAATAGAAGTTTATGCTCCTTTAGTAGTACCAAAGAAGATAGTTCCTCAATATCATTTCAGAGATTATAATGATTAAAGAAAAGTAATAATTTATGGAGGAGGAGCAGCTGCATTCGCATGTCTAACGACATTAAGGGAATTTGGGTATACTGGAGAGATATCTTATATAACAAATGATAATTATTTACCATATGATAAGACAAAGATGAGTAAAAGAATAAAAGCGACAAAACCTGAAGATTTCTTTTTTAGAAAAGATAGGTGGTATTAAGCAATAGGAATAGATGCCCATTTAGGCAGGAAAATTTCATATGTTAATAACAAATATAGCAATACATATGTAGAATTAGATGACAGCAATAAGATTGCTTATGATACTGTACTAATTGCAACAGGTACAGATCCTGTACATCCTCCAATAAAAGGAATTGAAAATCAACCTGTCTTTTATTTTAATTCCTTAGATTCTCACTAATAATTAAAAGAGAAACTAAAAACTATAAATGATCTGGTATTTTGATCTTGTATATTATAGTCTATCTTAGGTATTAATACAATATCATTAGAAGTGGCATAAACAATTCGTTAAGAATACCCAAATATTAAAATCAATATAATTGATCCAAATGAGGAAAGCCAATTTTAGGTTTAATATGGACCTGAATTGACAAATTTAGTTTTAGATCTTCATGTTGATAAAGGAATTAACATTTATGAAAATATTAAAATAAAGAAATTTGAAAAAGATTCCATTATTTTCAAAGGGAAAAAAAAACTAAAATCTGATGCAGTAATATTGTTTCCAAGTACAGTTGCACCAAAAACAGAATTTGCAGAAGTAAGTGATCACCAATTTGAATTTGATACTGCTGGAAGAGTAAAAGTAGACTATTTTCAAAGAACTGATATTAAAAGAATCTTTGCTGCAGGTAGCTGTGCTCATACCTATTTTTATACAAATGGCACGGGCCATTTAGGTGATCAATGGTAAGCTTGCTATAATTAAGGAATGACTGCAGCCTATAATATGCTCGCACTTAATGTTCCTTGGCATTAAATTCCTTTCACTTATACTGAACAATATGGAAAGATTTTATAATAAACTAGTTCTTGGCCATAATTTGATGAAATTCATATCGAAGGAGATTTAAAAAAATGGGACTTCATCATATACTACGGTATGAATGACTTTGTTGTTGGTGCTGTTGGTACGCCTTCTAAATAAAACAGAGTTGCAATTGTGAATGAAGGTATTAGATGCAAAAATATTCCATTTATGTCAGATCTCAAAAATGGTAAATACTCCACTAAAGATATTGAAGCTGCTGTTAGAGTATATATATGATTAAACTAGAAAATTAAAAAATCTGGATGTTACAAAACAACTTTATATAAATTTAGATATGATGTTGTACCAGAATACAATCTTTGGACTTTCAGAGATAATATGTCAACTTTCTATTTCCCATATGATAATGCAGAAATTTCAGCTGCACCTAAAATGAAAGGAGATGAATGACATTAATCTAAATATATTGTCCATATATATCATGGATTCATTACTGATGTTTATCCTTCTTCTAGATTGCGTCTATACCTTTCGTTTAACTACTTTATATAAATATCGCTTTTCTCTTTTTTAGTTTTTCTTTGTATGTGCTTTTATTCAGAATTTGCTACTTGACTATAAGACTTGCGTAAAAACATATAGTTAATCCAGTATTTCATATAACCAATAAACTTTGCAAATTATAATATACAAAACATTACACCACTTGATAGTATAACTATCACTATGATATTTTAAATTTCCAAATAAAATAGTATGAAGAAAATTACTGTTACAGATACATTACATAGAATCCAATTTACAACAAATTTATATTTCTGATACTTTTTATCTGATTCTTTGTTGCTTTAATTCTTATTTTCAGAGTCTGTTGTTAAACCTTTAGTTCCCCATGTTAAATCATCTATTCTGCAGAAAGAGTAAGTAATGAATAAGTGAGTATAAGTAGGCATAAAATATATATAATGAATTGAATTGATTGCTATTTCAAATACTAATTTAAAATCAATAAACATTTGTAGTATAAATGGCAAAACTGTTAAAATAAATGATATTAAAACAATAAAATAAATATAAGATGGTAAATCTTAAGGGTTATCAATAAATTTAAATGGAGATTAATTTATTATCAATTCTATTATCAATAAATAAAATGTATAGCCAGCATTTAAAAGGCTTACCAAACCTAAAATAGTCGAAATACCATAAAATTTCGAATAGTAGTATTAATTAATTTATTTTCTTTCTTTTTCTTTTTCCTCTTTCTTTTGAATCAAATTTACACTACTTTAGTTATAATTTAATGATAAATAAATCAAACTAAATTCTAAGAAAATATATCCTCCTATAATCGCTTATTTAATTGCTGAGGCTATAATAGGATCTGAATCCTCAGTTAATGTATTTAAAATCATATATATCCAAATTATCTAAAAGGAGATTACAAAATATTGCATAACTAATAATTTTATATTTATTGATTACTTTATGATATTCTTGCAAACACTAAACATACTATAAATTGATATTTGGCCAATTTAGTATGCCCACTAGAGGGTAATTATTCAGGAAAGTGTTTAATCACATAATTCAAAGCAAACCAAGATCCATTTATCCATCTCCTTCTTTACAAAATTAGTAGTACAACTGATGACATAGGATCAACATCTACATAGGCATCCCTCACGTACTTTAAATAATAACCATTACAAAATAATAATAAACACAAAACTCTATCTTCAGCTAAAAACATATTAGCTTCTTCTAATGTATCATGCTCATAATTAGGATTCAATTTAGATTTTAAATATTTATCAAGAATATTTTACTTTTATTCATTATTTTGATCAATATTTAATTTAATAAAAGATTAACTAGGATCATTTGAAGCCTACTATTAATATTTGGTTGAAAATGCTTTATATCTGTAAGCTGAATATGCTCCTGGTAATACTTAAATAAAATTTAGCGAGGACTCAAATTATTTATCTAGAAGATTTCCAATATCGTATTCGCATTTTTAACATCTTTCAATATTAAAGATACCAACGTTTAAAAACTTGCTTATCAAATCCATATGCTCTCCTTTATGATCATCTTATTTAGTTAATTCTATTGACATAGTTCCACATACTCCTCCAACTTAATCATTCATTACAAGTTCTTTAATTAAATTATAAACAGATCCTTTGCGTGCTCGAGCTCCACAATCCATTAGAACACAATATTCTGGTTAAAATTCATGGCAAAAACCTTTAAAAAACCATAAATGTGATGATAATTTTGTTCCGTTGGTAAATTTAAATACATGAAATATAGGTATTTATGAATTTATTAAACCTGATTTGTCTTTAAGCTTTACGGTTTAAACAGTTTAATAAACATAAGCATTATTTTATCTAAATTCAATGTATTTTTTGGCTTGTTGATACTGATATTCCATTGTATTTACAACATCTTCATAATTGAATTCATTTCCTGGTTTATGCTACATTTTTTTTCTTAGATATCTATCATTCAGAATATATTGCTTTTTTTATTAATCTGTCTTCTATTAAAATAATACTCTTTATTCCTAAGAATACTTTTAAATTATTTCTTTTTTAAATTTATAACTCTTATATTATTATTCTAATGTTTTATCTTGATCTATGTTATTTTATTTATCCATGTATTAACAAAAGTAGGCTAAAATTAAATATATATATTTACGTATAATATCACCTTCTTGATTATTGCCATTTTCATCTCCTTAATTTCTTATATTTTCTATCCCATCATATATCACAACTACCAATATTTGATTAGGCATTATTTAAGTATCATTCTCTGATAACTCATTCAAACTATCTTATATTCCTTCTAATGATTTTTATAACTCTTATAATGGCTCAGAATACATAGTAATACAAATCATCACCTTTATTTAATTATCAATACAATATTCTTCACATTTTTTCTTCTCATCATCCGTAAAATGAGAAATTTCTTCTAATCTCCTTTATTTATTCTATGTAAATAAAATTTCACTAATTAATCCATCATGATCTATTGAAGCAATTTAAGATAAATTTTTTTAGTCAATTGTTCTTTTCATACTCTAAAATTTATCTTTCCTTAAATCTACTACCCCTTTTATACCGATTTACTCAAGTCTCCTAACTATTTTTTTTTTATCATCTTTATCTTTTTCATAAATTTGTTTTAACAATCCACCTTCTTTTTGTAATTATAATTCTATAGGCTAATATCTTGACCGATAATCAGATATATTTTTAATAATTTCCATTGTTCTAAAATATTGAGACTAACAAGGCTCATTTCTTTATTTCATAAATTATTATTACATTTTATTTTTAATTCTACTTATAAATTAATAAACTGCTCAAACTTTATAACTATAAAATTTAGTATGAATTTTATATAAAATCAATCCTTAACATCTAAATTTCTATTGTTGATAATATCATATTATAATAATTATTTTATTTTAAATTTTATTATGAACAAAATTATTTTTTTTTAAATAACTGAGATAATAAGTAGGTGAATATCTTTTTGATATCTATTTAATTTATAAGAATTAGAATAAAAAGTAATAACTTAAAGGCTTAGCTGCAATATTTAAATTTGAAATCTAAACTGTGATTTTAAATTTGTAAATAATGAAAGTAAAATAGCAAATAGTATATCGTATAAATTTAGACTATTAAATCACATCCATATATAAATTGATTCTATATAGTGTTAAAAGTATCAATATAAAATATTAATATATTAATCATATAATAAATAGAATGGATTAAACGAGAACCATATTAAGAAAGAATTTAATCTTACATTTCAGGTCAAAATAATTTTGGATAAATTTATATGTTCCATTTATAAGTGCTATTATATCAATAATTATTTCTTATCAGAGTACGAATAATTTATATTTCCTATTAATATTCGCATGTTTAAATAATAATGGGATTTTAAGATAATCCTCAGCATTAATAGTGAGAGAAAAGAGTGAAAAATTTAAGGAATTATAATAATAAATGGGATTGAGTTCCAATGCTTATTATGGATCATGGATAATAACATTTTTTGCATTAACCTTGGGTGTTTCATCACTATATTGCATACCATTTTTAGTATTTTGTTGTAATAAAGCAGGGGATGGATATCTAAGAATAGAAATGTTAATACTAGGATAAATTTTGTATTGTTTTGCTGTATCATCGTTCGTAATGTTTTTAACTTCATTCTTCAAGAATCCTAATAAATCTAGTGAATTAATTGGTCTATTAAATGCTTTTTTAACATTTGTAGTTATAACTACTTTTGTTCCAAATCTAAAATTTTCATTTTTTAGTTAATTACCTACATTATTTGTACCACAAACAGCATTCTAAATGTTCCTTTTAAGTTCACATTGGCTATATTATAGTGATGATTATTTCTTAAATCCTGGAATATATATCACTTTGTTAATATTTTAGATAGTTGTTTATATTCTTGGATTTATGTATTTTGATTAAGTATTTAGCGGATCCAAGAATGTATTATTTTTATGTAGGTATTGCAAAAAGAATACAAAGACTTATAATGATCTTGATGATGAATCAAATCCAAACAATTAGGAATTAGAACCATAATAACTTTAAAAACCTATATTAAATCTTTAAGATTAATAAGTAGAAAATTAAGGAACTCCATTTATAGAAGTTGAAAATCTATGGAAAAAGATTGATAACTAATTTATATTAAAATCTCTAAATATGGAGGTTTATTAAAATGAAATATATTGTTTATTAGGACCGAATGGAGCAGGAAAATCTACATTTATGAATATACTTTCCTGTATGTCTGAAAAAACTAAAGGTAAATACAATATTTTAGGATAAAGCGTTGAAAATAGATAATTTAAAGATTAAATTGGAGTTTGTTTATAAAAAGATATTTTATATCCAGAATTGAATGCTTACGAACATTTAAGATTTTATGGAACATTAAGAGGTTTAATAGATGAAGAATTATAATAATAAATCCATCAGATATTATAATTATGTTAATTAGCAAATGAATCTTAATTAAAATCAAATTAATTAAGTGGTGGAAATAAGAGAAAATTATGTCTAGCAATTTCATTAATTGGAAATTCAAAAATTATATTTTTAGATGAACCATCATCAGGAATGGATGCAATAACCAGATAATAAATATGGGATGTGATAAAATAAATGAGATTGAATAGAGCAATCATAATGACAACTCATCATATGGAAGAGGCTGATGAATTAGCAAGTAGAGTAGGAATTTTAATTAATGGATAAATTGTAACTCAAGGTAGTCCTGACTTCATTAAACTAACTTTTGGAGTAGGTTATCATTTACAAATGGATTTTTAAGATTAGAATTAATTATTATAAGAGAAACCTAAAATTTAAGCTTAACTCTAAAAAATAGATAGTTATACTCCAGTAATTTAATGTACACCTACTTCACTCAAAAGTGTTCTACCAGTAAATAAAATTCATTTGTTTCATGAACTCTTAAATTATTTAGAATCAAATTCATAAAGTAAATTTTCACTTTAATTAAATTCTCTTGAAGATTCGTATCTTGCAATTGATTATTAATATGGAACTTAAAATATTGATTTGAATGCTTAAAGAGTATTTCAATAAAGACCTAAGATAATTTTTAAATCTCAATTTATTGGTTTAGTTTAAAGAAAATTTTTAGTTTTAATCAGTTCAACTGATAAATAAATTAGATATTTATTGCCTGTTCCATTAATTTATATAGCTGTAATAACTGGTATAAACCATTCTTTTTTTTTTGTTTTTTTATATCTTGGAATCAAAGCATTAACATCTACTCTATATGTTATAATTCAACTAGAAGATAAAGATACAAAAATTAAATAATATATGTATACAAGCGGAGTTTAAATACATACTTATTGGCTCAGTAGTATTGTTACTGACATCGTTCCATCATTTATTGAGGGTTTATATACAGCAATACTATTATTTATCTACAATATAGGACATTTTGGATACCACTTCTTTGCAGTTATCTTTTTAATTACTATTTTTGGTATTTCCCTGAGTTGTTTTACTAATTGCCTATCTATTTTATATAAAACTTAATAAGGGGTTTATGTTGGTGTGCCATTATTGTAATTTTTGATATTTTTCCTTTTCTTACTCATATTAATGCTGTTTATCACTTATCCAGAATGTCCTCAAGAAGTTAATTTGATTGCAATGATTCTTATGATAGTTTCGCCATTTTAAGCATGCTTTATTGGTTTTGCTATGAGTCCTGCCTTATTGAATTTACCCATTTTTGGTTATTTCTCATGCATACTATTTTTATTATTAGGGGCAGCAGTCAATATTTTAATATTGTATTCTTCTGATAAAAAAGCATTTAAATAAATTTAAACTAATATGGATGATACTGATGCTGTAGTTGATGTATAAGATTTATCAAAAATGTAAGGATAAGTGGAAACAGTTCATAAATTATCATTCCAAATTAAATCAAAAGAAATATTTGGATTACTAGGACCTAATTGTGCAGGAAAATCAACTACTTTCAATATGATTAGTAAATTTGATTAACCAACATCAGGTTAAGTAAGAATAAGAGATATTGAAACTAATATTGGATTAGTACCATAATTTTGTCCGTTCAACCCTAATTTAACAATTGAATAACATCTTAAAATTTATGGAATACTAAAAGGTTAAGAAAACCTTTCAAATGCTATTGAAGTGTATTTGAAAGCAATTGATATGTATGAAATTAAAGATAGAAAAGTCAAATTTTTAAGTGGAGGAGAAAGACGAAAGGTTTAATTGGGAATAGCCTTAATTGGAGGATCTAATCGATTGCTTATGGATGAACCAACAACAGGACTTGATCCTAAATCTAGAAGAATCTTCTAATAGATATTATTATAATCTTCTTAAAACAATGATGCATCAGTTCTCTTAACTACACATTCGTTATAGGAAGCTTAAAGTATTTGTAATAGAATAGGAATTATGGTTAATGGACATTTAATTATTTAAGGAACTTTAGATGAATTAAGAGTTTAATTAGGAGAGTAGGCTAGATTTAGTGTAAAATGTAATATAGGCAGAAAGGAATAAGTTCATCAAACTATATGGTTATAACTCTCCAAATAATTCGAATTGTAGCCCATTTATGAAAATAGAGATAAGTAAATTATGTTTAACTATTTTTATTAGTTATTTGTCATATTAAATTCCAGCAGGTCACTTTAAGTTATCTTCACTGTTTTAATACTTATAAGTAGAGCTTAAATAGAAACAGTAATTGATAACTGACTTTGCAATATACTAGCCAAATTTAGAATAAATTTTTGCCTTCTTTGTTTAGTAGTAAATTACTGGTCTTAATTTAAATATTTAAAATGAAAACAAAGATTAAGAATTTAATATTGGAAATGTCTTAAGAACAATCATGGCTTGTTTTTGTATTTTCTGGTGAAATTTTATATTTGAATTCATATTAATAATATTGATTTTTTATAATAATAAAATGATATCACAAACAATAGCGAATAGAATTTTTTAAATATATAATATATAGAGATAATTAAATTAAAAGGTGGGTATTGCAATATAAAAACTCTATTGAAAAACAAATTATTTTCTATCAAATTGATCTGCATCTGAATCTTTTAAGATGTAATTTCAACGTTTTGTTAAGTTTAAGAAATTTAAAAAATATAATCTCTCATTATTATAGATAATATAACTATGATGATTAATAAATTCTATTTTCATATAGTTTATTATATTGCATATTTATATTATTATAATTTTGTCAAATGAGAATAGTAAGCCTATTGTTAATGAACATAAAATAAAGTATAAATTTTAGAGTGTTTTCAATTTTAAAAAATAAAGATCAATTTATACTATTTTCTTTTAGTTTACTAAGTCTTATTAATTTTTATTATATTTTATTATTTTAAATGAGAAGGAGATTCGAAAGTGGTTATAATTAAAGATATCAGATAGATAAAAAGGAGTATGCTAACTATTTAGAGAATTAGATTAGAACTAAAGAAGAAAAAAAGAAAGAAGATAAAATTTTAGATAATGTTAAAGATTAATTCATATTTTAGTATTTTAGATTTTCATTATTAAAGATAACCTAGATCTAGATTTTAAATTCATTCAATTTTTGATAATTAAGATTTAGAGAAAAGATAAAAACTTCAATAATAAAAGTTAGAATAGGATATATATAATTATAATAAGATGGTGGCTGAAGAGAGAAAGAGAGCTAAAGATTTAAGTAAATCCTAACAAAATGATAGTTCAATTATTCCACTAAAATTGCCTAAAATTTAAGCTTATTCTTAGGAACCTTATAGTAATAAAAATGGAAATACCTTATCTTTAAATATCCCAAATACTTTGTCTAAGTCTTTTGTTTTAAATAATGAACATTCTCAAAATCAAGCGACATAAATTTCTATATTAAATCCAATAGAAGATTTGAAAATTAATCCAAGCAAAATCTAAGATCAAATTGATTAAAATTAATTAGATTTTCAAGAGTAGAAATAAAAAGAAGAAATAAAAAAAAGAAACCAAGAATTAGAAAATATAAGAAAAAAGATGCATGAAAATTATATTACTACACGAAATCAAATAACATCTCTTGTTGAGTTTATTAAATATAATTAGTAATAGCAGAATTAATTTTTAGTTTTATCTAGATAATTAAATACAATAATGAAATAAGATTAATTTTAACCAGCTTATCCATTCTTAAAAGAAGAACTAAATAAAAAAATGAATAATTAATATTTCCATCACAATGAGTTTATGGAATAAGTCAAAGATGAATTATAAAATACATCAAATTATGTATATATTCACAATAAAGATAGATTTAATTTTAATAAATTGAAAAAGTGTAAGATTATGAGGATTTAGTTTTTGAGCTTTGATTAATTAAATAATAATAATTATATATATTTAATCTACATTCAAAAACTATAAATTACATTTACTCGAAATAAAATCAATAAAAAATATTAAATATTATATTTATATCAAATATAAATAACATCAAATTTTGACTTGCTTTTATTTAGCAATATCAAAAATAGCCTAAGCATTTTAATCACCTGTATTTTTTACCAATCTCGAAAATTCAGTATTTTTATCTACAGAAGTAGAATTAATTGAATTTGCTAATAAATTGAACGGAGTATCAAATTCTATTACTTTACCCTCACTAACAACCATAACTTTATCATAATCAGAAATTGTATTTAATCTATGTGCTATAGTAATTAAAGTGCAATCTGAAAATTTCTTTTTTAATGTTTCTTGAATAAAATCATCAGTTTTCATATCAACATTAGCTGTTGCTTCATCTAAAACAATAATTTTTTTTTTGTATAAGATAATTCTGGCTAAACAAATTAATTGTTTCTATCCTACAGAAAAAACAGAATTAACATCACTCATATCAGTTAATAGTCCGCCTTAGAACGATTTAACTTGGTTTATAAGATCTGTTTGCTCTAATGCCTACCATAATTATTCATCAGTGAATTCATCAAAAGGATCTAAATTACGTCTAATAGTTCCAGTGAATAAGAATGGGGATTAAGGTATTATACCAATATTACTTCTTAATTTATGTAAACCTAAATTTCTTACATCTAAGTCTGATATTAATAATTTTGATTATTTATCTTTTTCAATTTCTGACATTCTAAATATTGCTTATAAGATGGATGATTTTCCTGCCCCTGTTCTTCCTACGCAACCTATTTTCTCACCACTTTATATTTCAAAAGACAAACCCTTTAATACTAATTCACAATTTTATCTATATCTCATAAAAACATTTTCAAATTTAACTCTACCATCTTTTGGGAATTCAGGATGTTTTTAATCTTCTTATGTTACGTGAGGAGCTTCTGATGGAATATCAATTATCTAAAACATTCTATTGTATGAGTTCATTTATGTTTCAAAAGTAATTAATTATCTTAATCCCCATTGCAAAGCATCATTATAAGTAGTCAAAAGTAATAAACCTTGAGATAATATTGCAACATCATCAAAATTTAATTTTACAAAAATAAATATTCCAACTGTCTACGCTATAAATCCAACAAGATCTAAATTAAATCCAAAAGCTCTTGATTAATAGTAATATGTCAAAGCATTAAGATTGCATTTATTTGAGATTTCTAAAAACTATTCTCTAAACCATATTTATTACTAATAAACTCTAACTTAAATCACCCCTCCTAAGGTCTTCTTTAAAAAATCAAATAAAGGACTTCTTTACATTAATTCAACTTCTTTGAGTTAACTTATGATCTTTTTTGAATAATTAAACTAATAAACATCAACAACAATAATAAACACAATCATAATCAAAAAATATGGTTGTAATATAGCTAAAGTGATAAGAGAAAACATAAAATTTCCTAAGATTTCCAATACATCCAAACTAACAGAATTTGTTTGATTGTCACACAAAGACAAGTCATTCGAAAATCTGTTTATAATTCTTCCTGATGGATTTACATCGAAATATGAAACTGGTGCAAAAGTTAAAGATTTAAGCATTTATTAATGTATTTTTTAAGTTGATGTTTACACTGAATAAGTATTCAAAGCATATTTAACTAAGTTTGATAAAAACAGACCTAGTGTTAACATTCCTAAAAGATAATAAGCACGATCTAAATCATTTTCTTATTGATATTCTTAAAAGAGTGAAATTATTCTTTAATAAAAATTATTCAGTACTTCAGAACCAGCTTCTAAACATAATACCAATATAATAATTATGAAATTCCAAAATTAATAATATCTAAAATATGTCTTCAAAGTTATTAATTATTATTAATCAGCTTCTTTACCAATAAGATTATTTGATACAGTACTCCTAATTTTTGTTCTTTTTTAAAAATTTGGTCTAATAAATTCTTATTTTTTAGATTCTTTTGTGTTGCTTAGTTATTATGCTAATTCTTCGTTAATCATATATAAATTAGATTTTATATCATCATACGAACCTTGAGCAATCAATTCTCCATCATTTAAAATAGCTATTTTATCACATTCAACAGCATATTAAACTTAATGAGTTACCAAAATAACAATTGGTTTTTTTTTTGATGGATTTCTTTAAATTTAATAATCAAAAATAAACTCTTTGATGGCCATATGAAATATATTTTTAGCAACACTAGCATCGACAGCTGATAAAGGATCATCAAATAAATATAAATCAGCTTATTGATATAAAGCTCTCGCCAATGATAAACGTGCTTTCTAACCTCCAGAGAGTGTAGTACCTCTTTCTCCTATTTCTGTATGATCTTAAAATTTCATTAAAGATAAATCTGCTTCCAATTAAGAAGCATGCAAAACTTTCTAATATAATACTTTGTCATATGGTCTACCAAACAAAATATTCCTCCTTATGCTATCTGGAAATATAAATGGTTCTTATTCAACATAAGCTATTGATAAGATACCTTTATTTGCTTCCTGACCATCAATTTTGAATGAACCTTTGTATGCTGGAATTTCATATAAAAATGCACTAAGAAGAGTTGATTTTCCACAACCCACTTTTCCTATAAATGCCCATGCTTCTCCAGCTTAAATATCTAATGTTAAATTTTTAAGAACTGGCTTTGTAGTTTCATTTACTTAACTTGTCCAAAATGAAGAAAACTTTTATAATTATATTCTTGGGCCTGTGTAGTTTGATGATTAATTATTAGTATCTGATCTTACTTCGATCTTATCTAAATTCTTCATTTCTGAATTTTATATATTTAAAATAGTTGCTATCCTAGTAAATGATACTTTAATATTGATCACTGATTAAATTCCATAAGATACCATAAAAACACAACTTAGTTTAAAAAATGTAAGCAATTAAATTGTTGAGATCATTTCAGCCACACTCATAGTTTCTCTAAAGCCACCATAATATAATATAACAAAAAATACAAAACTTGACCAAATCTATGATATTAAACTAAATAATCTATCTATAGCTGATCTAAAACTAATTTTTAATAAGCAAACATATTCCTTTGTTCTCATTATGGATATCATTTTATTGAATGCTTGTTCCCATGCATACATTTTTATTAGTCTTATACCTTCAATAAGTTCATTTGTTAATTTTAATCTTTAATCTTAATATTATTTAGATATTCTAAGTGTTTCAGAATTAAATGATTAAAGAACTATTTATATAGGATAAGCTACAAAGATAATAGCCAAAGCTATCATTCCTATAGGTCCATCAAATCTATCCCATAATATATAAGATCCAAATATAATTGATACAAAACATACACTACTTTAAAATATCATAATAAGAACAAATTCAAGATAATTTATATCACCAGATACTAAATTTAGAATCTTACCTATATTGGCTTCTTTTATTGAATAAGCACTCAATTCCGTTAATTTTATGTAGACTAAATTTATTAAAGCCATTCTTGCCTTTGATGAAAAAATCATAGCCAAATTATAACCATGATGTCTAGTAAATACACAAAGTAAATTAAGAAATACTAAAAGAATTGCAAACCCATATGCATCATCTCTCTCTTTTTTGGCAGCACTAGAAATCACTTTATTCATTACCATTGATACACCATTTCTTACTATAGCTTCCACAAAATATGCAAAAAAGCATCCCATACTTATCCATTTTAATTAACCAAAAAATATTAATCTCACTAAATCACCACAAGTAATTTACTTTTTTTATTTTACTTTTTCTTATGAAATTTCAACTGTTTCTTTAAGGTCTTCCCAAGGTGATAATTTTGGCAAATGTCTTTCTGTAATCTTATGTCCTTTATCTAATACATTTCTCTTCAAAAATAAAGAATATTTTGTCAGATGCAAAAAAACAAACTTTGAAATTAACCAACTGTTTTAACCATGATAATAAGGATAAAGTTTCTCTTCCTCTTCTTCAGGTATAGTAATCATCGAAGGCTCGTCTTATCCATCCTCTCTGTTTAAAGGTTATTACTCTTGTTATGATTCATCTTACTAATCGTTTAATACTGTCATCATCTGATTATTAGTTCCACTTTCTTTTTACTAAGATGTCATCTCTATGTCATCTTATTTTTTCTAAGGACTGATGTCACTCATTAGAATTTTCAGAAATCCAATAAATTATTAATAACATTTAAATAAATTTACTATAGCTCCTTAAAATCCGCAAATTATTCTTAATTAATTTTCTTAATTCCTTTTTATGCGTATCATTTATGATTTCTGATCATTCAACAAAATTCAAATCAAAATTTTGTTATAATTATTTTAAATCATTAGCAACTTAGTTTTTAAAATAGTTCATTCTGATTTCAAGTTGTATACTTTCATGAATTAATTTAAACAATATAACAATAAGTTTTTAAAATGAAGAAGGTAACTATTACAATTTTCAATTTTATAATATTTTAATCAATTATTGAATTTTTAATATTATAACCACTATTATAATTAAATTTTCATAATTATATATGTCTATTAAATTTGATGAAATACAATAAGAATAACCATTAATATTATTTTTTAATAATGTAATACAATTTTTTCCTAATCTGAAATATAAGTTAAAAATTTATACTCTACAACATTTATTTGATGATAATGAACTGAAAATTTTATAACATTTAATAAATGATGAAAAAAAAAGATGAAATGAAACAAGTTGAATATAAATGAGATTATAATTGATTAATCTCAAACTAAAGCATTATTTTTTATTCAATCAGATCCAATATAATCCTCAGCAACTACTTCTTTGACCTCTGCAATATAATGGCACAACATTCGTTCAATTCCATTTTTTAATGTAACAGATGATGAAGGACACCCTGCACATGAACCCTTCATATATAAATGAACAATTCCTTTCTATTCATCAAATTCTCTAAATACTATGTCTCCACCATCCTCTTATACTGTAGGTCTGATTCGAGTGTCAATTATTTCTTTAATTAATTATACAACCTTTTTTAAATAAATAGAATACTTCTGAATCATCCTCTTTTATCTTAGTATCTTGACTTTCTTAATAACCATCAATAATTAGTTATTTTTCTTATCCATCTGAATCTAATTAATAATGTTCCATTATGTGTTCAAAAATTTATGGTTTGAGTTCTTCCCATCTACTTTCTTCCTTCTTAGCTATTGAAATATAATCCTTTCCATAAAAAACTCTAGTCACTCCTTCAACCATAAATAGTTTTTAAGCCAATGGAGAACATTTAGCTTCTCTTGGTCTTGAAAAATCATATGTTCCATTAATCAAGACTTACTTGCCTCCTGGTATAAATTTCAAAAAATTTGGATTGGGTGTAGGTTTTGCTTGAATAAATAATTTGTAAATATTCTTAAAATTTAACATTTTATGTAAAATAATATAAAAAAATAAAATTATTAAAATTCACATGATTTAACAAGTACATGATGTTTTTATATCTCTTCCAAAATCCATATTCATTAAAAACATAGGATCTTTCTTATTTGTATCATCAAAATACCAAACCTTTTTATCAAAATATCTAACTATGTTATATAAATAATACCTTAAATTACTAGCTGAATAAATAAGAGATGGACTTGATATTTATTTATTATAACCAATCAAAGTTATTTCATTTAATTTAAATGATATAGCTTAGATTTGAAAAGTTTAACAAGTGTTACCTCCAACTACTATCAATGCTTTTTATTGAAATACTTCATCAATCATTTTAGTAACAGAAGCATTATAAAAATGATTATAAACCTTTTAAGTAGCCACAATATTTTAATATTTTATTGTTAAAGTATCAACAATTGAAAATTTTCCAAAATTCAATCCTAAATTTGCTTAATCAGTTTAAATAAACTTATTATAAAATTAAAATTACTAATTTTGCTCTAGCAATATGCTCTAAAACTAATTTCAAACTTACATATTCACAAGTTTAATTAGCTTCGATTAATTCTTAATTTATCTCTTTCTCATATTCTAACAAAGGATTTCCCCCCATAAAAAAGATATATTTAGAATCAACTGACCTATGTTAAGATTCAAACTTTTCTTTATCTTCGTTATCTTTATCTTACCAAATAATTCCTTTATCTTTAATTAAATCAAATACGATCGGGTTCATTCTTGATTTAGTCATTGTTATAGTAAGAACAGGCGTTAACGTCACTTCTCTACGCTTAATCTCGAAAACCTTTATTGTCTTTAAAGGTTTCTTCTCTCCTCTTTATAGCTGATGTCCTCCTATCACTAATAAAACACTTTTCCATTAATATTCATGTTCACATTCAATTAAATATAACAGAGGATCTTATCTTGGTTTATCTTCATTTAAATTCAAAGACACAAGCGGTTTATCTTTATTATCATTTATTAGCATATCTGAACTATAAATATGAACTTTCCCTAATTTATTATCATAAATGTAAAAACGACCAGTTGTTTTCTCTTAAACTATTGACAATGATGGTCTCTATCCTCCAAAATCTTATAGATTTATTATTTTCTCCCACTTTGTATTTTTTATTAGATTTTTGCTAGTTAATAATAAACTTTTTGGAGTAAGAAAACTTAATTTTGATATTTAATTTTTGTAGAGTCTAACATATTGTTTCTTAGCAACAACAGTGTCCTTTGCTATTGAAGTTTCGCTACCTTTTTAGTCTCTTTCTTTTCTTTTTATTCTAGCTATATTTATTTGTTTTTAATTAATTACTTTTATCTAGATTCTTAACTTCATCATAAGGAATGCCATCATTATTAAATATTGTCTTATAATTATAGATTAAATTTAAAGATGTTATTTCAGGAATTTTACTCAATAATTATACTTCTTTAAAGAAGTCAGTTTTCTCTTCAGCTGATTCTTCTACTATCTTTTCATTTATTTATTCTGTTTTAACTTACAAAGGAGCATAAAAAGCTCTAAAGTTATTTAGACTTATTAATATACTAATTTCCTTATAAAATGTTATCAATTGTGAGACTTGTATCATCTGCTGGCTTTTGAAGAGTCTTGTTTTCTTTGTTTTGTTACTGAGTTCCATAGATGTTTCTTGATATTTAAATGAAAATACCTATTCAAAGTAATTATATCATTTATATCAATACTGTCACTCATTTTAATTAATAATTCAGATATTAAATACATCATGTTACGATTTTTATGTAATCTATGGTGGAGAATTTGCCCAATTTATTCTCTATTCGTACCTATTTTAAACAAACTCATTTATAAGTTAAAACTATCTCATATTATGACCATTCATAATCTATTTTTCAATTGTTTTTCATTTATCTCCTTATTTTTGAATACGAAATTTTATATTCATTAAATGTTAGTCTTGAATTCTGATTTATACTATTATTCGAGCTTATTTTATTATATTAATTACTTGAAAGAAAAAAAGATCATAAATTTGAAATGTATATATATTATATAGCCGAAAATCAAAATTCATTCCCAAAATCTTAGTTTATCTAATAAGCAACCTTTGTAATTCAAATATGATAATCTATTAAGTAATTAATTTTATTAATTATAGTATAATTATGTGTTTACTTTGAATAAGATTCCTTGAAAATATTTATATATTTTCAACTTATTCAATAATTGCATAGTTTAGTATTTAAGGTCTTGATTAATTGATAACTTAATTTAGATTAGTCAGATGATATTACTAAAAAATAAGAATAATGATCATATTCTTTGAAAATAAAAGAAATTTTTAACCATAAATATGTTCTGTTACGTATGAAGTTCCTTGATTTTTTCAGTGGGTTATACTTCTTTACTAGATCGTTTAAAAATATAGATCCAATAGTCAATCCTTTTAGCTTAGCTAAATAAATTGCTGAATATTTTATTTAAACTTGTTAACTGCAGTTTAATTTGTTTTTAGTAGTGAGGCCTATATGAATTTTCATTTTCCCTTTCTTACCTTTTAATACAAACTTAATTAGCTTATTAGTAAATTTTTCATAAAATGTTTTGTTCTTTTCTAAGTTCGAAATTAATATACAAAATTTTAGTTTTAAAAATAGAAAAATAATTTAGAAATTTAAAAATTATCTCATAATTATTGGAATTATTGGAATTATTTGTATGATATTTTAGAATGATAAAATATATTTTCAAATTTCTTGGTTTCATTATTTTTGCTCTTAGTTATTTTACTACCTAACCATTTCATTTCTAATAGCATATTTATGTAAAGGATTTTAATTTAGACTAAAAGGCTTTGAATTAGAATTTGAATTAGTGCTTTGACCATTAGTATTATTTGCATCAAAATCTCTAAATCTTGATGGCTTTTATTATTATTATTATTATTCAGCTCTATTTAATTATCTCCCTTAAGCAGATGGACTATTAAATCCATTATTGGATGGAGAGTCTATTCGAATAAAAAATAATAATACCTATTTAATCAGTATGTCCATTTAATAGAGGACTATTTTAATATAGACTATCATTAGATTAATCTTTTCTTAATCTTGATGAAGCAGTAATCAGAGGTGAGTGAAGTGGTGAATTATTCAATTATTTTATCCTCTATTTATCAAATTTTAAATGTTCCTCCTATATCTTTAAAGTTGTCTCTTCATTCTCCTCCACCTATTTTAACCTTCTACCAAAGTAAGGATGCCCAAGTGCCTATTAAGCAGTAATTCTTTTATTTGGTTCTTTTTCTAACATCTTTCTCAATAGATCATATGCTTATTGAGGAACATTTTCAAATAACACTGCATCGAATGAGATTTCACATTTTCTATTTTTTGCTAATACATCATTATAGCTTTTTCCTGGAAATGCTGGTTTACCAGTTAATCTAAGAATATTAATAAAATAGGTGATTACAAAATGTAAAATATTAATCCTAAGCTGTAGATATCACATATTGGATCATATCTTCCTCCATCTTTACAATTTACAACTTCTGGTGCCACAAATCCTGGTGTTCCACATCGATTAAATAGATATGGAAATTCATCAGCATTCTAAGCCAAACCAAAATCTGCTATACAAACTGACTAAATATTACTATGGTTTAATAAAAATAATGTAATACTTAGGTTTTCTGAATAAAATATTTTCTGGTTTTAAGTCTCTATGCATAATATGTTTTGAATGCATATTATATAATCCTTCTAATAAAGTGAATACAAGCACTTCAATTTCAAATGAGTTAAATTATGGTCTATTTTTTACTTTATCATACAAGGAACCTCCTTCCAATAAATCAAGTACCATATATAAAGAATTATCAGTTTCATAAACTTCATGTAATTTTATTAAAGCATGACTATCGAGCTTTCTCATGATTGCAATTTCATTTAGTATAGACATCTATATAATAAACTTACATTATTACTTTTCCTTTATCTTAACCATAAGCAATCTCTTTTGAAAATGCTTTTATAGCAAAACTTCTTTCATCTTCTAAACGATCAGCTAAATATACGGATGCAAAATTGCCCTTCCCTATTTTCCGATGTGCTTTAAAACTTTCATGAAATCCTCTTTGATTTATATGTTTAGCTAAATAATCTCTCCATTTTTTGAGAAGTTAAACATCATCTGAAAACAACTTTATTTTGTGCTACATATTCTCTCTCTCAATCAATAATCCAAGTGGTTTTCCAACTTTAAACTTCTCTTCAACTTATTCTCTTAATAACTAAAATTTTGTTTCGAATGATAAAGAAATGAATTTGTTCTTGTTAGCAACAATTATTTAATTAGAAAATCCATGTAACACTCTTCTTTTACCTTTCGGTGTGATAAATTCACCAACTATTTCTGGTGGCTGATCTTAACATTAAAGAGACTCTGTTAATTTATAATTCATAAAAAAATATCATTTCTAAGATTATTCATCATAGATCTTATTGATAATCTAATCTACTCTCCATTTTAGTATTTGATTTTTTTCTATAAACTTGCACAAGTAATTTATACTCTAATCTGTCATAATACTTTGTATTTCTTATGCTTTAACTAAAATTTATGTACCCAAAAATCTTTTTTCTGGTTCTATTTATTATTTTATATATTTATACATTCTTTTATAATTTCTAAGAAAAGACAAATTGATTATTATAGTGTGAATTCTAATGTATTTTCCAAATAATAAAAGCCCCAATTTAAAAAGAGTGTATCTATTTTTTGAGGAGCCTTCAATTATACACACACTTCAACAATCTATCCTGGAATAGTTTCAGGTAAAAGTAATTGTTCAGTCTTAAAAGGATAATCAATGCATCTTAATTTCATGGTTGAAGGCCAAACTTTTGAGCCTGAATTCTTTAAAACTAATTTCCAAACAAATTCCTTGTCTGGATAGCTTTAAACTTATGAATTTTGTAAGACTTCTATTTAATAAGCCTCTTAGATTAATTCTTATTCTATTAAAGGATATTAAATCTATTATATTAAAATAGCTTATGGTTAAATATTCTATTATTAAGATGGATATCCTTATAATATTTAAAAGTTATTTTATTGGTAAACTTATTATTATTATTATTGTTGTTATTATTATTGTTATTGTTGTTATGATTAAATCTTATAATCTTAAATTGGTTAATGCTCATATTGATCATGAAGTAATTATAAATTTAGATTTTAAAATTAACTTTTCTACTATATGTAATTGTCTTGTTTAAGTTCCTATTATCTTTTATTTTATTCATTTTAAATTACACTATTTGAATATAGATTGGACTATTCCATAAATTTGAGATCTAAAATATTTAAATGAAAAAGTTACCATCTTCTGTCAGTTGCCCAATAACGTTTTCGAATACAAAAAATTTATAAGAAGATTATTATAAAATCTTTAGCAATATGAGCAATGCATCTTCATGTATAATCTAGAATAGTTAAATTTATTTTGAATACTTCAAGTGGTTATTAGTTAAAGAAAAAAACAAGATGATAATTCGAATCAATTTGCGGATAAAATTTTTCAATTGAGGACTTTATTGCCTACAAATTTTAAACATGAAGAGGTAGTTTGTGGGTTTTTCTATTAAAAACTATTTTGAATGCCATTAAATTCTAAATATTAATGTTTTTATAATAAATTTATAATTTATATTACATTTTTGGTAAATTATGGAATATAGATATATATCAATCATTTTAAATATTCTTCAAATCTGTCATTGTCTTTTATTAATTTAAAGAATCTGCTGGAATCAAAGTTAATGCTAATTTTGTTAAATACATGACGTTATCTAATTTCAATATCCATTTGTAAAAGCATATAATATATAAGATGATCAATGTCAAACCCATAATATACATATATATTTAAAACTTTAAAATAACTGAATCTAAGGTACTTCTATTTAAATTTAACATTGTACTAGCAATTTATTCCATTATCTTTCCTTAAAATAAGAAATGATGTACAAATTCAGTTGTATGAACTTATCCAGACAAAAAATATTCTAATTAAGTTTCATCCATGATAGCATAATCATTTTATTACCAAAATGTTTTCAATGTTTTTGAAAATTCATGTACCATATCAACTATTCCTCCAGAAACATAGTCTAAACTATTATCAGGAGAAGATGGCTCTTATGGATTTGTACATGATGGAACTAAAGTTGGATCACTTTCACAAAGTGAACTCTTGAAAGGAATTAACAGACTATTTTTTTATTCATCTAAAAGCGAAGTACTTGATGCTAATTAATCATAAATGACAGATAATTAATCCTAAAAACCATCTTACAATGAGAAAAATTCTGTTAATACCCCACTTAAATTAAAATTAATTTTAGATAATTCAAATGCTTTATTTAATTTTTTATTAACTAAATAATCTGTTTTTAAAATTTCTCCATATACTACTAAAGAATCAAATTTTAATTTAAATTCTATCAATTATAAATTTAAAGTGATTGCTGGTTTGATTGATTACACCATTGATATAGATAATCCTAATGCGCCTAACAAATAGCCTGCTAAAAGTAACCATGATAAAAATAGGAATGCATAATTCCAAATTTAAGGTAATCTTAAATTATAAACTCTTGATGTTAAAGAACTATTTTGATATCTTTTTTTAAATTTTTATTTTTCATTTTTACTAACACTTGATCCACTTTAAGATTAAAGAAAATTTAAATCTTATTTAGCCTTTACAAAATTAGATTCAAAAATATATTTAACAAAATTGGTTTATTTCCATTATACTTATTTTGGGTCTTTTAGAATGGTTTTAATCTCATTATAAACTTTATTTATTTGAGTTACATCATCTTCACTTAGTTTTGTTATAAGGATTAAGATTCTTCGTATTAAGTAATTCACATCTTGTAACACTTTAATAATCAAAAACATAAAAACTGTTATTACACAAAGCTCTGCAACCACTACATAAATTAAAGCATTCACAATTTATTATTCATAAAATATTAAATTTTCATTAAGATAATTAATATAGCTTTTGCTAACTGTTATCACTTAAACCATATTCAATTTAAAAAATAAATTCAATGATAAAAACTTCTCATCCAATTCATTTTAAATTTACTAATTTAAAGTAATTGAATTTGATGAAATCTATTCTAACAGTATTGTAAGATCAAATGGAATGTCAAACTAATTTAAATTGTTTATTATTTTTAAATCATCATTTAAAGGAATTACTTAATTTTCAAAAGTAATAATATCTTCATAAATACTTTTTAAATCATACTCTATATTCAATGCTAAAGTACTAAACTCATTTTTAAGAGCATCATTTACTAATTAACTATATTTTACTAATTCTAAATTTTATTGAAGTATATTTGATGAAAACATCAAGGTTTTTAAAAAGTAATTATTAATTTTTTCAGGAAACTGAACATAATTAAGATTTGTTTACAGAATTCCAAATTAATCTAAAAATAATTTATACATTTACCTTAAATAATATATATTTTAATGAAAACCAAAATTAAGGCAGTTAAACAAACAACAATATTTAATATAATTATCATCCAAATTTAAGTATCAATTTCTCCTAACTAATAGAGAGATCTAATTAATAAATATGGTGATTTTGATGAAGAAGTCTTTGTTGAACTAGGCTTAGATGATTATTTATTTTCATAATCTTGCATGTCTTTATTATTAATATTCTTTCTTAATATATCCAAAATGTCATTTTTTTTTTTTTAATCTTTGGAACTATCTGATTTTTTTTCAATTAAATCTGAATCATATTTTGGTTCTTCAAATTATTCAGGCTATTAAACATTTAACTTACTTTCTTCTATTTCTTATACTAATTATTAAAAGTCTTAATCTTCAATTCTTGAAATTTAAGGATTTTCAAAGATTACTTTAGATTCATCTTACTATTTTAATACCTTAGAATTAGATATGTCATTAATTTCCATAATCTATTCTAATAAATGTTAATCTGATGGACCTTTTAAATCAGCTGTTTCATTCAGTTAATCAGAATTTTATTATAAATTTCTTGTCATGAAATTTTTTGTATTGGATGAATCTATTCCAGTTTAAGATTCTCCATATTTAAGTGCTATTAAAGTTCTTCGGATAGATTTTTTATAAGGTATAATTGAACTTGAGTCAGATCTTTCAAATTCACTGATAGGTTCTAATTTTAACACAAAATATGGATATCTTTCTTTCTTGGTTTCCATTATTTAAAAATCAATACTATACTTTATTTTAAGAATATCACATTTGATTGATTGTTCATCATGATATTTAGATAAAAAATCAAGAATCAAATTAATTCTTTCAGCTTATAACATTGGAATGTTTAAGCCTTTAATCTTCACTTATTCTTCTTAATTATTGTAACTTCTTGCTGAGATCGCTGAAGCATGAGAAGCCAATTATGATTTTATTGTTGTAAGATTGTAAGATGATAGTTTTTGGTCGTATCTTTATCTGTCATTAAAAACCTATCCAAACTACAAACATAGATCTTATAATTATTCTGGAAAATAAGTATAATCAATAAATTCTGTTTCAATATCATTTGCTAATTTCTTTAAATTTATTAAAATAAATGGCATCAACATAAATATATGCCCTTACTCTACAAATCTTTCCATTGTCATTGTTGGATTATTGGGCAAAATTCTTTTCTCAAAGAAATCTTAACTGGATCCAATAATTTTGCCATAACTATCAAACATTACTACATCATATGACGATTATAATCTAAGTATTGAACCAGTCAAAACAAAATCAGAAGGATCCTGAAATAAATTTCCAATTTTAATATAGCATTCTCTTAGATAACCTTACTTTTATAAGTAAAAAGAATGAATGCTTTAAACTGAATATTTTGTATATCCTTTCGAAATAAAATCATTTAGTGAAGCATCATGCAAAGTTCTTAAATCAGGTGGCAAAAAGGATGAAATTAGTGTTTACTAAAATTAAGGATTATCAAATTACCCCTGCAATATCTTGAGCATTTTAGAATTCAAAAAAATTGGCCAAGGTTAACAAATTTTTATTAACTATATGACCTTTCTTTCTTACAAGACTAACAAGTATAATAACAGCTTCATCTTTCAATAATGCACAGTCATCTATAATTTCAATTGATTTCTATCTATCTTCTTTAATTAAGTCTTCAATTTATTTTTCTGCTTGAAATGCCTAATATTACTATTTAATTTATTACTCTATCGAAATCATTTAAAATAACAGCATATAAAATAGAATATAACTTCAAATTTAATATATTTATATTTCTATCTTCAGGATCTAACGTTTTAAGAACAGTTTATAAACTAATATCTTTTGATCTATCAAAAAATACTTCTGGTATAATGATAGTAGCTTAAATATCGAATATAAAATTTACATTTAATTTTTTTATATAATTCATCGATCGATTTACATAAAATTAATTATTCCTTATGGAATGGTTCTAAATCATCATAACCTTCAATTAGATTATCCCAAAACTTTTATTTCCTCTCTATTACATCAATTATCTTAGGAGTTATTTCTTAATAAAAATTAACACTTCTCCATAATTATGCAATTGTCAACTTTTCTTCCTTTACCATATATCTTTCTTTTCTAAACTATTATAAAATCATTCTCTCTTAAAGATACAAAATGGAAAATTCTAATTCTGCAGATATTTTTGATGTTAATTCTCTAAAATACAATGAATTATCACTATTTTAATCTTGCTAATATCTTCTTAATTCAACATAACCAATTAAAGGCCTTTATGCTGTTGATGACAAAAAACTAATATATTACAATTACAATTATTCGAATTTAGGTTTATGTATTTCACCATTTTTTACTACCGTCCTACTGTGACAAGTTTTAAATATACAACTTACTACATCAATTGTTAGTTTCTGTAATTATATTTTATCATTAAAATTAACTTTAGATAATTTTGATCTTTATGAAGGACATTTAGATCTTAAACAATTCTCATTATGTTTTATTAATTATTAAAAGTATGTTAGTTTGTTGTATTCGCTTGTTTAGAAATGAATAAAATGACTATAAAATTAATCTACTCCAATAATTATATATTTCTCTTATAAATTGAAACGAGAATTATAATTGGTCATAGCAAATTCGTGAAATAGTGAACTTATTGATGTTGAGACTCCACTTATTAATCCAGCTACAAATAAGGTCCAAAACAGTTAACCATCTGCTATTATTTCCAACGAAAAGAGTAAACAAATAAAGAAACTGCTAAAAAGCACCATTGCTATTTTCAAAGATGGTTCTCGAAATGGATCTCTATAAGGACAACTATAAAATTGATCGACAATTTATAAAAATGCATAAGAAAATCCAAATATATATTGAATGAATGTAATTTCTTAATAAAATCTAAAAAATATTAGTAAGTAACTAGTAGTATAATTAACTAATTAAACATAAGCAAATCTTCTTTTAAAGCAATTATTTTCTGCAAACCTATGATTCCTTAATAAATATATTAAGATAATGCCTTAACAATACTGTAAAATTGAGTTAAAGTATCCAAAAATATAATAATCATTTAACATAAATTTCACACTTATTACAATTATTGGTATTGTGAAGACACTATAAAAAGTAAAGTACCAGTGCAAAATAGAATTAACTGATTCTATTTTTTTCTCTAAAATTAATCGTAATTTAAAGTTTAAGGCTACTCTTTATGTTTCAAATGTTGCAATAAGTAGATAAAATAGTAAAATTATTTAAAAAGCAAATATTAAAAATAAAAATACTTTGCTTAAGTCTTCCGATAACATAGGTTCAAATAAAGAAAAATGAGACAGTACCACAACATAATCAAATGCTTAATCTGAAGATCTTTCTAAAAATAAACCTAATAATTAAATATGATGCAGAAGATGAGGAATGATAAAAAACTCTTGAGGAAACTTTTTAATAATGATTATTATACTTAGAAACGAGGCTTATACTCAATTGCGAAAAGTATAGTTTTAATGTAACCGCTACAGAATTCCTTTATCTTGTTCATCACTATCAAGATTTAAAAAAAAAATTATTAAAATATATAATATTAATCGGAATTCATCTTATCAAACAAATATTTACAGTAATCGACTAAAATAATTTTCTCCATATTCACTAGGTAATTATTATTTACCAAAGTTAAATCTTCAAGATACCAATTAAATAAAGTGATAATACCTTTGTAAATATATTATGTTTCAAAATTTTATTTTGTTCTAAGGGATATGAAAATTACCTTTTTACTCTCTATTCTATTATTACTTTTCTTATTTGATTTTAGATTTATCTACTACTAATTTTGTTCTCATAAATTATTAAGTAATATTAGTGTCACAAATATTTATTTGATTATTTTTTCATTTCTTTTTAGCTAAAATAAAAATTATTGAATTAAATAATCCAAAATTTATAACCTATGCAACGCATAAAAGTATCAATCCAAGAATTAAATTTGCTATAAATTCAAAAAGAATATTTAAGATCAATCCTAATCTCTATTAGGATTAATAAGAAGGATAACTTATGTCTTTTATCTTCAAATATTGAAAATATTAATAATAAAGTAATCTGTAAATTTATGTTATTATTTCTAATATTTTGTATTTATATTATAATCTTGTTAAGTTAGAATATAATATAAGTAAATTATAAAAAATTACATTCTCATCTTCAAAAAACATACTTTTTATGAGGAATTTATATATATAACAAATATTTCATTTTTAACATTTTTAATGTAATGCCATTAAAATTGAATCATCTAGTATTAGAATATCTAATTAAATAATATTTGATTAGATATTTAATTCAGAAATCAGAATATTTTTATTTTTAACTCAAAAATTTATAAATATTTTCGTTTCTATTTAATTAATACTTATACTACCTCAATTAATTTTATAGATTCTAATTCTATTTTATAAATGAGTTATCAAAATTAGATATTATAAGATATTAGTTATTGATTCTGGTTTATATTTTAACTAAAAATATGGTAAAGATATCTTAACAAGACAATTTTTTTAAACAAAATAAATACATGATTTTAATGATAAATCATCATTAATTTTCTTTTCAGATTTTATTACCCTTACTAAACTTGCTTTTATAATTGAGACTTGTTATTATTTAAGAGTTATTAAAAATTTAAATTATCAATAAATTGATTTTCTTAAGGTTGAACAGTTTGAATTGAAAAGTTTTTTTTCTTCTAATATCAAATATATTATATACCTTGTTGAACTCTTCTAAATAAACAATATAAGAATGATTATTTAATTATGTTAAATTTTAAATAAATATTATTGTTAAATTAGCTCATTAAGATTAAATATTAAATGATTAATATATATAAATGTAAATTTAAATTACTCAGTCCAAAATTTTTAAAACTTCTCTATCTTTATGGCCTTTTAGATTTTCTATCATTTATAATATTTTGATATTATCTTTGAGATGTCCTTATATTTAATATCTTAAATTACCTTATTTAAATCGTTTTTATACAATAAGAGCTACAGTTATTCTTACATTTTTGACAGGATCCAAGCTAAGTGAGACAAATTATTCTAAGAAAGTAGATTCAAATTCTTTGAGGGTTATTAATTTGGAACACATATAAGCAAATCTTATAATAATATATATATTAATACGCTTATCTTTAATTAAATCGATGACTGATACCATAAGCTTTAATATTTTCTATTAAACATTAATAATAGATTTGGCTTGTTTCATCTTCAGTATTCAAAGATTATAATATAGAATGCATTTCTTTTGCTGCTTATCTTCTTACAGTGGCCACAATGTCATTACATAATTTCAAAGTAATAGGTACAATAATTTGAAATATATTGTCAACATTATATAATGGAACCATATGTTTGATTTATTTGGCTATCAAATGACGTATTCTCCATTTCTTTTGATCTCTCTTTATAAATAATAAATAATAAAAACTTACTTATATTATTAAAACAACATCTAACAGATTATCTCTTTTTTCTTCATCAAATATCTTTATAAATTCCCATAAATGTGTAACTGCTGCATATTTGACTTCATCATTTAAATCTTTTAAAAATGAATCAAAAATGACAACTAAATCTTTTTCTGCATATCTTGGACCACATGCTTTTGCAATAATATATAAGTTTTCTGCTAATACTTTTCTAACTCCTTTATTTTTGACTAGATTTTATAATAATTTTAATAAATTTGGCCATTTTTCTTATCCATATATTTCAACAACAAAATGAAGAGATGCTGCACAAGCATCATAGATTTCTTAGTCTGATGAAAAATACTCGCAAACTTCCTTATTTATTGATCTACAATATTCAATTAATAATTATTCGTTTTTTTGATTACAATCATGTAAGGTATGAATAAATTAACCAAGAAGATAAAATGCTGATGCTTTCACCCATTTATTTGAATCCCTATTTATTTAATTAATTATACTTTAAGAATTCAATCATTTTATTTGATAATTCATTTTATCTAACTTATTTTGGAGCTATCTAAGCTAATCTGACGATAATTTCTACACAAGCCTTACGTACATGCCAAGATGACTTATCTTCAGATTTTCTATTAAGATAATTTAATTTTAGATGTACTAAAGATAATAAGGTAGTAATTTCGAAACAAAAAACTCAGGTCTTACTGATTTAGCTATTTAGGGTAATTGTTAAATTGATTCCTTTCTTACTCTAACACTTATATCTTCGCCAGCATTTATAAATTCTATTGAAATGAAAGATTCTAAGAATTATTAATTAGCTATATTAGCATATGAACCAAAAAATTATAAAGCTACCATCTTATTCTCTTCATTCGATTCATCATGTGCCATTAATATTAAATCATTAAGTATCAATTCATTTATTTCATCACTTGTAAGTTTCTATGCAATTCTAGATATTTATTTTTGAACATCTGATTAAATATCAAAATTATGATATTTTATTAATTACATTAATGCTGGTAATAAATGTTGTTTAATTAAAGATATATCTAATTCATCAATCAATTAATTTAGTTGATGTATTAAGATTTTCTTTACTTCATCACTATCATTTATTAATTAGTTTATAACCTAACTCAATTAATTCTATGCCTCACTCCCTATCAAAATTATCAATTCAGCTAAATGTCTAGCATAAGCTTGTCTATTAATATCAATCTTAATTAATAATATTACCTCTCTTAAAAATTTAATTAATGTATGTTCAAAAGCTTAGCCAAAGCTTTTTCTGGTTCATCTTCTATAAAAACAGCATCGTCTTCTCTTTACTATAAATTTTTTAAATTGAATGATTCCTCTTCACTTATCTGTAGCATAATTTTTTTTTATTCCTCTATAATTCATTTAAAAAATAAATAACCTGCAGAAAGACTCTTCATTCCAAATTCTTCCACATTATCCTTAACTTCAGGTTCTTTATTTTCATTTTGCTTTTCCTCTTAATTCATATTTTTTTATAAATAAAAAATTAATTAATACACATACATAATTAATATTACATCATCTTTTTGATTTATAACCAAATTAGTATCTAAATTTGTACATTTTGGACCTAAAAGGTATGTGACAATAATTATCTAGAATAGTTAGTCTGTTATTTAGATTTGATTTAAGTAATAGTAAAAATATAATCAGATAGCCTAGATGAATGTACTCATTTTTGTTGTAGTTTCACTACTCTTAAGCTCATCATTAATAATAAAAAAATATATTATTTTTATTAATTACAAAATACAATTAATTTATAATATGGGATTGTATTCAAAATCATATTATATATAATATTTATTAAATTTCATAAAACTATAGAGATTAAGATTTCAAATGTAAATTAATACTAAAACCTTAAATACATTATTTAGATGTAATTTCTTGTAGCGATTGAATAACATTATTAAATTTAGATTGATTTTATTAGATTTGCATAACTAAAATATTTTTCTTATTAAATATTAACTGCAATTAAATTATTGCAGTCAATCCCATAAAGTTTTTATAATATCTATAAAAAATTATGAATTCATGTTATTCCAAAGTAAGATTTATTAAAAATATCATTTTTTTTTTTGAATGACGCTTTAAAGCATGCGAAGTATTTAGAATTATGGAATAAATTTCTGATAAGAAAAAATCTATTAGATTTTAAGTTTCTTCAAACTTGTTAGCAAATATAATTGAGTGAAGAATTTTATTATATTTTTAATGAATAATTTAATAGAACTAATAAATGAAATAAAATAATCGCAATCAAAAGGGCAAGAGTAATTGATTGATTAGTTTTTGGTTGGTTATTTAATAGGAACAGGAGAAATTAAGTCAATTGAAGACATAAGATTACTTACTAAACAACTTTCAGCAATTAAGCAACAAATGGATGATAATGATATATCTTCTTTTTCAAGAGATTACTTTATAAATTAGAAATTAAATGGTTTTGATGCATCTTAAGTAAAGAAATAAACTTAAATATAATAAACAAAAAAATAAATAAAGTAGTAATCCATTAAATAAAATGATTAATTAGAAATCGACAAGAATGATAATTAAACTATAAAAGAGAAAGTTATGTAATAGAAATAACAAGATAATTAAGATCTTGTATAAAACGTTGATTGTACAAAAGAATAATAGATAGAGGGTGTGTAAGAAAGAAATTAAACATTTTTAAAGCAATCTTAAAAATAATATAATGCTCGTCTTTAGAAAGTTGTTTAGGATGCAAAAAACAATTAAAAGTAAAATTGATATAAGAATAATTCTATTCACATGCTTGTTGTTAAATTCAACTAATTTTCTAATTACTAAAACGACTTTTTTTTATTTTGTATAGAAATTTGTGTAGATTATTTCTTTTAAAAATAATTAGGTTTAGCAATAGGCTAACTAGCTCGTTTGTCTGATATATCAAAATCAGTTTTTAATTTTTAAGGAGTTGTATTGGTCTTCTTTTATGGTTTTTTCTAATCTATTATATTTGTCAGATTATTCATTATAGTATTATCAATAGTTGAGTATTTGCTAAATGACTAAATATAGAATTTTGATGATTTTTACTTGATTATCAAATTTCGATAATTAAGCTGTTAAGGATTTACATTTCTAGTATAATTCTTCATTTTCTCTTTTAAACTTCTAGAAAGATTAGAATGAATAAATACTATAATGATATTCTTAGTATTACTTAAGAACTCAGCTCTACTACTTTCTAATTCATCAATTCTAATTTGCAAATCATCTTACTATTATTACATTAAATATTGATCCTTGATATTTGATATTTAATTAATACTCTTATATTCTATCTAACTTCAGATTCGTACTTCTGTAATTATTTTTCTAGTCCCAAAAATTCCTATTGTTTTTTGATAGCAATTTCAGTAATTTACTTTAACTAATCACAATTATTATTGGTTTTTAAGTATTTCAATTTTTATTGTTCATCATCGCATAACTAAAAGATTGATTTGTTATATTTTACAATCGTGAATAATTTGTTTATTAACTCTTACATTTAATTATATATATATATATATCATAACTTCAGATCATCACTTAGTATGCCACAAATATTGTCTAAATTATCACCTGTTAAATGAGCAAAAGCTCTTAATTTTCCCTGTTTATAATTTGTCTTTTAAACTTAGACTCTTAATTTGGTACCTTATTTAATCACTTCTTCATCTTCTTCTTTAAAGGATTCCTAAATCAATACAATGAAGACATACATTAGAAAAAGTGTAATTAGCAGGCATCTTATCTCTTGCGATAATGAAATCTATTGGTCCCAATTTGGCAAAGACTGCTTAAGCTTCACATTTGACCACTTCAACATCAACTATATCCTTGTCTTTAATTTGAAATACTATGGCTTCAAATTTAATCTGAAATACAATAACTTAATACCACTACTCTGACAGTTCCGTCTTCTTCAATTAATGCATCTATTTATTCATCTTAAAATTAATTGTAATTCATGCATTTATTTATACAAATGATGTAGCCAACATCTTCAAAATACTTTCCTTCTAATTTCTATACAATTTATTCTAAAATGAACTTTTAATCCTTTAATTAATCCAAATAGTTTGGCTCTATAGACAACTTTGTTTTGAGTCCCTTTATCACATAAAACATTTTTATTATTAATTATTTTTTAACTAAAAAAATTAGTATATTTTTATTTAAAACTTTTCAAATCATCTTTTTGCAGTCTAAGGCCTTTATTATTATGAAGGTGATTTCAAAGCCATATTTACAACATATGTCACTGCTTTCTACAATGTATAATTAGATGCCTTCCTTTTTAATAGCTATTGATAAATTAATTTATATTAATGTACTTTTTCGGATATTTATTCTATTGCTTCTAAGAACCCTTAGAAATTTAAATCCGGTTACAGTGACTTTAACTATATTTTTTTGTAAATCAAATCATAATCTGATTTAATCAATAAATCATTGATCAATTAAGAATTATTAGCTAATCTACAAAATCTCATTTAATTTAAATTACCATATCTCAAACCACAAAGATTACTGTAAAGATCAACCAATTTGTAAAACTAAAATACAGTAAATATATAAAATAAATTACCAAATCTAAATTCTCAATTGGTGGTTATCCATCTATAATCATTTTATAACTATTACAATACTTACCCTTACCAATTTATTCAATCTATTCTTAAGGTGTTTTCACTGCAATTATAAATGCATCTTCAATTACTTTTGTCTTAACATACGCATCCAATGAACTAGTCTCCACTCTCTTACTTCCATTCGGATTTTATACCACTTAAGTAATCTCTAAACTAGGATTAGCATTGATTTCAATAATCCAAGGTTTCAAATCCCTGTCAATTAAAATATCAAAGCCAATAACATGAAAACAATTAGCCTTTTCCCATTTGTCTTAATAAACTTCTCGAGTAGAATTCAACTTTACTTATAAATTCATATTATTACTAAAAAAGGAGCGATTCCGTATAGAAATCTCACTATAGTTTATTCGATTCTCAATTTTAATTTAGGAACATCAATTCCCATTTTCATTAAAGTTTTTTTGGCTGATGTGTAAGTTCTCTTTGTTCCAAAATTAATTTTCTGGAAATCTGGAGGATGTATAATAAAATTCTAACTATCTATGGATATACTATTTTTGTCTTTTACTTTTATTTAAAGAATAGTTTGTTAGATGCATATAAACATTAGAAAGATTACTTGTTGTGATATCTTAATAGTTCTCAGTACATAATCTTGCCAAACCTTCTTCATTTATGTATGCAATCAAAGGTTTAAGCGATGTTACCAATACATACAATCGAAAATCAAACTTCTTATCATCTAATAATAAGGGATTGCTTATGTACTCTTAAATAATATAGTGTCTATATATTGTTATGGTAGTACTTCTTTATATAATTGATATCTTTAACTCCATTGTTGAATAAATCTTCAATTTAACTCACAATAAAGATCCCTTGACCTTAAGTGCCTTTATCAGGTTTGGCGATGTACGATATCCCGTCTTTTTTTTCGAAATCCTCTATGAACTCATGTAAATCCTCAGGCATGGTGTATGTTTTTGGATAAAAATTATAAATTGACGGAAAATATCTAAATTAATATGACACATATTATACTATCTCATTTTAGCCATGATTGACGTAGTTTCTTTTTTAGTAGAGATAAGTTTCGCTCCAGGAATTCTACTGATACATAAATTCATAAAGACCATAGCAAAATCGTACGTAAATTATTTTGCTTATTAAACATTATCAGGACCACACCATAAAATGTCGCCATCAAAATTATGAGCTTTCTTCCATTCATTTTTATCCATTATTTTACGTATAATCGGTAATTCTTAAACCTATACAGACAGATTTATAGACAAAGGTATTGATTTTGGATCCACCTTAATTTGTTGTCTTTTTTAAGTTTTCTTTTGCAACAGCATTTAAAATATTAGATTTAATGGTTTATTAGCAGGCTTTTCTTCAAAACTCTTTACTCTTATTTATCTATGAGAGTTATTTTGAACTTCAGTCTCTGTATTCTCATCTTGCTTATCTTACTTATCTTATTATGTAAATTGTTAAAAGTCTGAATTCAAAAATTACAACATTTGATTTTCCAACATATTTTATTAATCAAAATTATTTAATATATTTGTTAATCGATTCAATCATATCAACTGATCATTGAATCAATATTCAACAAACACAGATTCCCCCTTATAAATTACTTTCATAATTCAATAAACCAATCTCTCAAAAATCATTAAAAAAATCAACCATTACAAACTAAATTAAGGAGAATATATAATTCTACTATTCTTAGGTAGAACAATTAATTATAATATTATTCTAATATCAAGACATGATTTAATTATTTTGGCTAAGAAATAGAAGGTGATAGAGTATTTTCTATGAGGAAATTCATGATGTAATAAGAATTTAGAACCCATTTTAATAACATAGAAAAATAGATTTTAATATTTACTTTGAATAGAAGAACCTTTTATTGAAAAAGAAAATAAATCAAGGTGGATGTTTTAATTAATTATTTATCTAAAATTGTTATTTTGATTCTTTAATAATATTTCCATTTATAAAATTTGAAATAAAATAATTAAAATTTTATGTAAAACCATCAACAGGAATAAAATTACCTTTAGATAAGTTATTAAATATCATTATTTTTAACAATTATTTTTAGTGTAATGATAGTATTCTTGTAGAATTCAAATATATGAATAATTATTGTATAATTAGTATAAGAAATTTTTTAAATATTAATGAGAGTATTAAGGTTCTCAATTTTGATTATTAATTGATATTTAAATTAATTAATGCAAATTACAAATTTGGCACTTCCCCAAATACTCAATGTTTTATTCTCTATTTTATGCATCATTTACTTATAACTTAGGGGTCAAATTTTAAATATACTAATTCCTTAAATAATAATTTTGGCTATTGGAATAGCTTTTAATGTTGCTTCAATGAGAAAGGCAGCTTTAAATGAATAATGTATTTATGTTTCTTTTAAATCTTTGTAGCAATAGATCACTCACCAATTATATATACAATCTTACTAATACTTTAATTTGCAAGTTTATTATATTTGAGTGACGAAAATTAATCAGAAAATCTACTCAGCTTATTATTTGGATGCATGCTTTCACTTTAAAAATTAACATCAAACTCAAAAATTGAAAAAAAACAATTTCTTAATAAAAAGATTATCCTTTAATCTTTGTTACTATTTATAATAATCATAATTATAGCTTTAATTAAAAATATATCCAACCATTTAGAGTATTTAATCTTAGCTTTAGTTCTTTTAATAATAGTTTGCTCATATGAATTAATCTTAAGCAATTATAAATATTAAGCATAACAAAATGATTAGTAAACTAAGATAATGATATCAAAATAATAAACTGCACCGAATGTATCACAAATGCTATAGTAGAATGCACAAAGTATAATAGATAAATTTAATGATACACAACTTTTTTAAATATCCTACCGCAATAATGAAATAATTGTAGAAAAGACTAACTAAATATTAATGTAATTTTTAAAGGAAAAGAATTTAACATTTGAAGAATACACAAAGAAGATCTAATTATTTCAAATATCTTATGAAAGCGAACATATTTTAACAAACAGCATGATTAAAATGAGGAATGAAACACTTTCTTCATTTTTGAAAGATTAGCAACAAGATGAAAAATAAAGTGCTGTTTTACAAAGGAGAAAATCGTAGAATAATATGAATGATGAACAACAAAAATTTATATCACCATCAAATGAATTGAGATCAAGATAATCAGTCTAAAAAAATGAGGGATTTTTTTCAAAAAGCAACACTATAAATTTGAACAATAGTTCATTTTATGTAATTTTTATTATTAAATTTGAGTAGATTGACCCAGGATTTTTATCTAATTCTGCTATGAAATAATTTGATGGTTTCCTTGGAAAACCTTAAGAAAACTTTAATTTACCGACTAACAAAAAATAACCATTATATGGAATATTGTAAAATGATAAATCTATTTATAAGAAGATATTTGTAACGTATTTGAATTAAGGCTTGATTATTGAAATTGAAGATGATACTATAGAAAATCTAAAAATTTAAGTAAATAATATTTAGAATGGTTACAAATAAGAAGTTACTCATAAACAGATCTTGAAATTATCTGATCAAATTTATTAATTAACATAGAAATTCAATAAATTGCTTAGTAATAGAAAGGATACATTATTACGTTAAGCTCAATCTTAATTATATGTTTTAGATGTTAGCATGTATAATTTTATTTATTTTTTATCTGATAAACAACCAAATTTCCAATAAATCAATATAATGGAATTCTTAAAATCAATCGGAGCTAAATTCTAATAAGATAAAACTGTAAAAGATAAAACCATTAATATAATAATTCAAGGTGATTAGAATCTGAATAAAACTATTTCAACAGAAATTACATTTCTTCGATAGATTATTGCCAATTTATTAGTAAATAGTATTTAAGCATATCAAAAACCAGACTTATAAAATACAATTTAAATAATTGTTAGTTAAGCAAACAATGACGATTTAAAAATCCAAATTAGTGACAGAGCAAATGGCTTTTCTTAGCCCCTAGATTTAAAAAGTAATTTATTCTAAATATTAGAAGGAGTGCGCGAAGGGAAATTGGGAATATATATAGTATAAAAATTGTTACCATAATTATCCAAAAATTCAGGCTTAGTTTTATCGATAGTAGAGGATGGAAATAGGTAAGTAGGATCATCAATAAGTTTTGTGCTTTCCAGATAAGTAAATTAAATTAATAGTTCAATATAAAACTCATCAAACAATCTATTATAATAAGAGACTTTTAAATTAGCCTAATTAACTCAACCTCAATAATTAAAACAATAATAAGGCTTTATTTGATATTGAATGTTATGAAATTCCTATATATATATATATTTTTTTAAGTTTCAACTATAATTTGCTTAAAAAAAAAAAAGTCTTAAGCTTAATTTAGTTTCTTTAATTTAATAGTTTAACTATTTAATGTTTATATATAATAATATTCTATGCCTTATATTTTTATATTCATTCACATCATCTAACTTAGATTGATTTGTGCAGCCTTTAATGGTTATAATCCTAGTAATTATTTGTAAGTGACTAATTAGTTTGGTAATTCTGCTAAAACCTCTCTTGCTAGTTCTCCTTATTGTTTAAAATCTCTGAAAGGAACAAATTAGACTAAATCTCTTGCTGATTAGCTTTTTAATGGACCACTATCACCATCAAGAGTTCTCATCTATTAAAATTATTCATTTCCAACTCCAATAATAATAATTGAAAGTGGTATCTTTGCTGCTCCTTTAATTAATTATATTGTTTAATTCATATCATGAATTTCTCCATCAGTTAATATCATAAGTACTGTATAAATATTATTGTTAATGTTTTATTAGGCTGCTTAAGAAGCATATTAAATTATTGGAGCAAAATAAGTAGGTCCTGATAAACTGACATGTTATAAAGCACCACTATATTAGGCCATGATTCCTTCCAATCCAATAACTTCGGGTTATTAGAAACTACCAGTTAAAGGGAAGCTTAGAATTTAATATAGTAGAAATACCAATGATCTGCTTCATTTTTGTTAAAATTAGGAAAATGAGGAACTCCACCAAATCCATACATGGGTATTTTCTTATCAAAATCATAATTTAATAATATTTCCGAGACTTAATAAAGTGCAGACTAATATTGATTCATTTAATTAGGATTATTGTAATGTAAAGAATTTGGAGATTTTGGATCTCCATTCGAACCTGTAAAATCAACAGCAATCATTAAATTAATTTGCTCTCCTCCTTTTATATAATCGATAAAAGATGGTTTAACGAATACATTATATTGTTTTATAGATAAAATACCATGATTAGTCTAGAAATTAATTGTTATATATATATTACTCCTTTTTTTGAAAGAGATATAAATTCTCTTTTGAGTTCATTTTCTATTTAATTAATTGTAAATAAGGTTTCACCAATAATTTAATGTTTTCCGTCTGTTTGGTTATCCCAACATTCTACCTTAATTTATTATTATGTATTTCCTGAATTCAATTTAGCCATAGGAATTTCGAATGGTTTCCAATGAGGATTTTCATTATTTTTACAATATTCAGTTTCATGTACAAACAACCAATCATTTCCAGATTACTTAAAGAATCTCAAGAATGGATCAGAATTTCCAAACCAACCATCTACATTCTTTATTTTTTTGCCTTCCCATTACCAAAATATAAATCTATTATCATCTTTCAATTTATCGCCTTTTACATACAATGTACCTGATGCTTTATTTTTTAATTTTAATTATCCACTATAAATCTAATTTCTTGATCCCATGATTTCTCCAACTGTTGTCTATAATAATAATAATTAAAAAGATATCACATACATTTAAAACTCCAATTAAATCATCTTTATCTAGACTACCTTCATCATGATCCCAAACTTCAAATCTTAGTTCTTATTTAATCTCAAAAATGAAATCCATTTGGATAGTTGTCTAATATGGTATTTAAATACTTTCCAATCAGGATTAAGGTTATTTTTAAGAACTTCGGTCTAACCAATTTATCTTTCTACTCCATTAAAATCTCTTAAGAAAATTTTGCATTTTGGATCACTATCTGATATGACGTCTTTATTAGCAAGTTTACGAGCTGAGATATATAGTTCAATTTTTTCTCTATCGGCAGGTTGATACATGAAATTGATATAATTATACAAAAATTAAATGTTTTTATCAGTGAGTGGTTCAGGATTTCATATGAATTATCGTTAAGAAGTGAGACTCCCAAAATTATAAGGTCATAAAGTACAGGCATACAGCATGCCTAAATACAGACAATTAAACAGTCCTGAAGAGAAACCGATATCCCCTGATAGGTTTCTTAAGTACCTGAATAATAAAGTTTAATCTTAAGCAGGAGTGAATAGAAATCCTGCAGCTGTTCAATCATCTATGATTTTGATTGCAAAACAAATGAAGTTCTCTTCTGATCAACATACTCATAGACAAAAAGAGAAATCAATAAAAATAATTGAGTAATCCAATGAATATAAATACAATTTGGGATTGGGAAACAATCATGAACTAGTATAAAGAATAATGGATACTAGAATTGATTGGTAGTAAACTAAAGATAACTCATCAATGTTTGTTAATTTTAGATGGCAATAATGGAATAGAGGTTATAAATATGATAGATTAATCTTAAATAATCAATATAAGTAGATGGTAAATCATTTTGAAAACCATCCCGAACTAAGCAACAAACAATACTTATTTAGAAATCTTTGTTCATATTGCGAAGTATAAAACTTAATTTATAAAATCTTAGTAAAATAAATTAAGTGTCTATGATTCAGTTCCTATCACATTTGTATTAGATTTTAAAGATGACTCTGTTGATTAACAATTTACATAATTTGTTAAATTTTTTGATAAATATGCTCCCAAAAAAATTGATTAGATGGCAAAAAAATTAGTAGAATACAAAAAGAAATTAAAAGTAATAGTCTATAATATAACAGATACCAGTTTAACCTATGAATGATAAGAAAATATAACCTATTCCTAATAAAATTCCAAAAACTTAAAGTGGTAATCAATATTTGTGGTTATTGAAACCCACATTTTTAAATAGAGGACAAGGAATTCATGTAGTAAATGATTTAGATACAATAATTTCACTTATATGTGAATATTAAGAAGGACATCAAACTATTGAAGATGAAGATACTAAAAATAATAAAAAAAACAATAATATTAAAGCAAATTCTTTTGTTATCCAAAAGTATATAGAATAGCCATTTCTAATTAACCAAAGGAAATTTGATATCAGAGTTTGGGTATTAGTTACTTAGGATCTTCATTGTTATTTTTTTAAAGAAGGTTACATACGTACATCTTGTGAAAATTATACAACTGATGATGTTAGTAATCAATTTATACATTTGACTAATAATGCTATTCAAAAGTATTCAGATAAATATGGAGAATTCGAAGATGGTAATTAATTGTCATTTGATGATTTTTAAAATTATCTCAATTAATAAGGCTTCAATATAGATTTTTAATCCAATAATGTCGCCAAAATGAAATAACTTGTATGGATGTCGATGTAATCTGTTAAAAGAAAATTGAATCTTCACCAAAGAAAATTTTGTATGGAAATTTTTGGATATGATTTCATCATTGATTAAGACTTTAAAACTTGGTTAATTGAAATTAATACAAATCCTTGTATTGAAGAATCTAGTGGAATTTTGAAAATGTTATTACCAAGAATGCTAGGTAATTGAATTTAAATAAAATAGATGATGCCTTTAAATTAACAATTGACGTGATATTTCCACCAAAATAAAAATAAGAAACAGTTGAATCCAGTTTCCCAGTTAATAAATATTCAAATACTGAATCCTTATGGTATAATAAGATTAATACATAGGGAATCGATTGGGAATCTTGATTCACCTAAAACTGCTACAAAATAGAGTGCTCTTGTATTACCAAATTAGCTATCTTCGTAAATTTAGTAATTTTAGACAGTCATACCAATATACTAAGGGGATCTATGAACTATCAATTATTTTATTTTCTGAATCTTATATTGGAGATTAATTTAATAAAAATAAATTAACAATATCTTTTATTATATAAACAAATAATGTATATATTTGAAAATAGCCCTATATAATATAGTAAAATTTTAAATTAGCATTTAATTGTAGAAGATGACAGTATTGAAGTTTAAAGAGTCTAATTAAATTTGGAGTGATAATATGTTGGATAATATATATAAAATTAATAATTCTTTATATTTACTTCAGAAATTTTATCTCTAGAATTGCATTCTTTGAAAAATAACTTTATGTATTTAATGGGTTATTTTAAAGATAGGTTGTTTTTCTAAAAAGGTTTGAATTATCCTTTAAACATTTTAATAATAAGTCATTAATTATTAATAATTATTTTGAACTATAGAATTTTTCCTTAAAAGATGAAGGTAACAAAAATTTTATGAATTAAGGAAAGTAACGTCAATCATCTGTGCATACTGAACAATAAAATAGAAGATCTTACAGAAGATCTGCATCTGCTGTCTAATCTGGGAGGAAAATCTCACATAGTGCCATCACATTGGGTGATAATTAAATTCAAATTACTATGATCAATAATATTACTTAGTGTTTAGCCAAAAAAGTAGTTATTGAAATGAAGAATTTAGAAAATTTATGTTGAAATATATTCAGGTCCATAATAAAATGATCGCAATCAATCTGATTGTGAGGATGAGATTTTATATGCCTTAGGGGCCACCATAGTAAAGAAATTAAGTAAACATACTCACTATCTAATTTGGCAATGTAATTTCCAATTAAAATTTTAGATGGATTTTTGAGTACATTAGAGAAAGCTAAGGAATGGAATATTAAGATAGTCAATCCTATGTGGGTAAATGAGTAAATATATAAAATATTTTAGATGTCTTACAAAAAAGAGGGAAGTTGATGCTTCAAATTTCCCAATTATCGAATTAACTCCTCAAGAGATTCAAGAATTACATAAAAAAGATGTATTGTTTTAATATTATTTAGAGAGTTCATTTTAAGAAGGGAAAATAATCAAATCAATAAATATTAGAAGAAGAGGAAGAAGAAACTAATGAATTCAAAACCAGACACATTTTTTCTTAATTTAAGAATTAATTACAGTAAATAGCTAAAGGAATCAATAAATCTTATGTGCCAATCTCAAATTTCAAATAAAATTCAAAAAGTATCATAGGTCTTGAAAAATAAGATCACATACATGAAGAATTTGACACTGAATAATTAGAAATATCACAAAAGATTAATTCCTAATTGATATCCAAGAAGAGTTCTAAAGCTCAAAAATCAAAATAATTATAAAATGACTAAAAATTCACTTTAGTTTTACACAAGTCATGTGATGGAAACATATTAAATTTATTTGAAAATATAAATTTGAAGTAAACATAAATAATAAATAAGCGATTAGTATCAATTGGTTACAGAAGAAGACTTAAAAATCAAGTGTGATATTCTTGTCATAAATGAAGATAAACTTATCTATGATTTAATCTTCTGTTGTTGCTGTTTAAATAAATAAACAAAGATCGTCTCCTAAAAATGGATTATTTAATAATAATTAAATCCAAAAAAAGAAATATCCTTTAATAAATACATTATGACCTTCAATATGTAAAAAAGTATTAATAAAATGAATACAATAGAAATATTGTTCCCCTATAACTTTTATATTTATTTCTCAAAGGCTAAAACATCCTAACAAAAGACCATCAATCAAAATCTTAGATGTGGACTAGAACAATTGATTTAAAACTTTGGCGGAAAGGTAAACACTATTTATAAAATTAGATAACTTCAAAGGAATTTTGTGATATTATGATAGTAATGAAGATAATGTTTAAAACCACTGCATAAGCAATACTCAGTACAAATCCTAACATTAAAATCATTCATGCTGAATGGTTATACAAATCAATCTAATAAGGTTGTTTGATTGATTTAAATGAATATATAATTTAATAATGATTTTGCATGTAAAACTTTATTTAAATTTTAATATGCTCTTCTAGACTAATGTCTTATCAAACATGAAAATATAATAATTTATTTTACTAATTAAAAAGGAGATAAATAACCTCATAAGATTAATATATGAAATTTTAATCACTTACTCATTTATAACTTTTTACTTAGCATGTAATATAATTAAACTATTTCTAAATAATTTCAAATACCATATTATGATTTTAAAATTATTTTTTAAGATTCTTCCATTTTTTATTCAAGAAGCGAATAAATTTCTTATTATAGAATAATAGTCATAAAATTATCAAAAAATTTATGAAAAATAGATTTATTTAGTTCAAAATATTATTACAAATAATATTATAATTTATTATAAAATCCATTATATTTAATAAAATAATAATATAAATTTTAAAAAAGTAATTAATACTTAATATATTATAAATGTGGTATTATTCAATATTATCTAATACATCATTATGGAGCATTTCTTTCACCAAAAATAGCACTACCCACTCTAACATAATCAGCTCCATATTTAATAGCATCTAAATAATCCCCACTCATTCCCATGCTCAACTTTAGTGGTTCAAGATTAAATTCCTTCTCAAATTATTTTGCCAATTAAGTCAGTTATTCAAAAATCTCTTTGTTACCAATAGGTCCAATAGTCATTAATCCAATTAATTTAGTATACTTAAACTTAGTAATTACTTCTTATATTATGAGTTTTGCCTCATCAATTTCAGCTCCAGTTTTACTTTCTTCTTCACTTAATTTAATTTGAACAAATATATTCATGTTTCTTCCAAGCTTTTCGCAATGTTTTTCTATTTTTTCAGCTAATTTGAGGCTATCTACGGATTGAATATATTCAAGATTATTAATCTTCATTAAAGTCGAAACTTTATTTGTTTAAAGATGACCTATAAAATGCCAAGAAATATCATTAGGTAACAATGGAGCTTTCTCAGTTATTTCGTTTACATAGTTTTCTCCAAAATGTCTTTGTCCACCTTCATAAGCCTCTTTTATTAATTCTACTGTTTTTGTTTTAGAAACAGCTACTAAAGTAACTTGCTTATTTGTTGTTTCAGAAGCCTTGACAATTGTTTATAGAACTTTCTGTAAATTTTATTGCAATAAAGTTTGCATTATTAATCAAATTAAAATAAATTATTTTATTTTTTTTAACTAATTTAGATATTTAAATTTAAATTTAGAAACTCAAATGTTATTAAAACTAAGAAAATCAGCTTAATAAAGTAAACTATGTTAAAGATAAAATTGAATAAGAAAATTCTTAGAAATCAGAAAAGATTAATTTACATTGATTTATGTAATTAGCTTCATAATTTTAAGAGAAAAATACAATTAAAATGAATTCAAATTTCTTTAAAAGCATTTTGAAAGAAATATTTTAACTTTTTAGTATATCTCAAAAGATTCTTGAATAGAATTTAGCTTTACAAAGATAAATAAATTTGATTTTATAATATTATTATTGAAAATTATTGATTTTTAATGAAATATAATTGAAATATATCTTTACTAATATAATAGAAATAATTTCTGTTTAAATAACTTGTCTTATCAAATTAAAGAATTATAATTAATTGGATCGTCTTTTTTATTTTTATATTAACTTAAACTTCATACAGTAATTATTATTACAATATTCCTAAATTGAACTATTTCCTGTTAATAGGGTAAGTAATTTTTTTACATAAAATTATATCTGGTTTTGTAAGATTTATTTAATAATGATATAATGATTATTATTTATAATAAATTTAGTTAGATTTTGATTCTTAGAAAAAATAAATTAATTAGTAATTTATAAAGATTATTATTAGAATAATCTCAGATAAAATATCATTTATAATTGCAGCTAATTCAGTATCATCGAAAAATTAAATTGAATTTAGAAAAATGAGTTTAAAAGTTGTTAAATTAAGTTTATCAAGTTTTTTATTATTAATAGTGTGATGAATTGGGTAAAGATGTTTTAGATGGTTAGATTTAAAATGTAGCAAACAAAATGAAATTAAAACAATAATAGAGCTAGTTCTGTTATAAAGAAGTGATTTATAAGAAATAGAAGAAAATAAATTAGAATTATTGAAATTTAAGAATGATTGTCATTATTATGTTTATTTTATGTTCATTCATCAGATTTATCAATCTCTAATTTAAAGATATTATCTTTTACGTGTTCTGCACATGTATCTAGCAGTTATAATAATAATACATAAACAATCTTCAAAATTCTTCAATCTTCTCCCTCTTAAGAAATTTTCAAATAATTGGCATCGCTTTCCGCAAATAACTGCATAATCAGTCACAGATTTGAATTCACTAGGAATATTCATAGCTATGATTCTTAAAAATATTTATTTCTAATAAAATAATAAAGAAAATTTATCAGAATTAAATGCAAGTCCATAAAATGTTAATTTAAAAATAATAATATGTTTCAAAAAGAATGAAAGAATTTAGATTATATTATTTTTAACCATAATCTATAAAGTAAATACATTTTATTAGTATGGAATTATTCAGGAATTATTTATTGATGATTATTTTATTAATATTCTCTACTCTTTAGTATAATATTTGATAGATATAAAATTAATTATTTTAAAAAATTTATATTAATGTTGATTCATCTAATTTTTGCAGTGTTAGAAATACAGATAATACTCAATAGTTTCTTTGATGTTAGCTTACAATCATATATTTTTCATTTGCTAATATGGACTACAATAAGTGTCTAAGCGTATAAATATGTCTTGCTATGGGTTTTATAAGATAAAGCATAAGTACAATATTTTATATATTGGATTAGGCAGAATCTGTATTCATGAAAAATATCTAAAAATTGACCTCATTAAGCAAACTACCTGGAACTTTGGTTTAAAAATAAATTATGCCTATTGTAATTGATGCAATTACCTTTAAGAATATAGTAAAATGATTTATATATTTTTAGCAACATACAGTGGCATTCTTTATTGCTTTAAATTTAGGCATCTCATATATATCATTATTCCTAACAAATAAGGCTGTCAGAATGAATTCATTACATTTATTTTATGGATTAAATTATCTTTATAATAAACACTAATAGTCATGTCAATTTTGGATATAAAGAATTAAAAATATAGCTTCAGAAAAATGTACAGCTTTGAATAGTATTATGAGAAAGGAAAAGATTTGAAATTGGTTTAATTTATATATACAATAGAAAAATATTTTTGTAAATATCCAAATTTTATGCGTTATTAGAAAAGCTTTTCAAGCTTTTAAAAAATTATGGTTTAGATTCTTTTAGTATTATTATTATAAACACTTTTAAAAATTAATTATAAAATTTAGAATTAAAATACTTAGGTGTTGAGTAAATTGGAGTTGATTTAACAATTTTATTTTTTGATTACCTATTTATTTAATAATTAATTATATCTCTTCTATTTTGTTCTTATAGTAACTATTTCATTAACTTTAATTAATTCATATAAATATTTATTATGAATTCAAATAATGATGCATTAATGTCTCAAGAATACGTTAAATCATTGGATGAAGCCAAAGAATCATACTTTTCTAATAGTAAAGTGCTGGATTTTCAGAGTATTGATTAGTTCAATGATGCGAATAATTTTGCTTCATTTTATGCTTTAAATAGACTTAGTAATAGATTAGAAAGTATTAATAAATTATTATATAAGACAGAGCCTCTTATACTTAAAACAATTAATCTGTCTTATTAATGAAAAAGTACAAAAAGCAGAAATTTATAAGAACTGTCTTTTTTTACATATATTTAATAATTACAATCTTTTAGCGTCCAACTTGGTGTAATTTTGTTGATTATTAAGTAAAAACTTAAATAATTTAGGAATACTGTAGTTTTTATAATGGTTAAAAATTACCTACAATGTTAGATTTTTATCTTCCAATAAACTTATATTATATCGTTGAGATACTGATCATTTTATATCTTTGTTTGAGTAAGGTATTTTGAATGATTATTTCTAAGATGTTTAAAGCCATAATCATTGGAATATAAAGCAATAAGAGAGTAGCAATAGCTTAACTTATAATAATGATTTTAATAATAATCAATGATATTATTGTGATGATAGTAGAAAATAATATTCCAATTAATATCAGTTTATTAATGAAACCTATATTGATAGTTCTTTAGAAGTATCTAAAAATGATTATAGAAATAGATAGACATTAAGATCCACTATAATTCATTACTGTTAAATAATTAATAAAGGAAAAGAAATTTATTATTTGATGATTTTTTCTTTAATTTTTTTTGCTGGATTAGGAGCAGCAATATTTTAGAAAAAGGATCACCCTCAAATAAAAAGCACAATATGTTAAATAGATTAACCTCCATTTTCTTAACCAGAACAGTGTATAATGATTATTCTATTCATCCTTTAAACAACTGTAAATTCTCCTGATATTTATTTACCTTACTATGGAGAATCTAGGGCTTATGTAGCATATTTTATTGTATTTTAATTCATAAATACAACATTAATCATTAACTTAATATTAGCTTTCTTTTATTCATCATATAAAGATCTTATGTAGAAAGAAACAAAGTAGATTTTATCCAAGTACAATCATAGATTTAGTCTTTAGACTTAAAAATTTTTTAGAAATAGGACAAACTCAGATATAACATAACTTTTAGATATAGCCTCACTTGATAATATAATATCAAGATCAATATATTAAATATTGGATGATAAATTCTATGAAATTTTTATTGAACTTATTTCTTTGATATCATTTATAACGATATTTTTGGAAATAAATCAATTAAAATTATATATATTGCTGTTTTGTAATTCGATTTTATTTGCAGAATGTCTTTTATTGTTATATTTTACTGGTAATAGAAGAATTTGGAAAAAAAAGACTTTAATTATTGAATTTTTATTTTCAAGTTCAATACTTCTCTTCATAATTTTAAACTTATTTAGATATGAAGAGTTAAAGATTTTACTTGTTTTATTGTGTTATAGATTATTCAGAGGATGCAAATGGATGTTAAAGAATAACAGTTTTACAATTTTAATAATTTCAATAACTTAAATATTTTAATATATTGTGCAATTATTTGGCGTATTATTTATTTTATTTATGCTATTTACAGCTCTTGGACAATTACTATTTGGGGGTAAAATCTTTTTTTCTGATTAAAATGAAGTTCATTACGAATTAGCAAATTTTAATGATTTTCTATCAGGAATGTGCACATGTTGGTTTCTATTAATAATTAATAATTGGAATGTAATTTCTTTTAATTATGCCAAAATATTTAATACTGATTTAGTATATATATTTTTTATCAGTTTTTATATAATTGTAGTTTTATTTACTTTAAATGTAACTATGGCATTATTGATTGAATATATAGTTTAAAAGATAAGTGTAAAAAAGATTTAGTCAGATTAGTTATCATCAGAACCTTAGGATGAGATACTTTAAAATTAATAATAATTTAAATGAAATGTAATCTTTTTTTAATGTTTATTTTTATATATGTATATATATCTTAATTGATCTAATTAAAGAAATTTATATTGAGAAATTATTAATAAAGTTTGGAACTCTTTGAATACAAAATTTCCTATAAACTTTTTTTATTAAATAAATTCGAAATTTCTAGAATTAGTATTATTAATAATATTTTGAAGCTTTAAGCAAATTAGAAAAAAATTAATGATTGGCAATCACTATGATATCCTAGGTGTTAAGAGAGATGCTAAATAGCATCAAATAAAGAAAGCATATCATAAATTGGCCTTAAAATGGCATCCTGTATTTTATTTAAACTATTATTAGGATAAAAATAGAGAATAACGTGCATTTGCATTAGATTAATTTCATCGAATAAATGAGGCTTACCACACATTATCAAAATTAGACTTAAAAATACTATATGATCATCAATTAACTCAGTATGAATCTATAGAATCGATTAAAAATCTAATTAACTTGTTGAAATAAAATGATTCAATGGATTAAAACAATGATTTTGAATATTCCTATGATAATTTCTTATCTGAGGAAGAACAAGAACTTCTCCGATAATTTAAAAAAAGAATCAACGAACCTGGTATTTAAAAAAAAATCAGAAAATCTCATTTATGATTTTCATTAATTCATATTTGTTAATGCTCTTTTATTTAATTTTGAAACAATTTCTCTCAAACACATCATTATATATAATAAACATACATAAATTCAATCATAAATGATCATAGAATCATAAAGAATTGAACAATTCATCTAAAATGGTTTTATCATATTCAGTTCTGTGATTTAAAAACCTTCAGATTGAGAATTTCACAGATGATTTCTGAATTATCCATATAAACATAAACAACATCTCTAAGTTTATTGTATGAGTTTATGTATTAATTGGAAAGCCAATAATATAAATAATAATAGTTAGAGAACTATGTTATAACAAAAATAGTAAATTAGTTCAAGTGATTATAGTAAAACATTAAATTAGAGTAGAAACGAATGAATACTATACAAATAATTATTTATTTGATCAAAATCTCATTACATAAAATAATTATTAAGCTTTTAAATTATCTAACAAATAAAAAGAAAAATAGCTTAAATTGAAAAATTAAAGATAAATGTAAAAATAAAGACGGGAAATAAAGATTATAAAACAATATGAGAGATTAAAAAGAACTTATTAAAATAGCTCAGTTTATTCGGAAACTATATAATAATTTGATATTGATTATTTTAATTATTATTTGTATATAAATAATTGAAGAACGATTTTGATAATATTCCTATAAATTAAATAGATTTTTGATAATATCTATAACTATTTGTTTGAGAGTAAAATTGAAATGCTTTCAATTAAAAATAAAATGTTATCGATGATGTAATTTAAGAAATTAATTTTATAATAAAACAACTCAAATAATTAATAAATCATTAAATAATATTTCAATATTTCAACAGTATAAGAATTTGCTTAAATTTTTGATTTAGATTAATAGTTTGACTTCACTCTTATGGTGATGATAGTTAGAGATGATTAGACGTAAGAAGTTCATGGTTTATGAGGAATTTAGAAATGAAATATATTTTGATTAATAATACTAATATAATTATATACATATATTAATTAAATGCATAAATAGATGGACTGGTTCATGTATGAGGAGAATTCTTAACTAAAAGAGATATACCTTTATACTTAGGCAAGGAAGGTTAATTTTTATGTGATATAAGAGCTTGAAAAAACTTTAAAATTAATGTTAACAATTATATGTTGTTTCAAAATAATGGCTTCGATAGTGGAAATATTATGTAGAGTATATTCAAGGGATTGATACAAAAGTTCAAAGATAAAGAGTATTAAATCTAATTCATAATTTAGCCAGGGGCGTTAAATAGTGAATTAAAATCCAATGAAAATTTTCTATTGAAATATAAAGGAGAGCATCCATTCAATTAGAAGATCATCAAATTGGAGCTAGAAGATTACGTTTTAGTAAGTAATTTAATATAGTTTAAAGGTCGATAAGTAAATCATAGATGTGTGGGTAGAAGAATATGGAGCGGAATTGATTATATTGAGATAAGTGCGCTTTAATTCATAAGGAATCCCTTCATTGAATGTAAATTTATTAAGAGTAATTTACACTATTAAATTAGTAACCCATATATTTTAATGTACAAACTGCAAAAAGAGGTTATATCTAAGTAGATGAAGATTGCATTATAAAATTTTGGATAAAATTATTAACTCAAGCAATCGATAATTAATTCTAAATATAAGTTGAAAAGATAAGATTATGGAAACATAAACATTTTTAAGCGGATTATGCAGTTAAATAATTAGAAGAGAATTAGGGACGTTTCTATGGAGAGATATTGGATGAAAATGTTACAGTTGGACATTATAAAGCTGATTTAATATTTATTGATATTTAAATTAATGGAAAGTGGTAATATGATTAATTAGATCTGAAAGTATTATTATAGTAAATTTATAGACTGCTTGTTCTTATGAATTTAAACATATACATGATAGAGCATTTAAAGGATGCGGAGGATTTCAATGCGATAAGAATTATTGTAAGAGTAATCCAATATTTGCATAAATTGGATTTGACAAGAAAACACTATAATAATTTCTTATTTAATAGTTTAAATAGGATAATATAGATTGGACTACTGTGTGTTGGAATTAGGTTATTGAATAAATACCAATTTAATAATTTTAAGGAGATATAGTAGTTGCGTTATGTGCATTATCTAATTTTCCAAATAGTTTTGGAGCTTCTTTCATTCAAAATTTTGATGATTCTTATGATTTGATTAACTATAATAATACTAATCCAGTGATAAATCAATAAATTATATAATAAGTAAATGATGTAATTAATGTCAATATTCTTGCTTAATGCGTTGATAATTTAGTTTCGAATCGAAAAGAAAATATTTATTTTATAAGATCGGTCGTAATAATTATGCATTTTAAATGCTTTAATGATCTATTACATTAAGGAAAAAATAGAGTATTAGAAGTATTTTTAACATTAAGCAAAGAAGATAAAGAACTTTTATCTAATTATTTAACAGTTCTACCTGATGAGCTATATATTAGATACATACAATCTATTATAGAAATATTAGGAAACTACTTCAAACAAGAGTCAAAAAAACAAATTTAATTATTAAAAAAATCTCAAATTTTATTTGTTAAATAAATGCTAGAATTTTTACAAGTACTTTATAAATCTAATTTAATTGTGAAAAGATTGAATCCAATTAAATTTCAAATTGCAGAAATTGCAAAATTATATCCACACTATGGTGATTAATTAGAATATTTCTAATTTGATAGTTATATAAGAAATGATTTCGAAAAATATTACTTTACGTTTTGTCAATATCCATGGGTTATCCCTTTGGAATTTAGAAGTGAAATTCTAGCTATAGATTCAAGAATGAATCAAAAGAGCCAATATGAAAGCTCATTAATGTTTGCTTAACCTTATTTAAAATTGTATATTGATCGCAATGAAATTGTAGACAGTGTACTAAAAGAACTATCAAAAGATGATCTTAATTTAAAAGCTAAACTTCAAATCATATTCATTGGTGAATAAGGTATCGATTAGGGTGGATTAGCAAGAGAATTTTTCTCTTTACTAACATAAAAGTTATTTGATTTGAATTTCGGAATGTTTATTCCTAAAAATAACAACTCTATCTTATGGTTTAATAAATATAATATGGAAATCCCAGTAAAATATGAATTAATAGGTATGATTTTGGGATTAGCATTATATAATTAAAGTATAAATAATATAAAACTAAATTAGTTTATTTAGATCTTTAATTTCCTTAAGTAATTTTTAAGAAATTAATGAATGAACCTACATGTTTTGAAGATTTAAAAGAGTTGGACTTAGATCTTTATAAGGGATTAAACACTCTTGCTGAAAGCGAATAGGATAATATTGAAGAAACTTTTGGTTTGAATTTTACTATCACTGAAGTTGTGTGGGATAATCTAATTCCAGTTGAATTGCTTGTATTTTTACTTAATATACATTTAGCCTAATGGTGCATAAATATTAGTATCTTAAAAAAATAAGCACGAATATATAGAACTCTGCACTAATTATTATCTTAATGAATCAATTAAAATACCATTTAATTCTTTTAAAAAAGGGTTCTGGAGAGTGGTAGAAGGCAATGGTATCAAATTATTTTCAGGTTCTGAATTATAATAATTAATCGTTGGATAAAAACACTTAAATCTAAAAGAATTAGAAGAATCGACTGAATATGATGGATTTGATAAGAATTCAGAATATATAAAGTAAAAGAATAAAAAATTCATAGATAATTTTGGGCTTATTTACATTCTTTAGATGAAGAATAATAGAAGAGATTCTTGTGTTTTTGTACTGGTTCAGATAGAATACCTGTAGGTGGTTTGAAATCATTAAAGTTTTTAATTTAAAAACACGGCGAAAGTATTAATTATAATTATCTTTCCAGATTCTGATTAATTACCTTCAGCGCATACATGTTTTAATCTATTATTATTGCCTTAGTATAGTTCAATCGAAAAAATGATTATAAAACTTAAAATTGCTTTGTAATATTCTGAGGGATTTTGGTTGTTTTGACTTTTTTAAGATTAATAGATTTAAAATAAATAGAAATATTTTTAATAATAAATCAATCTAATTTTTAACTATAAGTTCTAACCTTTTAAGTTGTTATTTAAAAGTCTCTAATAAAATTTATCTTTTTGTAAATCTTAACAGCAACTTTAGGATCTAAAGTGTCAAATTTTAATTCTTTAAAATCATCTATATTTATATTTAAATATAATAAAAATACTTTCCTGTCTAAAAGTAACATATAAAAATTAATTAGCTATACGGATATCTACAATATCCTCAATCAATCTTTCAGGGAATTTAGTACCAGCAATTTTATCATTTAAAATTCTTTCAAACAATCCTTAAATTATAATTAGATCTACATGATACCTAAATTTTATTTTTTATTCATATTATAAATTCTGAATTGATCGATACCTAATATTCTATCCTACCTTTTTCCTCTTTCATTGATTTTAACAACTGTAAATTTCTCATATTTAAAAGCTTGTATATGATTCAATGGAGCATCCACATAATCATCTTTCTCCGTAATTGTATCTCTTCTTTTTGTATTAATTGATTATTAATCTGCCTAATCTGCCCAAGTTTTTTATTTAATTTATATTTTTTTATTTTATAATTAGTTTACAGGCATTTTTAGATCGAGATCTATAAATGTATCATCATCATTTAATTGAATTATAAAATTTAATTGATTGATCTATAAATAGATTTATTTAATGAAGTATTACTTATTTATTTTTTTTGCTAATTTAAGTTAAAATATCTGCGACAGTCGAGTTTTTATCTAATTAAACTTTAGTAGTGACATTTTTCTCAGGTTTTTCATCAATAATCACCACATCAATCAGAACCATGTTTGGATTAATTTTTTCAAAGATTTGTGTATCATTTGGTAGTTATTTGTAATTACTTACTTCAATAAGCGAAAAGATATTGGTTTCTGTTGACAAGATTTCTTTTTTTTTATCGATTGCACCAAAAGCCATTTCTGCTTTAAATTCAAAATCGTCATCAACAAATCTGATTTCGTAGGCTTCAGGATTATTAGCGTATCTAAGTAATTTCTAATCAAAATTATTATTATTTTAATATTCAGTTATACTCATTCTGATAACTTATAGAACAGTAGTAGTTTTTGTAACATATAATTGAATATGTTGTTGAGTATTGAAAAAGTAAATTTTAATAGGTTTTCCTTAAGAGGGTAATAGCATACTATTTCCCTTAGTGTTTTTGATGGCTGCTCCTAACATAGATTTACGTCCTTTTGCTCCATCCAAAAATTGTAATACTTCTTCAGAGACTTTATTATACTCTGACATATCTACAGTGGTTTAACTTTTCTAAACTGGAACCTAGATTACCGGTTGAATTTATTCTTATTTTCTTTTAGGAGGAGTTTATCTTCTTTCAATTGAATCTTAGCTTGCAAGACTATCTGGTTCACTGCTTATACTATCTTTCATTTTAGCAGATTAAACATTCTGTTTTAATAATTTAAGCATTTCATCTTCATTCAAATTAGTATCAAATTCATCTAATATCATTTCAGGAACAGGTTCTAAATCAAAGATATGTTTCTCAGGTGGAGTGTATTAGTCGTCAAAGTCCTTTGATATCTGACATAAATACATCTTCTATAAGACCTGTTTGGAAACTTCTACTGTAGGCTATTAATTTTTCAATGTCTTTTCTATTGCTTATTTCCATTTAATTAAATAATAATAAGAATTATATACATAAATACATAATCTATTGAACACAATTAAGAATGCTGTTAAAGAGCAATTTTAAATATAATAATAGATTATATTCAAAATTATAAATGATTGGAGAAGTTCATGTGTAGTGTAGAAAAATAATTTAATATTAATAAATAATTTACTAAAAGTATTATGCTTGTTCAATCTTATAACTTTTCGCTTAAATATGATATCATAATGGCTGCATCAGGTAAGCTGATTGGAGACACAATTTCATTGGTTGGATATACATCAATAGGTAGCATTTTAATATTTCAAAATAATACATCAAATTTTCTTAATGTGAAAAGGGAATTTAGATGTTTGGATACAATCAATTAATGTTTAGTGATGGCAAGCGAAAATACCCTAACTATTCATGATATTGAAAATAATTTTGATCAGTGCTTTATTGAAGTCAATGATGGTATCAATACTTTGGCTGTTGGTCAATATTATAATGGCAAAACAACTTAGGAATTAGTTTTTATAGGTGGAAATTGTAGTATTTAAGGTTTCAATATTCAAGGAGAAGAAGTTTATTGGAATGTGGCAAGTGATGAAGTCGTATCCTTATGTGTTTTCGGTTTTGATAATGAGAATTATATTGCTGTAGGTACAGCAGATAACTGCGTAAGACTTATGAGAGGAGAAGAAACTGTATTTTCATTTACTACTTAATCTTTACCTGTTTCTTTTGCTGGTTTAATTTATTTTGATTAAACTTATCTTCTGACTGGAATGGAAAATGGATTCATTAAATTACATAGACAATAATTAGAATTATGGCACAATAGTGAAGATCAAGAAAAGATCTTTAAACTCATCTGCAATGACGAAAATCATTTCATTGTAGGCAGAAGAAATGGATAGATCGAACTAAGGGCATTGATGAGTGGTTAATTGATGTAAAAAATTAATTAGGAAGAAATCCTAAGTGGATTACTCTATTCTGATCTTAGAGGAGTTGGAATTAGTTAAATTATTGCAATATCAAAATAAGGTAATGTAAGAGGATTCACAATCATTGATAAAGATGCTGATAATCTCAATTTATCTTAAAGTAGAATTCTAAATGAACTTACCTAAAAAAAATAAGAATTATTATAATAATTATAATTGGATAAAATGCCAACTGGATTAGATTTACGATGTGGATTTCAAAAAAACTAAGTTAATTAATGTTTAAATCTAGTATTTATTTTATAAGAACCAGGATATTATATTACATAAGCCATAATATTCCATGATACATATTATAAAGATGGATATATTGTTACAACTAACCAACCTTCTGATAAATTATTTGCTCCTTTAAAATAATTAGTTGATAATTAGAAGGTGGTATTGAATTGCAAAGTTTTTGTTTCATAAAATCCTCATGGAAATTTCTTTTTGATTTTAGAGACATCACCAACATTTCCTAAATTTGCAAATTTTTAATATGTGGATTAAGATCTTAAAATATCATCATTTGTAGAAGCTAAAATTAATGAAAGAGTACCAAGATATGTTAAATGGATAGACTAATGTTTTAATATTAATGAAGAAATCAAAAAAAAATTTGAGGCTACTAATGAATTCGTTTTCAATACTATTAATATAATTAATTAATAGAAATTATAAATACATGTAAGTGTAATTATATTAATGTATAGTTTGATTCCAAGGATGGAAAAGTAATTGTTCGATGTGATTCAATAGCAACTTGTGGTGATATAATTTAAGATCTTTGTGACTTCATTTAAATATAAGATTTAATGACTATTGGATAATTTCCTCTAGAAATGCAAGAGTTTAAAAAAGTACTAGAAGCAGTTCAATAACATAAGTCTTCAAAATTATAAATTTCAGGAGATGTTGCTGAAGCAATGAATCTTGTTAAATCATATATTGTTAAAGCTGAAGATTCTAGAATGATTGGAGATATAAAAACTATGTAAAAAATGTATGCGAATGTTATGGTTTAAAATAAAGCCATCTAAAGTGAGTTATATAAAAAAAAATAAAATAATGATGTTTTGATGAATAATTTAAAAGAAGTGAATTCTATGATTAGCAAAGCTAGTTAATTAAGAGTAGGTAATGCTTAGAAAGCCATTACAAATATGTGTAGAAATGCTGTTAAAAAGAATAATTTATTAACTCTTATTGAAGTTATATAATAAGGAAGGGAAATTTGATTGATCATATTTTATATATTTAATGAGCATCTTTTAAATTTTATAACAAAATAAATCATTGAATATCTAAACATAATGGGAACATAAATATCTTATTTATAAACTCATTATCTTATTTAGTTAAACTTTTTATTTGTTTATCCTCTCCTTGCATGTCTCTATATTACAAATATTTATGATAGAAAAGTAATGATTAATAAAACGATAGTCAGAATAAAAAAGTGGGATATTTCTTCTTTCTTTAATTTTTTTATAATCCAAAATTCATCAATACTTTAATTAGTCTTTGATAATTTGTGCTAATAAAATAGATGAGTCTCATTATGAATGATTAATTCCCCAAATCCAATCTCTTTCGATTAAAATATTACATCCTATTAATCTGAGTTTTTATCTTCCCAAAAGTTATCATTTCCACTGATACCTTCAATAATTTAAATAAAGGAATTGAATTAGTTCTGCTAATATCTTTAATATTTATTTTCATATGAGGAAAAAATAAGATCTACTTGATGTTTGTTAAATAAATTAATAAAGTCTTTTAATTTATTAGTGAAAAATTAACATTAAGAAGTTCCAAAACATTATAAAGGATAATGAGTATAAACTATTATCCATGGTTTTTTATTTCTTTCTAGATCTTCTTGTAATAGATCTATTATTTATTGTGGTTGGATATTTAGAACAATTGATTAGAAGGGATTAAATTAAATAAAATGAGCAAATCCAACATCAAAACTATAAAATTCAAGTGAATCAAGTCTATAATCTTAAATAATAGGCATTTTAAACTATTATTTTATAAATATAAACTTTTTTGATTATCCAGCATCATAATTTCCTGGAGCAATCATAAAAGGATAATGTGAAGTGAAAGTTGAAATGTTCTTTAAAAAATAATCACCTTTTAAACAATTGTCATCTTCCACATTAAAAGCCATACTTCCTAAATGAATAATTGCATTATATTATTCATAGTTTTTTGCAGAAGTTTCTAAAAAATCAAATGTGTTTTTAGAGTTATTTAAATTCCATTATGAATCTAAATTCCCTAAGATTATAAATCTACTCAACTGTTATTGCTCTGAATAGTATATCATAAAAGGACCAAAAATGGATTTGCCCTCTTGAATATAAAAATTACTTTGTTAATTATATCGTAATTGTTTTACTCCAATTTTAAAGGTATGAGTAAACGAATGATAATTATTGCATGATATCATTCCAGTTGTATAAATAGGATTAGTCTCGTATTCATGAAAAGTTTAATTATCCAAAAGAATCATAAATGCAGATTTACAAAGACCCTAATTTTGGTAGTACAATATCCTACCTCCGAATTAAATGTTATTCTAATGACATCTAATTAATAATTCAAAATTGAATAGTAATGTCCTAGAGATTATCTAATTCCATAAGGATTGCAGATTCTTCCGAAAATTCCATAAAATTATATTAGAATATTTAATAAAATAATCATTAGATAAACAATCAAGAGACCACCATAGTTACCGTATCGCCCAACAATGTCTTTTTGAGTTTCTAATTTTGATTATTTTTATAATAGATAGAAACACCAGTTATTACCATTAGAACAGCAAAAATTACCCACATAGATATCTCAAAACCACCATGTTTAGATTTTTTTTATTCTTATTCAGTACGATCTAACCACACAGAATCTATAACTTAATTATTTTCAACAGTTATATGTTAGTAATTTAAATGAGTTGAGTTTTTAATTGTAATTATTCCTACTCCATGCTTTGGATTCTGAATCTCCATAAATGGACCTTCTGGATAAGTTTAATTTTATTCTCCATAATCTGTACCTCCAGCACCTTCAATTATCTATACAGGATATTCATATTAAGATATAACATTGTCTTTTTATTTATACTTTGCCTAAGTATTCTAATAATATGGTTTATTTCTTTAATAAGTATGAACATGACCGCTGATATATAGATCTACTTTAAATTCTACAAAAAGATCTTCAAATGCTGATAAATATTTAAAGTTATTTAAACATTAATCATTTTTAGGAACTGTACAATATATTGGATAATGAGTATATACAATAATCCAAGGAACATTTTTTCTATTGTAATTTGCTAGAATCAAATCATTTCTCATTTAATCTACTATTAAGGGAGTTATATTATATATGTCATTTTAATAGACTGCTTTAATTGGATTAAATTAAATAAAATGCACTAATCCTACATCAAAACTAAAGAAATCATTTAAATAGTGTTAACCATTATATTCTTTTAAAAACAAAGCACCAAAATTTGCTCTAAAAAAGTCAAAAAATGTATTATTTCCCCAATCATGATTTCCAGGTGCAGCCATAAATGGATATCTATTTGTAAATACAGAAAGATTTCTGAGCCAATTGTCTCCTTATTAACAATTTTTAGATTCTAAATCATAGGCCATATCTCCTGTAAATAAAATGGTGTCATATCTTTTATCTAATTTTACCTCATTTTATATCCAATCAAACGTATCCTTTGAATAATTTTAAACCCAATTTGAATCCATGTCACCAAATACTAAAATTTTTTATTCTTTTTCAGCCATAGGAATGTCAAATTTATATGGACCAGATAATATTTAATTTTCTTTTGAAATTATTGTATAATTATAAGATGTTGAAGTACTTATATTGATATTACCAAAACCAACCTTAAAAGTATGTATAAAGGTTTCATAAGTAAAATGAGTGGTCTAATTCTTCTCATATATTTAAGTCATGTTTAATAATTGAGTCTCGTAGTAAGTCATCTATGATTAGCCTGATTATGTGTCTACCAATTCTAAAATGAACTGCTCTTTACATTCTGCCTAAAATTATCACAAATTCGTTGAGTACTTCTGTATTGAATACTATTCTAATGACATCTTAAGTATTTTTCAAATAACTAAAGTAATGTCCAAGAAAGAGCCTAATTCCATAGGGTTAGCAATCTTTGGATAAGCTATGTCCAAGTAGCAGAATCGCAATAAGGAATACCATAATATATATTGATTTAAGGTATTGTATTAAGATTATTAAAACTTTAAAAACTCATAATTCATAATATTATGACGTATATATGTTATGATAAAATAAGAATTAAGTAACTAATTTCTAACATAAATATTTCCTATATTTATTAATTATGAAATTAATCTCTGAATATAGATTATCTCTTAATTAAATTATTGCAACTATCTAGATGCAATTAAGATTTAAATTATGCAAAAAATACAGAATAAAAAATCATTCTTGAGATTATTGAAATGACTGAGGCTCTTTCACTTCATCCTTAAAATCCATAGTTTGCTCCACTCCTGCAACCCCCATCATCTAACAAAACTCTTCAAAACTAATTTTATTGTCATGATTTGGATCAATTTCAAAAATCATTTCATCTATTTTTTCATCCGATAATTATCTTCCATGTCTAGCTAATGCCTCTTTAATATCATCTTTCATAATAAAATTTGCATCTTAAGTATCAAAATATTTGAATACAGACCACAACTAAAACTTATTAATATAGATATCTACCTTCTCTCTAGTTAAAACTCTTCGTTCATCGATACAAGCAGCTAAAAAGTCACTATATTTTATAACAAGTGGTTTGGTAGATTTCGTTGTTGATGCACAATCATTATCATCTTTATCTTCTTCCATTATTTCAAATCCTACAATTTATATCAATTATTCTATTTCTTCATGACTTATTTGTGATCCCTAATCACTTTATTTTAAATTTATACTTCTTCCATCAATGCTTCTTTTAATTCTTATACAGTAATAGTTCCTGAGTTATCAACATCTATTTTCTAAAATACTTATTTTAATCTTCCCAATTCTTTTTCGTTCATTTAATTTACTAAGACTTTCATTACTTCTTTCTTAAATTTAGCACCTATTCTAAATGTTTTCAACATCTAATAAATAGATCTTTAATCATCAGATTATGGTGATCTCATTGAAACTATGGTGCTTTTTCCTCTTTACAACTTGACTGGATTTTGAAATTTTTTTCGGAACCATGAATGACGAAGACAATCCTTAGCACTTGGTCTAATATTAGGATTCTTATTCAACATTTTCTTTATCAAATCCTTAGCTTCTTCACTAACATTATTCCAATGTCTCCTATCAAAAATTAACTATCATAATATTATTAGAATTTACATTTTGATATTATATGTTCTCATAAAGGTCTGATCTATTCTTACCATAAAATGGTGGATATCCACACAATAAATGAAAGAGTAAAATACCCAAACTCCATATATCACACTTTTCATTGTATTTTCCTTCAATAACTTCTGGTGCTAAATATAAAGGAGTGCCTACAGCAGTTTTCAATTATCTTTAAATAAATTTTAAATTTGTATACTTAAGATTGCTAGAGTCAAATTTTATAGCCAATCCAAAATCTATTAATTTTGGTTCTGAATTTTGATCCTTAGTTGAAAATAAAATATTTTCAGGCTTTATGTCACGATGTATAATGCCCTATTCGTGGATGTACATTATTGCTGAACAGATCTCATTTAACATTGAATATTTTACTTTAAATATTATGTTTTAAACTTGGCCTTCACTAAGATTTTTTTGAGTTTTTTATATACGTTCCACTAATTCACCTCCTTCGCAATAATCCATTATTATATAAAAGTACAGTTCATTTTAATAAACTTCATAAAATTTTATTATATTAGGATGATCTAATTTCTAAAGAACATAAATCTCATTTGCTAACATTGTTTCCCTTCCTCTCACCTTCCTCTTATCTATCATTTTTATTGAATATTGCTTTGAATTATTATTTCTCATTTTAGCAACTAATACCTTACCAAAAGCACCAATTCCTAGTACTTTACCAAATGAATAAAGCTTATGAATGTCTGCAGTAGATGTGAATACAAGATCCTTATTAGTTGTCTGCATAGCTACGATTCTATTTATTTTTTTTGGTTATAAACAACCCATAACTTTAAAATTATATTAAAAATATCAATAAACATTATTATTTTTAGCAAAAGATCTTTCTCAAAATTAATTAATAATTTTTCTTATACAATAATTATTCTTTGATATTGACTTAATTTCCTATCATCAATCTTAAAAGATTTCCGTGATTCATGTTAATTATTTTTATTATAACATTTCAATCCTAACATTTTGCTATTTTATAATATGGATAATTACCTAACTTCAAAATACCCAAATTTATTATATCAATAATAAAATAATTAAATACTCTTTCTCTATTGAATTTTAGTTCTTCTTAAGAATATTAGTTAAAAATGATATGAAATTTGTTTTGTAAATCATTTTAATAAAAAAAAAGAAATGCACATATATTGAATTTGATAAAATCATTTATATTACTTTAATGGCGATAAGGTATTATTTAATTTATTTTTTTCTATTGATTCTTTGTGCTTTGTTTCTTTTCTATACTTTAAAGTAAGTATGAAACACCATATACTAAAACATATTAAGACTCCCACAAATACAATTGTGACTAATTTTATAATATTTTATACTTTTTATAGTAACTTAATAATATGTAGGTATTGGTTCAATCACTTATATATAATCTAATTATAAATATAATCTATCAGCAAAAAATGCACCATTCTAAGGAAATGGAGTATTATCAATGACTATATACCTTGCTGCATCAGCTACTATATATTATTTCTGAAATTCGAAATGATTTAAGCTTGTTTGACTAGAGTTAAATAAGAAAAAGCATTGAGTTTCCCAAGAACTATTATAAAAAGCCTATTGGTAGCATGTATATCCGATTTAATCAAGAATGAAAATATCAAATAAAGCAGAGTCATTATAAAGTTTAGTTATTGTAAAAGATCCATTATGTGCAATTTGCGACTTTACCCTATAATTAAATTGATTCAGTTCAATAACAAAATACTCTAATTTATTGATTGAAATTCCTTTGGAATGTAAGATGTAAATTGCTTAAACTGAAAGTAAAATTAATGCAAATAATATAATCATTTATAAAATAATTAAATTAATTTTCTTTGCTATCTGTTTTTAACGATGGGATTACTTTTCTATAAATATATGCTGCTAATGATATCAGCCTATGATCCGATTTTGCTTTATCCCAAAGTTTTGATTGGCTAAAGATTTGATTTACTAGATTGGATACTCAATTTTTTGGTTGTGTTATATACACTATTAAGAGTATGAAATTTAATAGTAGAATGAGATTTGGATTAAGTCTTTTTTATTTGTTATTATTATTATTATGTTAATAATTGTTAAGGTTAACGAATGTCCCCATTTAAAATGGATTTTAGTTTTTTACTTGGTTGCTCACTAAATTTGATTGTAGGCTTCGAAAGTAATTTAGTAGTCGATAAACTTGATTATTGAGTGTAAGATTTCATTTATTTGGACACTTAACTTTATTTTGGTTAAAATTTGTTTAAGAGAGAAATCAATGACTGTTATTCATCTTCTTGTTTACTCATAGTTAGTTATAATAGTTAGGAAAATTTAACATCGACATTATTGGTATTTTGAGGTACCAATATTTTTAATTTATACTTTATTTAAGTGTAATAATACTCTCTAAATATTGAAGATGATACTTTCTTAATTTATTGTATGTTTTCATCATCTTAAATAATGGGAGCATAAATAGATTAGGTGTGTCCAACCTATATTTGTAATATTCTGTTATATCAATCAATTTAGAAGTGATCTCATGGCAACCATAATATTTCTATAGAAATTCTGAGTCTTGTAATTCTTAAGTTTTCTCATAAAAATCTATAACCCATTTCTTATGAGAATGTTTAATCAGATCATCTATTGTCATTTCATCTTAAGGATTATATTTTAAATAAAGTGCCTTCATAAATTATATTTATACTGATTGTAAAAGAGATGGATAATGGATAGACCCTTCTTATCTTTATTTTTCGCAAAACAAACAATAATTATTTTACATTAATATATTAAATATTATTAAATGAGACCTATACCTTGGTTTGTTAGACTCGGCATTGATATCACTATTTTCACTGTACCCATACTCTTTTTAGCAAGTAATTCAAACTCTCAAATTTTAAAGGTTATCCTAGATTGGGCACACATTTCCTTAATAATAGAAGAAGAAAATACAGAAGAAGAAGTAAATAATTTAATCGAATTAACACTAGATTTTGATGAAATCTAATATAGAAATGATAGCACATTGTCGAGTGAAGAAGTGATCAACTTTAGACAAAGACTTGGATTTCAAGACCTTGTTTGATTATCATCAATAATATTAATAAATAAATTACAATCATAATTATTCCTCTTTATAAATCCCTTCGCAGTTCTCTATTGATTTAAAAAATCATATCTAAATTCTTATTTATCATCTAATAAATATTGCTATCCCAAACTTTAATATTCTTTAATTTATCATATAATTTTAGTAATTTCAACATTTATTTTTTATAAAGATATTAGCTACGAAAAAGCAAACTTAAATTATTCAATTAAGGAAACATAATATATAAAAGCAAAAATGGTTATATCTACTTCAACCGATGTTTGATGTTGTTTGTTGAGATGCTTCATAGATTAAAAATTCCACCATTTTTTATTCAAATTATTAATCTATTATTAACCTTTTACACGTCTCCATAATCTCTAATCCGTTTTATCTCATTACATAAAATTACTATCAGTATACAAAAAGTTTAAATTATATTTCTCTTTATAAATAATTTCCTATTTAGAATTCATATATTTTAAAGTTAACTTTATAATTATAGTTCATCTTCTTCGTATAGCATGTTAATGGGATATCGTTAGTTTATTATTTTAAAAAATTCATAATAATTCTATTTAATGACTTATTTGAGTCGATTGAAAAAAATTTATTAACCGAGAAATAATTATAATATCATAACTTTGTTTATTTTTTGATTTAATCAAAATCGTATTATTTTCCATCTAACCTTCTCACATATTTGACTCCCAAAATTTAAAAAATAATCCTTCTTACTGCTTCTCCTCCAAACGATCTTCCACATATAATTTAATTATTAGGAATATTTCCCATTGTTAGAATTAGTGATTTAATTTCACGAATCTATTTCTTATTAATTTACCTCAGATACTTTATCTTTTAATGCAGACTTAAATTTTGATAGAACATACTTTTGCGTATCTAAAATACTAAATTTAGGAGGTCCTTAAACTTTTTAAGCCTTCATTTCTGCATCTCTCTCTCTTTTATTTTTAACAATTTCTTTCTTTTTTTCTTAACCTTTTATATTTTCATCTTCTATCAAGCCAACAAGAAATTAAAAAAAATAGTCTTATAATAAATCGCGAGTTTCATAATATAAAAATTCCCTTACAACATTAAGTTGTAATATTTAAAAGTCTACTTAGATTATTTTGTTTTTCTATTGTTGTTAAATCTAATTATATTGCTTGATTTCGGCATTTAAATCATCTATAACTATTTCTCTTTTCGTACAATCAATAAAGAAATTTCCCTTCTATTATCAAATTGAGCATTGTATATCATCATTAGCAATAATAGTTTCTCTGATTATATAAAAGTATGGTTCATGCGTACTCAAACCCAACACTATTAAATCAGCATCAGCTCCATACTCCAGGGATATTTGAATCATTAAAGATTATTAAAATGTTTCTAAATAAAGGATTCTATTATTAGACGCTATTTTAGTTAAATCGTTCTTTCTATCATAAATATTATATTGCTATGCTATTTTTAACTTCTACATAAATTCAGTTCCAGGGATGATCTAATTACTATTAAAGTTTTTCTCTATATATGTATTTAAAGAGTCAGAGTTTAAACCCTTATGTTCTCCAATAATCTCTTTGTCGCCTTTCTCTTTTTGAATTCTTACCGCTTCTAAGGCTGCTCTAAATATACGACCTATGAAAATTATATTGATTAATAACTTCTTTGTTAATTTAATTTGGCTCTAGGTGCTACACCATCAATGGCCATGTAAATCAATTCCTTTTGACGCACAATGTCAACTAAACGATCTATGTAGTGAAATGCATTCACAAAGATGTCATCATATGTCACTGGATTAGGAATACCTCCTTACTTAAGATGAGAACATGGATGGATAATACCATTCATATCAAGATCTATATTATCAATATCTGGGTTTTTTGATAAAAGGGTTTCATCTGAATTTTCCAGAACCTCTAGCAAAGCCTTAGGATTTCTAGCACAAAGTCATCTAAAGAATGCAGGTACCCCCATTTTAATAAATTAAATTTCCAACACAAATATAATCTAACAAAGATGGCTGCCTAAGTAGAATCATTGAAAATGCTTATGAGTCTAGGAACAGCAGGTTTATTTGGTGTCATATTGGTTAAAAATTGCTTTTTCACTGTTGAACCTGGACATTGTGCCATCAAATTTAGCAAATTTTTTGGTCTTTAAGAAGAAAAGTACAAAGAAGGATGGCATTTCAGAATTCCTTACTTTGAGACACCCATAGATTATAATATTTAAACAAGACCAAGATAAATTAAAGCCAACACTGCAAATAGAGGTATCCTTTTAAAATATTCTAAAAGATATGCAAAATGTTCTTTTGACTCTTAGAGTACTTCATAGACCATACAGTGACGACCTTCCAACTATTTATAGAACCTTGGGAATTGATTATGATGAAAAAGTCTTACCATCAATTGTTAATGAAACTATGAGATCTGTTGTTGCTTAATATACTGCCTCTTAATTGATGAGTTAAAGAGACTAAGTTTCATTCAAAATCAGATAAGCTCTAGATTAAAGAGCTGCCTAATTCAAAATTGCTATTGATGATGTATCAATTACAGAACTTACTTTTGGAAAAGAATATTTGGATGCAGTTGAAGCTAAATAAGTTGCTCAATAAGAAGCAGAAAGAGCTAAATTCGTTGTTGAATAAGCAAGAGAAGCTAAAAAAAGTATCGTTATTAAAGCACTGGGAGAAGCAAAATCAATTGAATTAGTAGGAAAATCTGCTTTAACTAATCCAGGTATTTACTATTAAATTATCTTTTAGCCTTCTTGGATGTCAGAAGAATTGAATATGCTAGAGAAATATCTGCCATTCTAGCTGAATCTAGAAATCACATCATGTTGCCATCAGATATTCTTAAAATGGATGCTACTGCACATAAATGAGTTTTTATTAAGTTATTTAACATTGAATTAATAAAATATCATTAATTCTTTAAACTAATTTTCTTCACTTTCCAAATAACCACTCCTTTCTCTTTTAGATAAACTCTTCTCCGTGTAAAATAGCTCTTAATTTTTATTTTTCAAATGGATTTTCTTCAAGAAGGTAAGCTTTCAAAGCTTCGTCTGCTTCTTTTGTCCAAAGCAAATTTTCTTAATGATTTAAATATACATCTAACAAAGTATTCAAATCCCCAGAACATTAGTACATTCTTTAACATAATTCTTAATATGATATTTTTAAAGTTTCTGATAGAGTTTTTAAAGTAAATCGTAATTCTTCACATTGTTATTTCTAATCTGTATCTAATACCACGAATTCTGATTTGAATGTATTTACTTTTCTATTAGAAACATCATATTTTGAACTAAAAAATATAAACTTAATAATAACTTTGCAGACAATTAAAATTTATTATTTGGTTTTACTTTCTTTTGTGATTCTGGCTCTAACTATTGTTATTATTATTACTATTATTATTATTATTATTGTTGTTGTTGTTAAGATTATTGATTTTAGTTTTATAAAACATTTATTCCTGATGACTATGTAATTTACTTATTAATTTATTTTATTGGAGTTTGTATTGGAGTTTTTATTGGGGATTCCGATTATTTTATTGTCTCAATATCTGATAATCTATAGCAACCATTCTCAACTGTAAAAATAAGATATCCATTAGCATCATATTGTTATAGAAAAGAAAATATTGTTTATAAGTCGTCTTGATTAATGTTTTTCAAATACTCTTAATATCTAAGCTTAATTCACTAATTACCTTCTTCTTAGGATTGCTTTAGACCTTTTAAGGAGATTTGAAATTCTTTCAAAATGCGATGGTACAATCTAATTAATTTTTGAAAGTTCTAATAGCAACTTCAAATCTTCATAGAGTGTGAATCGATCACTATCTTGCTTAGGATATTATTTTGGGTTATCAATTTCGAATTTAGAAATAGCTTTTTAGAATGCTTCAAAGAATGTCATTCCAGATTCATCGGATATATGTTTGGCTTGCCTTTTATTTTTCATTTTTAATAATTTGGAGGTTAATTTTACATAAACAAGCTTAATCACTTTATTCTGAATTTCTTTCTCTTCTTTTACAATCTTCTTCAACTGAAAATGAACATTTTATCTTAAATAAAGTTAAAGTTTAAAGAATGATACAAATAAGATCATTGTTACTATTAAATCCAACCTTCTGGCATAATTTAGAAATTATCATCTTCAATGGAACTGATTAATTTACCCTCCAACCAAGATCCTATCTTTCTCTTACCATCTTTGCCTATCATTAAACCCTTCCCATGCTACCTTCCATTCAACCATTGTCCTTGGAACTATTTTCCATCAGGCCAATAAAATATCCCGAAACCACATTTTTTATCATGCTAATACTCCCCATCATAACACTTTCCATCTTTCCAAATGTATTTCCCTCGACCATGCATTTAATTTTTAACCCAACTTCCAGAATAAGACTGCAATATTTACTATACCATACCCTTCCATCAGGCCATTCGTATTTTCCTATGCCATGTATCATATTATCTTTCCACTCCCCATTATAAACACAGCCTTAATGCCATCTATAACAACCTTTTCCATGTTTACGGCCTCCTTTAAATTCTCCTTCATAAATTGATCCATCTGGCCAAGTTTCTACCCCGTAACCATCTGGTTTATTTGACTTAAATTGCCCTTCATAAATAGGACCTTTTAAGTAATTAAAAGTTCCATTTCCTTCCATCATATTTTCAACAAAATCACCTTAATAATAGTCTCCATTTTCTAACCATAATTTTCCATAACCATTCGCTTTTCCATTTACTATACTTCCAAAATATCGTGATTTGTCATCGAATATCATTTATTACTCCTTTTACTCCTCAATGTATTCTTCTTCCTTTACTTTCGAAGTTTACTTTAAAAACTGCAGAATATCTGCTTCCATTGTTTTACATTAATATGTAGAAGGAGGACTTTCTTTACTATAATAATGTAATACTAGGATCAAACTCTAAACTGTCGTCTAGGTCTTCTTCAGCAAATTAATCTTTTTGTTCCATACCATCATAGCCAGCAGTAGCTTCATCTTTATTCTAACAAGATGCACAACTCTAGCCCATCTTTTATATTAATTTATATTTATTGGTTAAACCTATTGTAGTATAATTTATTTTATAATTAATTCGATAAATAATACTGTTTTTAAACAGTTCAAGTTACAATGTAGCTTCTCCTAATTTACATAAAAAATTTAGCTCAGTGAAAAGAACTAATTTAATCTCAATACAGAATAAAATATTATATTATGTTTCAATCAAAATGTTAATTTAATTTAAATTTAATATATTTCAATAGAGGATATATTCGATTAAATGCGCTAAATTTCTTGTATTACTTATTATTTAATGTCAAAAACCTGCTATTTATTGTAATTTGCTCATAATGATGAATCAATCTTCATGACCTAATCTTTAAAAAATTATAAATCTTATTTTTGGAATAATCATATATAACTAATAATCATTTAGAGCGGTTCATTGTATTTTGAGAATAATATATAGAAAAACAAAATCCTTATTTTATTCCTTTGTAAAAATTAATGATATCAAATTATAAGTAATTCCAAATTTTTTCTCTTAGTTGCTTCAGATTTAACCCTTTAAAATAATATCAGCTCGTTTAAATAATTTATTGTAAATGTTTAGTTTAATTCAGGCGATTAGGATATTTTTATTGAAAATTTTTTCAAAGATTATAAGGTTATACATTCTCATTTATACAAAATTCAAAGAATAATATCCTAAATAAATTATTAAATGTTGAAAATTAATTTTTGAGAGATTCTATAATTATAATCTTTTATAATAATAAATTGAAAGAAGTATATTTCAAATAGTAAGGTAAGGTCCTAATCATATGGTAGATTGTAAATATCATCAAAAAGAATATATATATGATTTATAACATTAAATTTTTCAGAATTATTATATTAATATTATATATTAATTGTCATTTCATATTAAAATAATAATTATATTTTAATATTAAACTGGGTTAATATTCTATGAATTTTATCTACAAACAATATTAATATTTCTTAATAGAAATATAAAGATTTTTACCTCTATTATCTGAAAAATAAAGAATATATTTTATCCACCTTAATAAAAAAATGAATAAAATATTTATAAAATATAATATATCTTTAGACTTATTAATTGATCTTAAGATATCATAATATCTAATCTAATTTTACAGGTCTCCAATTCCACTTTCCAAAAAAGACTACTAAATCAGTGTGGTAAAATTGAGTTAAATTAATGATTTTATACCATCTTCCTTGAAAACCTTCTAGTATATTAATAGAAGATCCTTCTCATATCATAATAGAAAAACTTGCTACAAGATCTATGTTTATATCTACATTTATAAGTCTTTATTAAATATATTTTCCAATAATTCATATAAAATTAAATTATATATTTGTAATACTTCATTCAATAAATTTTACAGTTTACCTCTAATTTATAAAGTTAATTTTCTTTTGTTGAATTAATTCGGCCTTCTTTGTTTTTTTCTAACTTTTTAGTTGAGATCAAATACAATTAAAGATTAAGCATATGAGTATCCCAATTAAAGGAAAAACAGACCCAATAACAACACCAAAAGTTGTTGTGTAATTTTAATCACACCTTCTGAATTTTTATTTTCGCTTTCGACCATCTGTTATCCACTTTATTATGCTAAAAGAGCTATTAAAATGTTAAAATTCATATAATTCGCAAAATAAGCAATATGATATTTAATGAATTACTCATATATATATAAATTTGATAATATTTTTATCAATACTTAAATAGATATAAAAGTATTGAGGATTAAATTGAGTTAAGAATATATATTTAAAGTAAGCTATAACAAATATTATATAAATGATTATAGGGTTTATGACTTGATGAGAAAATTTAAAATAAGTAACTTGACACATTTTTTTTTATGAGAAAAAGTAACTGGCTTATTTTCATTATACCTAACATATCCTAATTAATAGAGCCAATCAAACGTTTTTAAGATTAATTTAAATTTTTTTGAATATGCGACGTTCTTTTTGGTAAACAATAATATATATTTTTATAAATTAATTAAAATATATAATCTAAAATAATCGTAATTTAAGATCGAATAATTTATTAATAAATTTTCTATAAATGAATTTTATTTTTCTTATTACAAAATTTATAGGACGACGATAGGTCCTAGAAGGAACTAGTTTAAACTTTTAAATGAGTAATTAACTTGAAGAATTCAAAATTTTATTAAGAATTTCGAATTAATGCAGTTTGTTTTAAAAGTGTAATTTATTTGATATAGTTTTGAGTTAAATATTATAAATGTGATTCATAATCTATCATCTAAATTATCTTCCCATCTCCAGTCTCCATTTGAGCTTTAAGCCTCGTAGAAATACCATCTCCCTTTGAATCCTTGAGGAAGTTAATTTGTAGATCCTTCATATATCAAAATTGAATATTATCCAAATTATTATGATCTGACTCTATTATCATAAGTTTTAATCATAAATATATGCCATTATTCATTAGTTTATTTAATATGACCTTGGTAAGTTGATTCTCCAAGGGAATCATGAGCTCTCAAATTGAGATCAATGCAATATTTATTTATATCTTAATGATATTTTATTTCAAATTTTTTATTTAATAATCTTATGTTATTCCACCTGTTTTGATAATAACACATGCTCCAATTCGACATTTAAAGATTTTGTAAGGCAAATTCTAATTCATCTTTTTAAGATGTATTCGTAAGACAAATAAAGCTTCTTAGCAAATTCTCCTTTGCTTTTTTTATTTGAAAATAATCACATCTCAAATATCCAGATTTATGACAATAATAAAAAACTAGCACTACAACAAATGTTGAAAAAACAGCTATAATTGGAATCCAACAGTTATCTGAACAATTACTATCACCTCCATCACCATAGTTATTATAATATCCTCCTCCTCCACTTCCTCCTCCACCACCGCCACCCCCACCTCCGCCACCGCTTTATTGTTTAGATTGAAGCAAATTAAGAGATAAGATGAATAGAAGTTTCATTTAAAATATTAATAAAATTAATAAACCAAACATACGATAAGTTCACTTAATTATTAAAGGTTATATATAATCATTACTATTGTTTTTATTACTTTTCTTAAGGTTTGGGCTATTATTATTACTATAAATGTTAAGATGTCATTTTTTTATAATGAATGTAGGTACGAAATATGCCATATAAATCATCATATGATGGAGTATCAAACATTTCTGGTTGCATCATGTTCAAAGCAAGGTCAATAACTTTCTAATTGTAAATATTAATTATGTTATTACTTATTTTTAATCCTTTTCTCTTACATAACTTTATATAAATTGTTGGCATTTTTTTTTTTTTTAAGAAAGAAAATCTTCCATTGCTTTTATAAGTGCTGAGCTCTTGATAATTGAGTTGATTACCTATCAATAATATATGTTCTCTTTTTTGGATTACTGAAATTTACTCCCAAAAAATGAAGTATTTCTTAAGCATATTTATTAAGAATTCTCCATAATCTATCTTTATAAGCTTTTTCTTTTTATTTCAAATTTCTAAATACTTTTTTGACATAATTAACTAGAATTAATAAAAAAATACCTTTATTGGTTAATTCTTAATGTTTTTAAACGAAATGACAATATTAATGAGTTAGGGTTAAAAAATATCTTAATACTTTAGATACTTCAGTTTTTAGTCTCTTTTTGTTATGAAATGCAAACATACACATTGCCATACATAATCTAAATAGATTTCTTTAATCAACAGTTTATCCACTCTCTTTTATTTTAATCATAGTAGTTGTTCGATATTTCCATACAATAAGCCTTCCTTTAGCTAAATATTTGCTTCTTTTTTTTGCTTCCTATAAAGGATATCAACTAAAATACATCTAACATAGCTTTCATATTTTCAGTTAAATGTATTAATATAAAAACATCAAACCAACCAATTTAAAATTTATTTAAAGTTTATCTAATTCTTTATTTGAGTTTTTATTAGTTTCTAATTTCTTTTAATGTTTCACTTGCTTGATACTTAGATAATAAATCCATTTTTTTGTCTTCACATAATTCTTTTTTTTTATTCATTGCATTCTTCATCCTTTAATCTAATTAATCTTATGATTATATTAACTTTTCTTTTCTTGCTTCTCTAGAGTATTATCTAGTATCAAGATTATTATTTATTTTATCTGTTACATAACTCATATCAAATTTTGATTACTACCACCAATATTTATACTTCTCATAATTTGGCTTTTCTTTTTTAAGTTTTTATTTCTTGATAAATTTATTTCCATATAAAAATGATATAGAAATTTCGCAATCCTCTTCTGAATATACTGCTATATATAAAAACTTATCTAAAAATTTATCATTATGCTTTTTATCTTAATATTTAAAATATTTAGATTAAACAACAGCTTCACAATTAAATTTTGTTGGAAATGAAGCAGATGTAGATATATACATTCGATAATTAAGCAATCTTGATTAATCACATTTTACATAAACCTATATAGGTGATTCCTAGCCTTAAATTTTTATAGAAAAATAATGAAATCTAAATCTATTAATTTAGATCCAATTATTGCTTTCTTATTTTAGTTCAAAAATTCTTAACTTTGATTCATTAGGCATTATTTCATTATTTTATTGTTTCTTTTATTCTTCGACTGGAAATAGTTTTTGTAAATCAATATATTCTAAAGGTTCTGATTACTATATAACTTCGTAATTATTAGAAAATGTTTGCATCATTTATACAATTGAATTCCTTTTATTCAAAAAATTATCATCTAAATCAAATAACCTTGCAGACTTTAATGAAGATGTTGGAGATTTTACTAATTTTTTCATATGCATAGATGAAGATTTCAAAGATTAAAAAGAAGTGAATCCAGAAGTTTCTCTATTTTCAGGCGATTCTATCTTTAGTTCTATACCTTATGATAAAGTATGTCTATGCGTAGTTTAGAATGAACTGAGAAAGCTATTTTGTTTTGAATTACGCAAAGTTATTTTAGTATTCATAATTAATTTAATCATTTTTTATTAGGTGTCTTGTCTCTACTTGAAAATTGGCTCTAAGTTCCGTTTACAAAAAGATTTCGAGAACTAATTGGTATTATATCCTCTAATACAGATAACTATCTTTTTCTTAATGTCTTTTATTTAACTGATTTTTCATTATTAACATAATAATGGCTTTTTTGTAATTATAAATTGAACTTAGTAATCAACTAAAATTATTTAGTTACTTTAGAATCATTTTAATTATATTAACTAAGTCTTCTTGCCATGTGAATATTTTTTTATATTGGCTGTTCTTTTTTTTCTTTGTTTAATTCTATAATTGAAGCCTTCACTTTGAGTTGATTCGGAAAGATTAGATTAGCAAGCAAGGCCCTTCCTTCAACTGGCTTTCCTAATAGTTTTTTAGAAGGAGGAGATGAAACATTTGTATTTATTTCACCAACACTTCGATGCGAATTTATTTATTTTATTGACTTTGAGTTGGAGATAGCTTTTGTTGATTTTGAAAAATTGTATTAAAGAGAAGGAGATTTTAACTTTGTTTCTCTATAGATTAGATCTTATAATTAAAAAGCCAACTCAAATGAGGAGGTCTATACGCATTAATTTTATTACATTATATAATAAATTTTGTAATTATATGCTGAAAATAGTTTTTATAGAAATTCATAAATAAACTACTGTTCTTTTAAAATAGTAATTAAAAGTAAACTATAACCGTTATTGATCCATTATTTTTATTTAAGATAAAACAAAAGTAAAATAATTTTTTTCAATCATATTAATATTCTTAATTATTAACTTGCAATGATTCTTGTTTCCAATTCGTTATTTCTAAAATTTTTTCTATTATTTTTTTATATTCTTTTTTATTCTTGTTTTCAAAACATAATTTTTTTCCCCCATAATGACTTAATGCATTGAACATGTCAATATTTCTAATTTTTTCACATAAAAAGAGAATCATTTAAAAGTTAGACTAAAATTTAAATGATATTTACATATTTTTTATTACTACATATTATGCTTAACAAATTTTACACATCAGGAGTTGCTTATTTTCTACAATATTAATCTACCTAAGTTATCTCCTTAGGATATTTTTACAAATACATTTTAATATATTGTAAAATTACATAATCCTAATGAAGGGAATAGGCATTCAATAGTAATGGTATTGGCTTTGATTTAATAGAATAAATACTTCAAAAGGTATTTCTATTCTTTATTTAGTTAATAAATAAATGATTTCTGTTAACGCAGGAACCAAAGAAGGATCCCTTTAGTTTTTATCTAGAATTGCATTCTCGCACAATAACAATATTTTTGATTATTAGTAAGAAGATCTCATTTCATTAAGATATTAAATTATCTAGTTTAAGTAATTAGTTGTCAAATTATCTTTAGATCTAATTTTTGTTAATCTTGTTAATTTTTCTTCATCTGATTCACTTTCTATTAAAATTGATTATTAATTTTCTTTTAGCTTCTAATTAATTGAATTAGGTGAATTAGTTGTACTTTCCTAATTCTATTAAAATTACGTTCTTTTATCTTAGAATATTTGTTTTAAATCATTTTTTCTTAGAGTATCTCTTAATTAATCTCTTTTATTTTAGAGAAGCTGGTGAATAGAATATTATATTTAATCCATCTAATTTCTATATGATTTATTTTAATTTATAAATAAAAAAATGACAAATTTTTTTTAAACATCAAATTTTTGCCATAAAAGTTATTTTTATAGAATTTTTTACAGATACTCTTATATGCTATTAATACTTCATATAAAATATTACTATAAAATCAAAAAAAACTTATCATAACTCAAATTCATGTTTTAATAATTATTGATTACTTCTATGTTAATTCTACTTATAAATCTAGATTAATAATTCATTTTTTAGATTGACTAACACATTCTCTAAAGATTTGATCAATATCTCTATAGTTTATAAATATTAGGATTTAGAATATTAAGGATATTAAGTTTTTATTTATTAAATCTCCTTTAAAAAATTATTATCAACTTATGAAGTTGTTTTATATTTTTTAGGTTTTTTTTTAATATTTTCTTAAACTTTAAGCATTTTTTCTAACGATGTCTTTTTTTTATTCAATCTACTCTGAAGTTAAATTGAATTAATTCGAATTTCTAAAGAATTAGGATGACATGTATCTTAAAATTTTTTTGTTTTAAAAGAACGAAAACATGCTAACTTCATATTTTGAGATTATATTTGATATGGATTTCCATCAATTATTTACTAAATCTTTCCTTATTTTTCTTAAGGAACGCTTTTCATATGTAATAATTATAATTTAAAATATCTTCTCTTCATATTAGTATATAAACTATTATATACTGTCTGATTTCGTCATTTACTTGCAAATTTTGTTTGTATGTAAATATTTATAAGAATTGTTAATATAAATTTTAATTATATCAATAAAAATTTAATGAAAAGTGTTTAATTCTATGGGAACTAAAATTACTTAAAAAGTGTTAGTTTCATAAAATTTACTTTTTCTGTAAACCCTATACCTTTTGTACTCTCATTTAATGATAAATATTTAAATTTTATCCCTACTTAAATTTGGGATTTAAGATTGCCTATTTTAAAATAAGTAAAAAGTCCAATTTGAGAGTTTATATTTATTTCTATGATGATTAGACATTCAAGTTTATTACTACTTAAATTCTATATTAAATATTTTTTAATATAATCAGAGTATATTTGATAAATTTATAATGTATTTAGGCTTTTTATCAAATTGATATCTTACCATCTTAATTTTAGGCTTATTTTAATAGTTCTTCATAGAATTTTGATATAAAATAAAGCTATGCAGAAAAAGGTATCTAAAAATGATGAGACCTTTTCCTGATAATTAATTCTTCTATTAAATTTAGTTAGATTTGCTCCTATCATCATAAATCTTAGTAAAAAAAGAATACTACACAAAGTTTTAGAAAGGATATAAAGCTAACTGAAGGCCACATAGATTTAGAGTTCAGAAGACGATTTTCAAGTTATAAAAAAGAATCATTTTTAATAGAGAATTATATAAATAATTGATTCATATTATTATAAAGTTTAAAATTTTTAACAATATGTTTCATCAAAATATAATTATCTATAATCATTTCATAAAATTTACTTGTTCAATTCATTTATTAAAATTTAAGAAGTAAACTAACATAAATTTCCCTCTTTATTGTTAATTTTAAAAATAATTTTATTACCATATAGTTTTCGTTTACAATTAAATTGTTTGTTTTTTTTTCCTTAAAACAATTTCCATTTGTACTATTTAGTTAACTAGTTAAACTAGCTGCATTAATTTATAATCACTTATATTCTTTAATAGTTCTTCTCTAGTATTTTAATTTCTAAGAGTTGAAAAGTATATAATTACAAATTATTTGGGAGAGAAATTATCTCATATGAATCAAAGTTGTATTTATTTTGAAATGAATTATAATAGCTTGATCATTAAAAGAACAATATATTGGTAGAAATGAAATGACTCTTTTGATCATTTTTATATTATTTGTTTCTAAATAGTATTTTGAAATGTTCTAAATAATCAATTGTATTATGAAATGTTAATAAATTTTGAAAGTCATAAAGATAATTCAATTTATTAATACATTAGAACTCTATATTGATTAATCTAAATTTAGATTTTTTGAAAATAGAACGAATTACCTATATACATCAAGAGATCTAAATTAGCTTGTTAAATTATAGGTAAAAAGGATGAAACATGATTGAAAAAAAAATTAAAATTAACTCCTACTAAACTAATCTAATACTTCATTATTCATACTAATTATATATTCTAACATTAAGTTTTAAGCTTAGGAGCAAATAGACTAAAACTTAAAGAGTTCTCAATTCATCTAGAGACAGTTAAATTATGAATGAATCAAACATATAAGTAATATGTAGTTAAGATGTTCTTTAATCCTGAATTTAAAAAATTTGATAATTAGTAAAAATCTCAAAAATTAGCAAATATCATACAAAATATAAATAAATGATTAATATAATTTCATGCAGTCGCAACTATAGGTCCAATGATAACAGCTAATATTACAATACCAATTAAGATAATACAACAAATTTTCTAATAAATACAATATTTAAGGATACCTTTCTAGCTGACTGATGATCCTCCTTCGCATCAATCAGACTTTTCTCTGCCTTACCAACATAAGTTTTTGCTGAGCCAAGACTAATTTCGATGTTGTCGATTTATTAACCTTGAGCGTGAACCAAAATTGCTAAATCTACAAATAGTTAATATACTTATTAAACAGACTAATAATTTATTATAGAAATTACATTTTCCAACTATTGAATATCTTTATATTTATCTTAAATATCTGATACAGCATTTGTTAAACTAACAGAAGGAGCTTCTCCATACAGTTTTCCTTATAATAACTATGTTGCTTTCTTCATATTTTATAAAAATCAAATACTTGTGGATCATTGCATATCTCATCTAAAAACTCTTCAGATGCATTTTCATCTAAAATCTTTGTTTATCTCCTGATTTTCTCTCGTACACAAGTCTTATATTTTATTGAAATTTAAGATGAAGCATGCAATACTTCTTAAACTTTGCTTGTTAGTGCATTTCTTTGATTAATTTTCATTTAGGTTTCAGGTTGATCCTCTATTAATGCAAAATCGATTACTTTCTCATCTCGTTCACTTCTTTCAACTTCAGACTTGATATCATTCATCGCTTCTTTCAATTAATTACTAAATTGTTAATTTTGCATCATAATTTATTCTAATTCTCTTGATAATTCTAATCAATTTTATAAGCTATTAATACCTTTTTCGACATATGAAGTAGTTGCTCTAGAATATTTTTCTGACATTTCCTGCATTCTTATATTATTTTCTTTAATTCTCTCTAAACACTATTGTGCCTTTTTTATTTTTGCAGTAAATAAAGGCATAAAATCATCATCTTATGAAGAATTGGAATTATTTAATTAAAAGGAATCTTATCTACCAGACATCTAGATTACCATGTTTTTACTTTATATAGCTCAATTAAACGGTCATCCATGGCGATTTTTTATATAAAATTTAATTTAAATAATATTTATTTACATTACAATTTAATTGGAAAACAAATTTTTAAGTCATCTCACCTAATTGTCTATAAAAAAACTAATTAAGTAAATCCTAAATTATAATTAGTTGCTAATTCTGCGTTAATTAAAAGTTTTTCTTTCTTTATGTAGATTTCCAAACTAAATTCTTAAGAAACTCAATTAATGATTAAGAAAGACTCTGGAGGTTGATAAAAAAAAATAATGCATATGTATTCAAATAACCAATCAAATAATAATTATTAATGGCTAAAATATTCAACTATTTCTTCGAAGATAAATTGAAATAAATAGTTGATTAAATATAACTAAATCTGTACATAACCGTGAAATAAAAGTTGTTGGTATTGAGCTTTATGTACTTTTTTATTTTTCAAGTTTAATAACCAAACACTAATTAAGGATATTTTCAATATGGTTTTTCTATAATGAAATGGAAAATTATTCAAAAAGATTATAAAGTTTTTACAAATAATCCTGAGATATCTAATTATATTAAATTAATATTATAAAAGACCAATTTTGTAAATGAAAAATGATAAATTTGATTATTAGGAATTCAGGTCTTTATCATTTGATCATGTATTATTGTAAATATATGCAAATGAAAATGTTAAGATTCCAGAAATTTAATTTAATCTTCAGTAAAAAGGCTTTTCTTAATATATATGTGAACCAGATCTATTGGAATTTATCCTAATCTAGAAAACAAAAAATATAAAGAGACGACCAAATTGAATTTTAAAAAGCCCCTAGAACTGACTTATAAGCTTCAATTATCTAATCTGAAGTAATTTATAAATCTTAATTTATCGTATCTTCATTTTATAAAATAATAATTCATGCAACTCCAAGTCTTATTGAAATTGATAAATATCTTTAAATGCAATAAACATAAATTTTTATATAAACTTGAAAGAGCTATGTATGGTGTTTCCCATCGAATCGTATAAATATATAAATTACAACATTCAAGCAAAATATACATCATAATTATAGAATTAATTCCCTTAGTAAAAATTGAGTTAATGCTTCATGCTCTCTATTATGTCTATTAAGCTTTCTACTAGCTATAATATATATCAATTAAAGTAAACAGCATACAATCCATGCAAAGCCACATTAATAAAGTATTTTCATTTTATTGCATTATCAAAAGTAAAAAAATTTTTTTCCTGGTGCCTGAAAAATATTCTAAAGATTAGAAATTTAAAAAATATTACAAAACTCTAATTTTTTTTGAAAAAAATTATACCCCTTTT
>JPFM01000011.1:589942-617443 GCA_000733375.1 Paramecium sexaurelia | reverse complement strand
ACATTAATAAAGTATTTTCATTTTATTGCATTATCAAAAGTAAAAAAATTTTTCTCCTGGTGCCTGAAAAATACACCAAATTTTTTAGCTTTTTGTTCAACTTTAAACCTCAATTTTTTCAATTTAGCTAAATTCTATTTTTCTACTCTTTTTAAACTAATAATTTGTAAGCTAGGAAACAGAACAATTTTATTAATGCTTGTACTTGTACAAGATTCTATTCTAATTGAATTATACGTTAGATTTAACCAAAAATATCATTATTAGTTATTATTTTGATTTTTAAAATTAAAATTGAATTGGAAATTAGAGTTTAAATATTTAATATAATTTTAAAACACTTCAACTATATTCTAAAGATTAGAAATTTAAAAAATATTACAAAACTCTAATTTTTTTTGAAAAAAATTATACCCCTTTTGATAATATTAAACTGACAATTATCTTCTTCTTTTAATCAATTTCTCAAAACTTAATAGAGGTGCAAAAAAGTATCTAAACAAGTAAGGTAATAAAATAATGAATGAAAATTGATATATATCCATGTAAGACCTTTATCCATTAAATTATAAGAAACTCTGTAAAAAAATGAATCCTTACATAATTTCTTCAAAAAAATAAAATATGAAAGAGGCACTAATCTCTATGATGAAAACCATTATATAATAATTTAATTTTCATGTATAATAAGGGTCTTATATAGGTTTCTTTCGTATAAATAGATCTCTTGCAAAGTCTCGAGAGTTTTTACTTCTTGCAAGTAAGAACTACTGCTTTTCTGATGTCTGTATTTATATATTTAATTACTTTTGATAAAGATTTTCTTCTTCTCATGTAATCATAATTGAAATCTTCCTCTTCGGTATTGCTGCTTAATTCAGATGATGAGTGAGTTGCTTGAAGATCATATTAAGGCCTGGATTATTATTTAATTTCTTTAAGTATCTTCTCAACCATTCCCTTTTAACATTTGCATCTTCCTTGCATCATTTCTAGTGATTTTTTCACTGCTAATAAAGAATTTTCGTTATCTATCTTTTGTTTGACCAATAGCTCTTCTAACCATTCATTTTTCTATATAAGTTAACCCAATTCTAATTAATATTCTTTTTGCATAATCTTTATCTTATTTTTTAACTCAATCTCTTTCTATTTGTAACGATTAATTTCACTTGCTAACAATCTATTTGATATTGTAAGTTCTTTTGCTTTCTACTCCAAATGAGAATTTTTTTTTATTGTAGGTCTAAAGTGTAATTCAGATTATTTATGATATTCTATTGCATTCTCTACAAATCTTAAAAATTCTGATTCAGGTTGCTTTATATCTCTCTATACAGAATCTCTCATAAAATCACTATCGCTTTTAGAGTTGTTAAGCTTAAAAAACTAATCAAATAATTTCTCTCCTTCTATTTCTTCTAAATCTGTTATAGGTGTCCCTTATCTATATTTATTCTATAATGTAGATTTTGCTCGTTAGTGTTTCTTTGATTCAGCAGGCTAACGATTTAACTATGTAAAGTCATGATATTCTTAACGTTATCCAAATGATTATGAATCATTTGGAGATCTCATTTATCTAAGCTCTCTTAAAATGATTAATTTTATATTGTACTTGCATAATTGATTGTCTATTTTCCATATAATTAACTAAGAGACATTTTAATTAATAAAAAATACTTTATAATTATACTTAATCTATTTTTTTTTATTTCATGCCTTCCTTTTAATAATTTATTGTATACACCTATTTAGGTAACTATCTAAGCAATTTTAATCATTTTGTATGGAATAAAGCAAATAAATATTTTAATTTCTATTTAAGTTCTATTTAAAATAATCATATTGATCTAATAATATAGAAAATAATCAAAATTTATAAAGTTACGATTTTTACCATAAAAATATGCACTTAATTGAAGAATAAGAAATTAAATTTAAATAATAAGATATTTAATGTCACTTAAACTTTCATATCCACTTGGTAACCCAAGAGCTGGTAAAATAATAGTTGCTGCTCAATTAGCTAACGTTTAAATCATTAGTGATTTTGTAGAATATCATGCTTTAGAGGTATATACTCTTTGTATTTTTGACAGACCCCTGCCTTTTTGGCTAAAAACCCAGTTGGTAAGATCCCTTTATTAGAGACGCCTGAAGGATATCTTACTGAAAGCAATGCCATATTGTAATACGTTTCTAAAGGAACACCTTTGGTTGGTGTGACCGAATTTTAATAGGCTAAAGTAAGACAATGGTTAGACTTTACATCATTCGAATTAGAACCTACATTACTTGGTTTACTATTACCAATACTAGGTTTTGAATAAACAACACCTAAAAAATAAGCAGAAATTAAGAAAGAATTAAATTGGAAATTAAAAATATTAGAAAATCATTTTAAGGCTAATAATTTTTTGGTAGGAGAATAATTGACAATAGCTGATTTGAACCTAGCTTCATATTTCTAAGGCCTATATTCATTTGCATTTGATAAGTAATTTAGAGCCACAATACCAAATATAACTAGATGGTATAAGTATATATCTGAAATACCAGCTTTTGTGGATGTAAAAATTTTTAATTATTATACAGTATTATGGAAGAACTAAATATTGTGTCACAGCTTTTCCATTTTAATATGAATAGTAATAATAATAATAATAATAATAATAATAATAAAAATAATAGCCTTAAAAGAATTAATAAGTATAAGAATAAAAGCCAGCTCCAAAGGATGACGATAATGATGAAGAAAAACCAAAAAAATAATAATGTGAGTTTGATTTATTACCATAATCTACTTTTAATATTGATGATTGGAAGAGATAATTTTTAGCTTCAAAAGATTTTGCTGCTGAATTCAAAAATTTTTGGAATATATTTGATTCTTAAGGATGGTCAATTTGGATTATTAAATACATCAAAGCTGAATAAGAAGGAAAGGTCTTGATATCATTTAGAAATAATTGCAATGGATTTTTATAAAGAGCTGATCCTCACTTTAAGAAATGGGCATTTGCTATTCATGGTGTTTATGGAGATGTACCAGATCTTTAAATAAGTGGTGCTTGGATTTGGAGAGGAACTGAAATTCCATAATATTTAGTAATAATTGTTCAATATAATATAGAAAGATCATCCAACTTTTGAATATTTATAATTGACAAAGCTTGACGCTTCAAAACCCGAAGATAGAGCATTATTTGAAGAATATTGGCTGAATTAGACTGAAGATGAATCAAAAGTTTAAGGATTAACAGCAAGAGCATTATATTATTTTAGATGAATTAAATATATATAATACACAAGCATAATGAACACAAATTTATCAATTATTTATATCGAAATTTCCAATTTTATCTTTTACAATAGATTATAATACTCCTCCTCGACCACATGGTTGTTTAAAATTTGGTCTTTAGAATGCTTAGTCATACCTATAATAAAAAATTAATGTTACGTTTTCTTATGGGGAAATTAGTGAATGTCAGCGAACTTTTTATCTAGAATAACTCCAAAAAACATATTCAAAGCAAATCCAACAATAATTTCTAATAATATCTATGGTATAATATATATTAATACATCTAAAGGTATATGATATTAATCAGCCATGTCCTTGTATATTAAATGTTTTCTATATCTGATCAATGAAATGGCTGAATGAATTAATAATACAAAACCAATGACCTTGAGCATAAAATATATTAATTTTTATATATAATCAATAATCATCATTACTATTATTAAATTTTGATTATTCTAATAAGCTAACTTCAGTATTTTTCTTTTCAACTCTATCATCCAGTTAAATATCCTATTATGATCTCTTAAGATTTTCATTAATTTTCATTGTCAAAAAATTAGAGCTTCCAATCAAGAGTAACATAAATATCATAGCTAAAGTTGAACATAACTTATTATCTCCCTAAATTTAATAAGAAAGACTAGATACCTTAAGTATTAAAATTTCAGGAATACCCTACAAAAAATTAAGAAGGTTTCCAAAGAACCCTAACATTGCAATTGTTGTGTTTTCGCTGAGAGGAAAGCATAATTCACATGAGAATTCAAAAGTTAAAGCCATAATTGCAGAGCTTCCACACAATAAAAAGTAAATAATAAAGAAAAAGACTTTGTTAACATGTAATGCTAGTATGAGAATACCAAATAATACAGTGACTAAAATATTACAAATCCTTAAGACTTTTTTATATGATTAAGTCTTTTTTATAGCAGTTCCAACAAAAACATCTCCAATCAAGCCAGCAATTACACCTACTAAAACTAAATTACTTTAATCTTTAAGTGAATAATTAAAAGGCTATATAAAATATTCCATCTACAAAGTAAATAATGTTATAGTTCCCAAAATAAATGCAAAGCTAATAGTTAATAAAATAAAATCAGGGTTGTTAGAAACTAAAACACTGGCTTTATGATAATCTTCTCTAACACATTCCTAATAACAAAAACTATATGTACATCTGAAGCACTAAAACTTGGAGGAGTGACAGGTTTACTTAAAAAAAAAACAATTGGAGGCACACATAGCAATATCATCAATCCAAATAAAAGGAACATTAAACTTTCAATCAGAGCTCTTCCTAATTCTATTTATTCGTCTGTTGGATGATCATGAATTTAAAAGTCTCCTAAAACAATAAGTGGAATTCTAATTGCTATTCCTGAACTTGCATTAAAAACTAATGCTATTATAACCATAATAAGGATTCTATTCTCAGGAAAAAACCAATTTGCAACAAATTTTGATGCACTTATTAATCTAAATGGAAATCCTAATAAAGAAATCAATTATCCAACAAAGAAAAACCAAAAAGAAACATTAATAAAAATTGCGAATATAGAACCTATAAAAGTTAATGCACAACCTTTAATACCTCAATTATAAATTACCTATCATAATACTCATTCTAATTCCATACTTTTCATTAATTATGTTTCCTGGTATTATCATAATTACAGAGAAGACAGTAAAACTAATTGTTAAAAATTACAAATATCTACATTAATGAATATTCTTGTACCTACTATCAACTTGATAAACTAATGACATTTCCTTCACAATGGGTGAAAGCGAAAATCCGAACATTATGTTGGAAAGTAAAGCACATAAAAACAAAATCAATTGTAACCAACGTTGAGGATATTCAATATATTGATGATGTATTTTATCTGTTGGATATAATTTATTCATTAATCTATATATTTATATATATTCATCAAAAATATAATTTCTTTTTATCATTAATTTATGCAATTTCATCCATTCTTTATTTAGCAATATCCTTATCTTTTTTAGCATAGATAGAATAACCCTTCAACGTAGCATTCCTTTAGGCATTTTATAATTCTCTTAAATCTTATTATGCTCGTAAACTTTGCTGAATGCTATTTAGTTATTCTGAATTTTATTCTTTATCACCAGTTAAAATTTCAAAACTTCTACTATATACTGCATTTAAAGTAGTCGTATTTTTACGAATGATCTTTTCACTCTCTTTTATTTCAGCTAACAAAGTCTCTTTATCAAAATATGGAACTCTCTTATTATTATTATTTAACACACTAAAAGTATCTGCTTTTTATCCATATACATTCACTTTTTAAATTTCATCAATTGGTTTATAATAATTATCTTGATCCTTATTATCTTTTGTCTTTATAGATAATTTTCTTGTTGAAGGTCTTTTAAAAAATATATCTTTCCCCAATTTTGGTATTTCTTTCTCTTTTTAATCATCAATTATTTAATTCTGCTATTAAGGTGCTGCTGTATTATTTATTTTTAAATTTGTTGTATTTCCAGCGTAAGTTTATTAGGCATCATACCCTCTATTCAAACCATAATTTGCTGGAATTACTCTTTTTTCTGGTAATGTAGGGTTTGAATTTAAATTTAGAATGTCTAAATTAGTTGCTGACGGATTTTTTTGATGTTCGATCTTTGTATCAGTTCTTATTACTAATCCATCTTGAAATTAAAGTGTTTGAACGTACTAATATACATCTTATATTGTTTTTAATTCATCTAAAAGAACAGTTTTAAATTAGCTAAGTCTCTATCTTGTTAAAATTAATGGATCCTTAATTGTTGGAAGTAATTTATTTAAAAATTCACATATACATTTCTTTAGCAAAAGAATTTCATCTTAAGTATTCATTATTGATAATATTTTTTTATATATAAAATTTAGTCAATTAGATTTTTTAAACTGTTCAAAATAACCCAAAAATTCCTCTAATGTTTAACATTCAAATCTTTGATTCAGAAACCATAGGTCTTTCTAACTTGGCTATTTAAATTTAGAACTTAAATATTATTTTATTGAAATCTAATAATTTTCCTAATATTCCAATTACTCAATATTTTCAATTATATAACTCTCGTATTCTTCTGCTATCTCTATTAACTCTATCAATCTATTATAATTTCCTCCTTTTTTTACAAAGCACTAATACTCTAATTATTGAGGCTAAACAAATTATTAAATATCATCAAATGATAATTTCCCATCTCTATCTGTATCATACCTATTAAAAAAGCCTTTCATTTCTCTATGAAATAATTATTTTAACCCTAAATATGTTATAGTTTCTGGAAAAAATTCTATAGAAAATCCCTAATCCAAAGCTAAGTCTTAACGACAATATTCTAACTTCTTTTCAAATTATATTATTTACCATATAAATTACTTCATTATTATATTTATTAACTTTTATTTTAGAAACTAAATCAATAAATCTCCATAAAAAGGTCTCCTATTTTATTAACTTTCTGTAGTTCAGATGAATACAGAATTTACTTATTTTTGTATATTAAATAAAAATAACATTGTTTATATTAAAATATATATTCGATACTAAATTAGACAACTAAATTTCATTTATAAATTACAATATAATTATACATGATAATTCAAATCTAGAAAACATGATCAAAATTGCCAAACAAAACTAAATAAATTAATATTAATCTATATTTAACTTTATGTGTAATAAAATCATCTATTGTAATGAATCGTTTGTTGTTCTGCTTTTAGAGACAATGATAACAGCTGAGAAATTTAAATATCTAATTCGGATTCTATGTAATAAAGTAATTTTACCGTTTTCAGCTTCTTCAACTGAAGATGATTAGAATGTTCCATATATATTAGCCATTCTAAGAGCTGTTAATGTGGAACACAATCTAATTTAACCATTAATTGATTAATTGACCCTATTTTCATAATTAATTAAGTTCTTACAATCTAATTGATACCTTCATTTATTGTGTTTTTATTGAAGAGAAACTAATAAATTACTTAGCAAATGTGAAGAATCCCCTCATATTAAATTTAATTTATTTTTTTAATAAAAAAATGTAAAATTAAGAACTTTTGTCAGCAATAGTTGATTGGATGAATAAAATAACATTTTTAAAATGCCATACAAACTTTAGGGAATATGTGGATGGTACACTGTTTATTTAAATTTTAAACCACATTAACACAGATCATTTTGGGCCTACTTTTAATGTACTATATATAAAAACATCATTCAGGTTTTAGAAAATTAAGCATACACTGATAATTGGGCGCTTCATATGTCAAGATTGAAATTAGTAGTTGAAAAATTAATAGATTATACACACAAATAATTAGATATAAATGTAATGGAAATTGCAAAAGATAAAAATGAGAATTAAATTTTAAAACTTTTTGGAATAATTTGTTAAGTTTAAATATTTTAAATATTTTTAGCTTATTTTGTAGAGTGATTTTTAGGATGACTTTTTTGTACCAGTTTTATAGTTACCAGAATAAAAACAAGAATTAATTTCTTAATATTTATAAACTTTATTTGAACCATTTTAATAATGTGAAGATAAAAGTTTATTGGACAAAATAGATGAATTAGAATCAGAAAATCAAAAATAAATTCATTAAAATTAAGTTTTGATGAATGAAATTATAGAATAAAAAATAATAATAAAAAAAATTGTGTAAGACAATAAAGAAAAGATTGAATAAATAAATATGCTTGAATCTCATGGTATTATATTTATTGAATTAGTAATTTAGAGAGGAAATCAGCTTTTAATGAAGAGAAGATTAAAGAACTAGAAGAATCAAATAAATCATTATGGTTGAATTAATAAAAAAATAGAGAATTAGAAATAAAATTTTAATCTTAGTAGAGTTAAATAATAGAATTAAATTTATTAAAAGAAAATACTCGATTAGAGAATGAATAACTAAAACTTAAAATTATGTAATACATAAAATAGGAATAGAAGTATGAGTAAACAATAGAAAAATTATCATAATAAAAATTATGTTATACTAAACTTATTGAAGATAAAGATAGATAAATATCTAAATTATAAAATTCTTTTTAAGAAATTTTTAATTCCTTTTAAACTGAAAAAAAAAACTTTATCATTAGAAGCTGAAATATAATCTTTGTAATAAAAAATTGCTGAATTAAACTATGAATTCCATTAAAAAGAACTATGTTTGAATGAAAAAATTATTGAAGCTTCAAGAAGAGGATCAAGAATCAATTCTTTTGATATTACTGAATTAAGACTAGATTCTAGAATGAATACAAATGATTAAATAAATCTTGCTTAAGATTTAAATTAAAATAATGATTAATATTATGCATTACATTTGAGTATGTTGACATAGGAAGAAAATTATAAAAAAGAGATTGACATCCTAAAAGAAAAAATCAATAATTAAGATTAATAATTAAAGGCTTGGAAATAACTTAATGAAAGGTCCGAAGAAAAAATTAAATAATTAGAATCGAAATCTTATTTAATTAATGATAGCTAATCTGCTTAACAAATTGCATAATAGAATGAATAAATAAAACATTTAACTAATATTCTTAATTCATTTAATGATAAGTTTAACAAAATTAGAGACGAACATCTAAGACTTTTAAAAACTTGTTAATGATAGATATTTTATTTGATAATTAATTAATAATAATTCTAGTTTGAAAAATAAAATAAAGTCTAAAAAGTGATATCATCAAGTTAAAATATATTATAAAATTTATTAATGATATATGTCCCTATTATAGAAACCATATAGGTAAACAAAACTATTGAAAACGATAAATTTGATGCCTCTCCTAATTTTCAAAAGTTCAAATATAACAATGTATATCAAAACAATTTTTCTCTGGCATGCAAAATTAATAATACAATTAAAGCATCTGCAAATAAACGTTTTGTTGTTTTTGGATCATCATAAGAAAGAAAAAAACCTTCAAAATTAACTTTACCATCTTTACAATATGAATTAAACTTTAAGTCAGTTGATAGACACAAAGCTTCTCCAAAGATAAGAAATGTCTCAAGAACAAACAGAATCAAATCAGAGAAATCTGATAAGCAATGTTTTCATTCTCCAATAATCAATAACACTGAAACAGGTATCTAAACTGTTTAAACAACTGAATTAAACTATCTATAAAAACTGATATAAAGGGTGAAAACACCTAGAGTTGAAAATTAGCATAGAATATCACTGAGATAAGATGAATTTATTCCCATGAATTCTTAAGAACTTAAAGAGAGTTTATATTCATTGATGTAAATTTTTTCTTAATAAATAGGAATAAATATGGTTTAAAGCAAAGATGATATTATGGAGGATAATCTAATTTGTATATATATCACATATTTATTTACCCAAATTATATTTATACAATAATCAATTATATTATAATAAAGAACTTAACACTGAAAACTTTATTAAAAGCATTCTTAAAATATAATATTTATAAGTAAATGAACCTAAAAATCTATGAATTAAGTTTAAATATATAAAAAATATATCAAATTTTAGACATACTTATAATTTGAAATAAAAATAAAGGCAATTTTTTTGCATGAAATTATTCTTTTGTTGCTCTTAAATTTAAAATTAAATAATTTGAAAAATTTAAACATCATTCTATTAAAGTAAATGATATTTTATCTAAAACAAAAAACTCAGCCTTTAGTAAAATTATAATTTGAAAAATTTATAATATTTGCCAATTAAAAGCTAAGTTTAATGTAAAATTTCAATAAACATTTTACTTTGGTTTTAGAGCTATTGATAATTCTCAATAATAAAAATATTTTCTCACCTAATTCTATAATAAAATATTTTCAAATAAGTAAATTAAATATAAATAATAATATATTTTCAATTTTTCCTATTTTTAATAAAAATTTATTGATTTATTTGTTCTTAGAATTTAGTAGCCTATGTTAATAAGGTAGAATGTATTCCAAGTTTAAAAATAGTCAATTAAACAATAAATTTATTGATTATTTGGTTTTTTCAAAATTGTTGAAAATTATATAATTATTACCCATATTTAAAATTTTTAAGATTTGATATCTCATCATATTGAAATTTTATTACTTAAGCTTTTAATCTTGGCTCAAATGAAGATTGTTACTTTTTGAATTAATGAATTAGTTGATATAATATAATAAAATTCTTTTAAATTAATTATCTAAATATGGTTATTATTACATTAATTAGTAAGTTAAATAATATTTTATTGATTTATAATCCATTTAAAAAAAATGGATTAGAAAATAATAAAATCTTTTTAATAACAACTATTGTAAAAATTGTCCTGAATATGACAATTAAATTTTCAGTTATTTATTTCGAAATGATATATTTAAAAAGTATTTTTAAAGATTAATCAAATTTATATTAACAAATTTTTACTATGTCTAATCTAAAGTCTTCTTTAACAGTGGGAATATTTTAATCATTAAGCTTTTGTGGTTTAAGATAAAAAATATTAAAGAACATTGCATTTCAACCACCATAGATTAGTTATGCATTAAAACCTAGAAATGAAGATAATACAACTTAAAGTTCATATAAAAATTCATGCTCAATAAAATAAATAGAGGATGAATCAGAAATAAGACAGAAATCTAAATCTTATGATGATGAAAATATTAACTAAATTGGATTATTGGATTTAGCAGAAGAGTTACTGCAATTTTCAAGTGGAAGTACTAGTCCATCAAGAGACGAGTAGTATTTAAATTAATTTAATTAAGTCTCACATATTCTTCTCATGATTTTTATCTAATTGATGAACATGGAAAAGAGATAAATATTCCAAAGCAAGATAATTTAGAGTTGACTGGGTATTTTTTAAAAGGAAGAAAAGGTAATAAAATAGCTTCCCTTTATGTTAAAAGTACTTTTCCAATAAGTGATATGGTAATATTGTTTAGTCATGGTAATGCAAGCGATTTGGGTTATATGCTTGATACACTAATTGGTAATTTATGCTTTCTCATAATTCTAGATTTATGTACTAACCTAAGAATAAATGTTTTCGCCTATGAGTATTCAGGTTATGGATTGTCTTAAGGGAAATGTACAGATCTGAATATAATTAATAATGTTTAGGTGGCCTATGATTTTTTGGTGTCTTAACTCAAATTTGATCCAACTAAAATAATTGTCTATGGTTATAGTATAGGATCAGGACCTAGTGTTATGTTAGTTTCAGATAATGAATTTCCAGTTGGTGGTTTAGTTGTTCATTCAGGATTAAGCTCTGGATTGAGAGTTGTCAATTCTAAATTGAAATCAACTCCATTTTATGATATCTTTCCGAATGTTGACAGGATTAAAAATGTTACATGTCCTGTTTTTATTATGCATGGGTTAGAAGATGAAATAATTGATTTTAATTAGGCAAAGCTATTAGCAAATAATTGTTAAAGATTGTTTGAATATTGGGAAGTAGAAAACATTGGACATTCTGGAATAGATACAAATGTTAATCATAGAAAGAACTATTTTTATAAATTAAGAGATTTTATAAAATGTAAATATACTATTAATTATTTAGTAATTAAATAAGAAAATTAAACAATAAAAGAACTTAAATAACGAAATACTGCAAGTCCTAAAAATAATAAATCTTATAATCATTACTATGATAATAAACTTAGAGATTTCCATTTACACTGCAAGAAAATAGAAGACTCAAATTCAATATAAAAATAATAATGACGAATCCATAAATCCAATTTTGAAAATAATTGATATGTTTATAATATAAATTTATTCTAAACTATATTGATAAGTATTCAACAATCTCTCTTGTATATTTAATTAAAACTTATATTAATTGCATATATTAATCCTATTACTTAATATTAGGAGATTATCTAATTTTACATTTAAAATTCATCCCCAAAAATTACTAAATAATTTAAAAATAAACTTATAAGTATTTAAATGTATTATGTGAAATGCTATTTAAAATTATAAAGCATCAGTTATTTTTTAGTGTTTATGTTATTAATACTATATTATATATATTTTTATATATAATGTCGTTATTGATATCAAAATATTTAAGTATTACTGATATTTTATGAATCAATTTTTGTTAATATTTGGTTGTTCTTTTTTTTTAATAAAATTATGATATTCTAAATTTATAGTATTTATTATTTATTAGGTTGGAATTTTTAATTGATACATCTTATCTGATTTGTAAATATTTCTAAATGTGAATTAAATGAGTGTAACGTTATGGACATATTAAATTTACTATGTAATATGTTAGGGGTATTAAAATAAATCTTTACTTTTTATAAATAACATAATAACTACATCTCTTTATATAAATGAATAAAAGTATTTATTAAATTTATATTGATAATAATTTCTTTTTTTCAATTTATTGTAAAGCTTTTTGACAATGTTCTCATTATCCTTACCTAAAAATTCTTTCGAATATTAATAATAACAAATCTAACCCTTAACTATGTTATTTAATTAGATTGATAATAAGCCAAGATAAAATTTGTTTTAGAATTACATGAAAATTAGATTTGCTAAAATGGAAATAAAAAATTTAGCCAAAACACAAAATTAAACTCTTAGAGGTAAAACTAGTATTAATCGATCTTTGTATCCTATTTAGAATGGGTAATGCAAACTCGAAAATAAAGTGAGAAAATTTGTAACATTATAGGATGCCTCATAATCAGCCAGAGTGGTTATTAAGAAATTTTAAAATGTTAAAAGAAAATAAAGTGAAAACTGGAGTGATTTAAAGCAATGGAATTTCACACAAGATGAAACAATATAAATGTGAATATTAAAAAATATTATAACGAATGTATTGATTAAAAATAAGAATATATATTTATTTAAATGTATGTATTAGTATAAGAATCTGTATGAGAGTTAGGAATCTTTTATATTATTAGAAGTTGTAAAAGGTTTTAATAAAGATTTATATTATTTTCAACTTTTTAGAAATCTTAAATTAATTTAAACGTTCATGATAATAATTTTATTTATGTGAAATTGAATACTTTAGATGGTTGATGTTTGCAAGAGAAAATTTCTTATCTCTGTGAATGAAATATATTTTATATTTATTTTTGTTTATTTTTTATTTATTAATAATTATTATCATTAATGGGAAACATTTGTCGGTAAAATCCAATAGATGATAAAAATGATATAGAAGTTTCTTAATCCCAACCTCCTACTATTTAATAGATGTAACCTCCTAAACCTGAAGAAGTTAAGACTTAGGCACCAGAGAAATAGGAAGAACCTGTTCAATCTGTTGATTAAGTAAAATAAGAAAATGAAGTAATTTACAGTTTGAGTATATATTAGCCGAAAAGAAAGGAATAAAAAAAAATGGGAAAAATAGCTGCAGTTATTGATCAAGAAGTGATTTATGAAAATGTTCAAAAATAGGAGAAAGTAAAAAGTCCATTTGATTTTTAATTACTTTTGAATGCATTTGGAAAAAGTTTTATTTTTGGTTAATTATAACCAGAAGACAAGTAAAAAGAATATTTTTTTACAATATAAGAGTTAAAGTTATCGATAAAATGTTTTATTGTACAGTTCATGACGGAGAGATGGTTTTTAAATAAGGAGATAAAGCAAGTTCATATTTTTTAATTGAACGTGGACAATGTTAGATTATAATCAATAATGAAATAAAAAAAACGTTAAAAAATGGGGAAGCCTTTGGAGAATTAGCTTTATTGTATAATGCTCCAAGATCTGCATCTGTTAAAGCAGTAGGAGGTAAGAAAAGAAATTAATTTTAGACTGTGCTTTTTGGGCCATTGACAGAAATACTGTTAGAAAAGCAATAGAATCAATATCATAAAAAGATTATGATTAAAATAAGGAATTTATAAACAAAGTACAATTTTTTGGTAAATGATTAAAAAATTTATATCTAGAATCATTAACTGATGATTAAAAAGCAGCAATACCATCAGCATTGATAAATTTAAATTTTAAAGCAGGTGAAATAATAGTAAATGAAGGAGATTAAGCTGATTCATTTTTTATAATAAAGAAGGGAGAAATATAAATAACTAGAGGAGGAAAAGAAATAAGAATAATGAAGGCAGGTGATTCTTTAGGAGAATAAGCATTATAATAGAATTCTGTAAGAGGAGCAACAGCTAAAGCTATAAAAGAAGACGTGACAGTTTTAGCATTGTCAAGAGATGATTTAACTAGAATATTAGGAGATAAGATATAATCAATTATGTATAGTAATCTTTAGAGATGGGCTTTTGAAAGACATGCTATACTTAATAAATTGACTAAATTGTAAGTGGAAAGAATTGTTAGTAATATGTAACATTCATAAAAAAAGAGTGAAGAAGTAATAATTGAAAAAGGATAGCCATGTAGAGAGATTATGATTGTACTATAAGGATCAATAAAATATGGGAAAGAGATTTTAGAGAAAGGATAAATGTTTGGAGATAAGTTCTTGGATTAAGGAGAAAATGTAAAGTTAGGAGAGTCGGTTATAATGAAAGATGAAGGGATCATTGCTATTATTACATTTAAATAATTCTTTGAAATTATTGGAGGATCTTTAGAATAAATATTTGCAAAGAATGAAAAAGCACATGATAGATTTATAAAGAAGGAGGAAGGTTAAAAACAAGATATTTATAAACATTTTCAATTGGATTAATTAATATATGTAAAGAAATTGGGTTAAGGATAATTTGGAAATGTTTATTTGGTTCATAATAAATTAGACAAAAAAACATATGCATTAAAATGTATATCTAAAGCTTAAATTATTGAATAAAATCTTGAGAAGCATTTAGCATAAGAGAAAATAGCATTAGAAACTGTCAATTTTCCATTAATTATGCATTTTGCTAGAAGTTTTAAAGATTTTACTTATATTTATTTCTTGGAAGAATATATTAGAGGAATGGAATTATTTGATGTAATAAGAGATATTGGATTACTTAATACTTATGATTCATAATTTTATATTGGATCTTTAATTTTGTGTATGGAATATTTACACTTAAATAATATAATATATAGAGATATTAAACCAGAAAATATAATGATTGATGAGAAAGTATGATAAATAAAAATTATATATAAGGGATTCATGAAATTAATTGATTTAGGGACAGCTAAGAATTTAAAGAATAAAAATGGTAGGACATACACTATCATTGGAACTCCGCATTACATGGCTCCTGAAATCTTAACTGGAAAAGGATATACTTACTCAGTCGATTTATGGTCTATAGGAATTTGCTTATTTGAATTTATGTGTGGAAATGTTCCATATGCTGAAGATGCTGATGATCCGTATATTTATTTAATTATGCAACCAATAGATATGAAATATATGAAGAAATACAAAAGAAATAGTTAACATTTCCATCAGTTTTGAAAGATAGAAAAGCTAAAAAATTGATAGAATAATTACTTAGTAAAACTCCAGAACTCCGACTAGGATCTTCTTATGCTAGTTTAAAAAACAATCCTTTTTTCGAAAGATTTGATTATGTATTTTTAAATAGCAATTTTAGGACCTTCTCATTAATAGAGAATTAAAACCTCCTTATTTACCTCCTAAAAATAAATTACACAGCGATAAAGATATTTAAAAATCAATTCAGGTTGGTAAACTGATTACCGAAGAAATTAAAGTATTTTGTAATTTCTAGACTAGAATGATCTTGCTACTAATTAAAATGTTTACAAGCCTGAAAAGGCTCGTGATCCTAATTGGGATAAGGAATATTGAATTCTTAGAATTTTTCTTTAAAATTTATATTATAATTAAATTTTAAATAAATATGATATCCTTAATTTTTATAATTGCATCAGCACTTTCAAAATCTGAAGATCCATCTAAATTTCTTCAAATCTCGCTAACAGGGAAATACCAATACTTAAATAGAGTAGTAAGGGACAATATTAACAGTCCGTAATTTACATAAGTAAATCTCGTCTTTATCACTAGGGTCTGGTCTTTTTAAACAAGGATACTTTGTTAGAATCTTCAGGTCTTTATAGGCAAAGTGGAATCCACTATATAAACCTACAAAATCCTAATACTCTTTAGTATCGTAGGAATTTGGATGATAAATTTTTTGGTGAAGGCTGTGATATTATCAATAATAAAGTCTATCAATTGACTTGGTTGGAGAGAAAGATGTAATCATTTATTTAATATGTTTAGACTTGTATATGAAAAAGAAGATTTATAATATATAGGATAGATTGATCTACATTCAAAGCTCTTAGAGGCTTGGGGCTTAACTCATCGTGTAATTAATGGCGAAACTCAAATTCTTATTTCAGATGGATCAAACTCTATTCATGTTTTTAATGAAGATTTTTAATTGTTGAAATCAATTTAAATATTTCATGGAAACAATCCTGCTAATTATCTAAATGAATTAGAATATTCAAATGGAATTTTATATGCTAATGAATATAAAAAAAAATATATATCAGCTATAGATCTTGATTAAGGCAAGGTTTTGGCTAGATATGATTTTACGGACCTAGTACAAGAAGCAAATAGACCTGAGGGATGTTTGAATGGAATTGCCTACAACTAACACACTTAAACATTTTGGATTACAGGAAAAAACTGGCCATTCTTCTAAGAAGTCAGGCTATTTTGATAAAGTGATAATCATTCAATTTATTATATCCAATTTGTACTCTATATTGTACATTCTTTCCATTTGTAAATCCATTAATAAATAATTGTTTTTCTCATTATTTTTCCTTCCATTTAATTACCACAACTTCCATTCACTTATTTATTCACTTTAATCGAACTGATGTATTTTCCTGATTGTCCTCTCTAAATTTTCGAAATTTTCAACTTCATATAGTTTACACAAACTATTTACAAGTTTATTCCAATATAATTAAAATCAAATAAAAAACAAAAAGTTGTAATTTAAAATGATGTCATCATCAATATTCTTGAGCTTAAGCGATCATACCTTATTAATCTATAACATATTTCCCAATCCCCATATTCATGTGTATAAATAAGAATAAATTTATATTGTTTCGAAATTTCTATAGACGGTATTAATTTTCATTACTCTGAGTTTGTAATTATTTATTTCATTTTTCGATTTATTATCTTACTAGAATTTTAGTTAAATTCAATTTGATAAAAAATATTATCTCATTTCTACAATATTCTAACTGGCTTTTATGTATTCAACATAAATTCATTATATTTTAAAAATAAATTGCTATTTATATGATGAATAACTATAATTACGATATTCATATTTAAATTTAAAGTTAATTTAGAGCTTATAGTAGATACAGGACTATATACCTAAAAAAAATAAATGATAACAGACTACTCTGCTATAATAAATGATTAAGCTATTTGTCAGGATGATTTTTCATAATTTTTATAAGGGAGTATAAACTAAAATAATTGACTAAAAGAAAAACAGCATTTAAAATAGAAGGGAATTTGTATAAAAATTTAGATCATTTTATTTTGTTTATTATTTTTTTATTAAACAATATATTACTCCAAATTAAAATTTCAAGATAGTTGTATCTAATATATAATTTAAATTTACTCAATTGGCTTTTAAAAAGTAACCAATCTATCAATGTTTTATTTAAATTCCATTTATTGAGATGGATTTAATAGAAATAAATAATTTATATTGATTATTAAATGATAATATTTAGTAAAGGTTATAAATTATACAATAGAGAATATTTAGATGTAAGTTATTATAATTATATAAATTAAGGAGAATGCGGATCAGAATAAAATATTATTTGCTCTTAATTATACATGTATTTATTTATGCAATTCTATATTTGTTAATTTAATGTTAATTTTATTGATAATTGAATCAATATTCCTTGTTGCATATTTGTGGTATGTTATTCAGAGTCATGCCTCAAAACAAGTGAATTTTTATGTTAAAACCTTAACATTAATTTCTTGGTTAATTTCATTTAGTTTGATAATAATTTTACCATTAGACATCTACAAAGTATAAGTTGAATCATAATTAGAATGAATAAAATTTAGAGGATACTAAAATAGAAATAGTATGGGTTGTTTTATATTGGGTAACATTTCTTTTAACATGGTAAAATTAATTGTATTCTATATTCCAGGTTTTTTCTGCCTATCACATTAGATTATGAAGATGCAGGAGAATTTACTTTTAAATAGAAACTAGTGAAGGCAATAAAAATAAATTTAATTATCTATGCTATTTTTGGGGTTTTAGGTCTAGGATTTACAATATATTTGCTTGTTGAAAAATCATTTACTTTTTAAGCTTTGTTAGCTTTCACAGTAGTATTGAGTAATGCATTGTAATAATATTGATCAATATTTAGAGGATTATTGATTGTTACATTTCTTTTAGGATATGCATTAGTTGCAATTCCAAAGTAAATTTTTAGAGAAAGCAACCATTAAATTTAACTTAACTTAAAATATCATTCTATTAATAAGACTAAATAGTTATTAGAATAGGAATAATTAGATTTGGATGATTTGTTAGTAGAAATATTGTCTATAGAATCAAAATATAAATATAATGAAGAATACCAACCTTATATATAATAAATATTGAATTAATTTACCAAAGAATAGATAGATTCAGCAAAACTAAGTCGTTTAAGGAGTAAAAATGATTAAGGCTTGGAAGACATGAATCTAGATAAATTCGCTGAAATTCACAAACGAGCAAAGGAATTATCTTATGATTGTGTAAGGAATTCTAAAAAGCTAGAAATATTAACTAAATAAGCTTTATTTATCGAAGACATTATTAATTCTGATTATAGGGAGAAAAAAATTTCATCTTCAATAAAACCTTAAAGAGTTGGATGCTTAGGAAATTTTGTTGATAAATTTTAATTTTACTGGTATGTAAAATTTTGGAAATATATAATGTACAGTGGTGCAGTTATTTTTATTTGTCTTGGTACTTTAATTACACTGTCAGAAATAGCAATATTTGGGAATTTCAAATTTAATGTTTTTATTTATTTTATAAATGGCAATGAAGAGTTCTATGTTGTTTAAATATTAGTTTTAATACCTTTACTTTATGTTTTATATTGTGTATAGTATGGACTTCTAAGTATAAGATTAAACAGATATGGATTTTATGATTATGGTTTCACAGATGCTCCTTCTTTGATTTTTTCAGCCACTTTTATCTCTAGAATAGCTTTCCCATTAGCTTTTAATTTTTTTTGGATGTTTAATGAATCTGACGCAGATATTGCTAATGTAGTGGGAGATTTCAATTTCGATAAATATTTAAGTATATAATTTAGTAAATTAAATAGCCGAATTCAAATTGGCCTTTCCAATTTTATTAGTAATTTTGATTATTTGTAACATTTTTGATATTTATGATAAATTGTTGGAAGCTTTAGGATTTTAAAGATTTTAATTTGAAATTGGATATGCAGATGAACATATTGAAGAAGGTCAAGAATATGTTTAAAAATTTAGATAGGAATGTTCAAAAGGGCAAGCTCTAAATTAAGATATAAGGCAACCTTTTTTATGATTTATTTTGTTTTGAGAATTTCATTTATAAAATATATTAAAAGTATTTTTTATCTTTTTGAATGCGTGTAAGAAAAATAATGTTAAAATAATATAAAAAAATGGAATATTGTCATTAATATAATTAATTATGTTAATATCAAAGACTGAAAATGAAGAATAAAATATGACAGCAGTTCATTCAACTTAACCTGTATGTCCTAATTGTGGTGCAGCAAGGGAAAGTATTTTAGAGTAAGTGCCATCTCCAGCTTCATTTATAATTTCATTTGTCTCTTTGTTTTATTTTGGAATTTGGTGTATTTTTATCATTCCTTTAGTATTTTAATCAACGAAAGTATATTAATTAAATATCCTTTCAAGATGATAATAAAGAGATGTTATTATTGCAATCAAGAATTAGAGAAAAGAAAGTACTTTTAATTGCCAAATATCAATGATTAAGTATTATAATTTCGATTTGGCAATTGTATAATAGTAGTTTCAAGAAAATATGCTTTAATTCTATTAACAATAATAATTTCTTTATTCTTTTACTTTGAATATATCATAGAGAAAGAACAACCTTAAATTGAAGCTAATGTCTATGCAAATAAATCTTGGGTTGATTTCTTATAATTTTGTGGAAAATTTTAATTCGTTGATAATGGACTTAAAGCAAGACATTAATTTGAAAGCTATTTTAAAGATAAAATAGTTTCATGGAAAGGGTATTTATATAAACATCATATTTTTAAGTGATTACATACAAACTAAACCTAATCATGATCCAAATTTCGATTATAATTATTGGGTTTACTTAAAAATGCAACCAACAGAATCGTCTAATGATTTACCAGACATTATAATTGGCGTAAGAGATTCTTTATATTAAATTCAAACATTTTAAAAATTGGAAAAAGGCAAACCAATTCATTTTGAGGCCAAATTTCTCTTTTTAGGATCAGAATCTAGTTTTCATATTTTAGAATTAAAATAACTTACTGTTGTACCAACAGAACTTGTAGAAGATTTAAAAAACCTTCCTTAATTTACTTTAGACATGGACAGACTTTAAGTATTAAAGAGAGCGAAATTATAAGATTCATTTAAACATAAAATTCATATGTATAATTCTAATTCACAAGGTGGGATAAATAACATATTTGAAAACTTCTAAACAAAAAATATTAATTAAAAAAATGATGATTAAAGTCAATAAAATGGAAGTATAAAAGGAGATGAAAATATAAGTGGAGATGAAAATAAGAACGTATAAGAAAAAACTGGAGATGATGAAACAACAAATTAATAAAATGTTTAAGAATAATAATTTGATCCATAAAGTGTAAATATAAGAATTGATGAATCAATAAGATAAGAAATCCACTCAAAAGATTCAAATCTAAAAGATAGTGTAGTTATTGAAGATGATAATAAAAACGAAAATAACGAATGATAATCAAATTTTTAATAAGTTATTGTTTTATAAATTAATTATCCATATCAATATATTGAATGAATCAAAAACAAAAGAAATATTAATATATTTTGTAAAAAATATTTAATTACAATGAAAAGTTACTACTAAATAAATGAATAAATTTCACAAACAGAAAAGATTATCTTACCAGATGATACTCCCATGAGAAATAAACCTAACTCAATAACAACTATGAAAACAACATGGTTGACTTTTCTTCCATACGCTTTTATTAAGTAAATTACTTAACCTGCCAATATCTATTTTATTGTTATTGGCATCTTGTAAATTATACCTGTCACTTCTTATACAAATGGTATTCCAACTATTTATGGACCTTTATCAGTGATGATTAGTATTAGTATATTAAAAGATGCATTTGAAGAATATTCAAGGTAACATAATTTATTAAAATAGATATAAATCTGATCAAGAAGAAAATCATCGAAAATCACGTAAATATCAAGAAAATAGATTTAATGAATGTTATTGGTAGGATATTTATCAAGCAGACATAATTTTAGTTAAAGAAAATGAAAGCATTCCTTGCGATATTTTAATCTTATCATCAAGTTATTAAGGAGGAATAGTATATGTAGAAACAAAGTAAATTGATGGAGAGACAAATTTAAAACAAAAATATTCAATCTATGATCTTCAATAAAGATATCACATAGATAATACTGAAAATTTTGTATTTATATTATAATAAATCTGAAGGAAAAAAGTAATAATGTTAAGTTTGTATATGATTAAAAGAATCCAATTCTGTACAAATTATCAGGAACATATTAAATTAGTAATTCTGAAGTTAATTCTATAAATTATGGTAACTTTATTGAACGGGATTGTTTTTTAAAGAATACTGAATGGATAATTGGTTTATGTGTTTATAGTGGAATGGATTGTAAAATCATGCTTAATTGTTCTCCAGAGAGGACAAAAAGAAGTAGATTGGAATAATATATGAGAATCTGTATTATTTCTATATCAATCAGTTTGGCATTATTTTGTATATTGGCTTCTATTTATGAATTCTTATGGACTAATAATCATCTTAACTATTCATATTTGGGACTTTCTAAAGATAACGTATTCGTTGATTTAGGATTGTGGTTTTCATTGCTTTCATATTTTATACCAATATCTTTAGCAGTAAATGTCGAGTTAGTCAAATTTGGTTAAGCAAAAATGATGGAATCAGACAAAGTAATGCCAAATTCAAAATCTCATTAATCTAATTTAATTGAATAATTGGGAGAAATTAATATTGTTTTCACCGATAAAACAGGTACATTAACAAAAAATAGTATGGAATTTAGAGAACTATTTACATAGAATGAAAAAGAAGCTTTATTATGTTTGAGCTTATGTCATTCTGTTGTAAAATCAAAAAATAAATTGATAGGATCTTCTCCTGATGAATTGGCAGTTTTAGAGTATTGCGAATAAAAAGGTTATTAATTTTAAGGCATTGATAATAATAATCATTTAAGCATAAATCAAACAAAATTTTAAAGAGTAATGATGTTTGATTTCAGCAGTGAGAAAAAGAGAATGACAATAGTAGTAAAAACATAGACAGAATATATATTATTTTGCAAAGGTGCTGATGAAGTATTACTTGAATTGATAGGAGAATGTAAACATTAAGATGTAATACATCAATTTGCAATTAAAGGATATAGAACTTTAATGTTAGGTAGAAAGACATTTACTTAAAAGGAAATGGATTTATATTTGGCAGAGTATGACTGTTAATTGATGTTATAGTTACAAAAAGGCTTAAGATGATAAAGATGAGGAGATGATGAACAAACTGCAAAAAAGATTAGAATCTAATTTAGAATTTCTTGGTATAACAGCTGTTGAAGATTTGCTAGCTGATGATGTTGGATTAACAATTTCTTATTTAAAATCTGCAGGTATTAAAGTCTGGGTTCTTACAGGAGATAAAGTTGAAACAGCAATAGCTATAGGATATTCATGCAATTTAATCGATAGCATGGATATGCTCTAAGTAGTTACTGATACAACAGTTGGAAGTATTGAGGAAGTATTTTTGCATTATTGTAATGAGTCAGCTAATATTGCATTGGTGATTAGCGGATAAGCATTATCAGTAATGTTAGATAATCCACATCTTAAATCAGTACTACTTAAAAGAGCTTTCTATGCTAAAGTTGTTATTGTGGCTAGAGTATCCCCAAAGCAAAAGCAATAAGTAGTAGCCTTAGTTAAAGAACATCTACCAAAAGCTTATACTTTGGCTATTGGAGATGGAGCCAATGATGTATCTATGATCAATGAAGTAATTATTACTTAAATTATCAAGGCTCATGTTGGAATAGGAATTTAAGGAGTTGAAGGAACTTAAGCAGCAAGAGCAGCTGATTTTGCTATTTAAGAATTCAAACATCTCAAAAGATTAATGTTTTATTATGGAGTTGAATGTTCAAGAAGAAATGCACTTACTATATTATACATATTTTTTAAGAACTAAGTTTTTATTACTCCTTATTTTTGGTTTGGATTCCTTAATGGCTTTAGTGGTTAATACTTATATGATCAATGGTTATCTTAATTATTTAACACTATATTTGCTGCAATACCATAAGTGCTCTATGCTCTCTTTGATGAAATGCATCCTTCTTCTCAGTATTTACAATGGGCTAAAACAACTCACAATCTACTTGAAGAAAAACCTGAGGTTTATGTCTAATTTAGATAACAACCTATTTTTACAATCATTAAATTCTGGCTTTGGGTTTTTAATGGGATGGTCTAAGGATTGATTATATTTCTAGTCTGTACATTTTCTACTGAAAATTAAAACATGTATAATGGTATGACAATGGAATTTTTCGAAGATGGAGTATTTATTTATGGAATAGTTATTCTTCTTGTTAATCTTAAGATATTCACTTTTACATATACTAATTATAACTTCACCATATTTTTCATGATACTATCAATTCTTATTTATTGGCTTATCTTGATTATAGTGAATGATTATGAGTTATCTCCTTCATTCAACTTTTACAGATATCTTGTTTCGTAAAATATATATTTCATTTTTATTCTAGGCCCTAATTATATTTAGCTCTAGCTTTAACTTTCATGCTATTTTTATTTGATTTGGCTATTGAAAGATTTTATGATTTTCAGATCTACGTTCGTAAACCAGAATCTATAGAATTGGTTTGAGTTTTAGAGTCTAAATTGTATTTTAAAAATATGTATTTCATTTAAGTATTTCTATGATAATTTTTCATTATTAATCAAATAGTAACGTTCATTTCAATTTATAAGAACTATTAACTTTCTCTTTTAGGAACTCATGTCCAAACCAGAATTTAATCAGAGTCTTTTGTCTTATTCAATTCATATTGTTTTTGATTAATTCTTTATTTTAAATCCAATTTTTTCTAAATTTCTTACCTTATTTTAGAATTTTCTATTGTAAACTTCTCCCTTTTGATTCACAACGATAATTAATTTTCTAAATAATTGTTATATGATCAAAATATATTCAAATTAGGTCTAAAAAATCTGTATTTAAATATTTGTTAACTTACATACTCTAAATGAACTAAATAAATAAATAGGTAAACTTGAAAATTTATAGTTAAACTATTTGATCGGCTTTGTTAGTTAAGAATGGTGTAAATTATATAATTGTTTCCTCCTTATTATAAATTAGATAATAGTTTAATTATTTTTAAATTGATATTAAATTAATAAATATTTTTTTAACCTCTAAAATAGAGTCTTAAAGAATACTTTTAAATACCTTTATTTATCTCAATCAGAGGTTAAATTATCAATCCTAAATTTTTTGATTAAACATCATTATAATAACTTAAAAGTTAGGCATAAAATAAATGTATATTAGAATTCTTAGAAATATAAAATTAAAATCATTTTTTATGCTATTCCTAGATTTAAGTCTCAATATTTTGCATTTCTAATGCCATTTTCCCTATTTATGACTGAAATAATTTATTTCTCCTCAGAATTATAGTACTCTAATCTAGATTTTACTGAATGATTAATTATACTTATAGAGCCTAATTTTGGTACTGAATTCAAGAATCTGTTTCGCCATTTAAGTTTCTAGAGTTATTAATTTTCATTTATTATCACAAAATAAAAGGTGTTTTATTCATTAATATTGATAGTTGGGAATTGTTTTTCTTTTTTTATGGCACATCCCATTTGATAAAATATTTATTATCTGGTTGTTCATTATTAAATTACTTGAAAAATCTTAAGAAAGATATTAAAATGCATTATAAATCGCTGAATAAATATTATCATCTCAAAATAATAATTCATGAACCCCATAAATTTAATTAATATTAGCTTTAAGAATTCTTAATCAATTATTTTCTTAAAGAATTAAATAATTTTTTTTAATGGTGGTTAAATATAATGATAGATAAGTAATTTCTAAATAATTTGAGTTTAATTTGAATTGAAAATCATAAATTAATTTATATTGTAAAAATTAAAGTCTTAGTAGAGACCTCAATATTATTCAAGGTATTCTTTCAATATAAATTTAGCTTAATCCATAGTAACGGGGCACGGTCGTAAAATCTATTTAACATAGATTAGAATTAATAATAATAATAGCTTAATTTGTAATTTTTTTATTTAAGATTGAGATATATCAAATCTAATATAATTATGGATTTGTAGATTCAACAAAAACGACCTTATATAACTAATAAAGAACTATTAAATAAATCAATATGTGTTATAAAAGTTTTAGAATGGGCATTAAATTTGAACCTTTAGTGATTATTCAGTAATACTTAATGAATTTTCATTAAATTAAGATAATAGTAATCTGATAAGGATTCTCAAAATAATATAGGATTTTAATTTCATAATTGAAATTAGCAATATCAGAATAAATTTCTGACTCATTTAATCCTTAATTGAAGAAAAGCCATTTTCAGAAACCAGATGCAATAATTTTAAATCTTAGATTTCTTAATTAGAATAGGATTGTTAAAGAAGATTGAATAAAAAAGGAAAGAGCCTATTATAAATTTAGAATAAGATGTTCATAAATTTAGAATGACAATATTAATTAAGAAAACTAAAATAAATTAGTTATGCTCTTGTAACTTATTATTTATAATATAATGCAGTAAATAAATTCATAATTTAAGATTTTATGTGAACAATATGAACTCAACAATATATTGAAAATGAGACTATCCTTCAAATATGAAAAAAAAAGTATATAAAATAAGCAATTATTTAAAGAAATGGGTTTGGTCATTTAAAATATTTAGTATATTTGATTGAAAAAGGGAATAAATATTAAAAATTATAAGAATATAGTAAAAATTAATACACAAAAAGTTGGTTTTTAATAATTATATCTTATTCAATATATCAATTATTTGCTGTTAAGATATAATTTTATTAGTTTTTTTAAAGGAATTTGTATTAGTATTCCTCAATACATTTTTGGTTTTCTGTGTATTCGATTGTTTTTCCTAAGAATTTTAATTTATATTACCATTATAATCCATTTCATCAAAAAGAATAACTTTGGTGCCAGATGGGACTTAAATAGATTTAATTTTGCTTGGATATTTGGCTAATTAGAAATTGGGTAAATCTTCGCACATATTAAATGATTTTCCTATTTAAAATATAGGCTATGATATATTACCTGTATAATTACATTCTGTATAAAGTGTAGCACAAGCATCGGGTTTTTCATAATAAAGTTTAAATCCTTTAAGTGCAAATGAAGCATTATCATTATTTTTTCCAATAGTAGTTGATATAAGCAAATCTAAAGTAGATGCTTCATGTCCAATAATAAAGTCAACAATAGCATAATTTTCAAATCCATCACCACCACAAATATCAGCAAGTCCAGGATCACCAAATCCAAATGTTCTTGACCAAACATTTAATCCATCAACTTTAACAAAATAATCTTCTCCATTCCAATTATCAATTTTCCAAGCTTCAAATGCTATTCTAATTCTTTTATGAGCTGGTAAATTGAATTTTCTTGTAATTTTAGCATCCTTTCCTGTTTTTTCATAACCACCAAAGAATTTGAATTCACCACAAGT
>JPFM01000011.1:570555-589922 GCA_000733375.1 Paramecium sexaurelia | reverse complement strand
GTTGTAAAATCTGGTCCATTTTTACCATCTGCAACTTTCCAATCAGCATTAGGTGTCCAAGTTGAACCTTAAAATTCTGATGTGAATTCAACCCAATCTCCTTTTAATACACAACCTGATCCATTTCCATCTTCTGGATCCAATAACACATAAGGTGAAACACAAGCTGTACAATCTTCTACACTTGGTCCAGTACAAGTTGCACAATTACTTGAACATTATGCAACATAAAGTTGGAATTATCTAATACCCCAAGATGCTTATTTTGATGACTTTTTGATGGTTGAAGTCCATTTTACAAGAGCAGCACCATAATTATGAGGAGTTTCAAAATTCACATTAATAATTTTTTCTGTTCCATCTACACCTCCTGGACTTATCTTATCGCAAATGAAATATTCCTTGTCTTCAACTTAAGCTACATTTTATTTCCATCTTTCTTAATTATCTATAGATAAAACAGCATTATCATTATCCCAATTATCAATTTTCCAAAATTATGCTATCACTTTTATTCTATAATGTGGTACAAGTTTATCAAATATTTTTTGAATTGATACGTTATTACCAAAATTACCAGGACCACCAATAATTGGAACTCCTGCACAAGTACTAACTTTAATTGTAGACTATGATCCTTTTGCACTCCAACCATCAGCATCAAAAGTTTTTATCCAACTTGAAGAGACTGGAACCCACATCTAACATACAATAGCATCTGGCCCAAGACATGTACCACATTCAGCTGGACAAGGTAAATAAAACAATTTTAAGTTTCTTATACCCCAAGACATCTTACAAATTTTATATTTATTATACCTTATCTGCTGCCTTATCAGCTGATGATGTAAAAGCAATAAATAATGCTGCATGATTATGGGTTATAGTTTAATCAACTTAAAATGAATTTACATTTCCACCTGCTTGAGTTGGGCATCTCTTTGTTCCATCACTTCCAGTCCACATAGTTTCCCACAAGTAATTGTCTAAATAAAAGAACTATCTTTGTGTATCCCATGCATCAAATCTAGTTTTTTATTTTATAATACTTCCAGACTTCAACTGATATTTTAATCTAAAAATGAGGAGGCAATTAAAACTATCTGGTAACTAAAGCTCCTTTACCAAATGCTTTAGGTCCTCCAAAAACAGGAGTTGATGAGCAAGTAAAGAAATTATCTGCTGGTGATTTTGATCCTGATCCTTGTATTGTCCATCCATCTAATTAACTTACATCAGTATTTTCAAATGCAGAATAAAATTGCACGAATTCTTATGATGTAGCTAACATCACTAACATCGCTAGCGCAATGAATTTCATAATATTTTAATATTCAAAAACGTATAATTTTTATAATTTTATTCACATCTCTCTCTTTAGATTTAATCTAATACGATTCTCTAAAATTCTCAAAAATAGTTTTAAATCTATCAAACTTTGCATTTATATAATTTATAATCAATTAAACTTTTTCTTACTTAATTATAAAATCAAGTAATTTATATCTTCTAAATAAATATAGGTTAAATATTAATGATTATAAGAATAAAAATAGTAATCTATTATAAATCTACGATATCCTAGAAAAATTACTAAAAATTTCTAAATTTGAATAAATGAATGAGATTTAAGCTATAAAACAATATAAATAAAATTCATTTCTTTTAAAGCTTTCTTAGTGTATACTCTTAATTTTAATTCAAACCTGGTAGAATTTAATGTTCTCTTTTTTTTTAATTTTTTTCTATTCTTAAAATACTCTTTTTACTATCATGTTCAATTAATGATTAATTTTATTATCTTCTCTCAACTGATGAATTCATATTTTGATAGGCATAAGATTTATTAACTGTGGAAACTTATTATATTACATTGTAATTTTTTCTTAGTTCAAATGAATTTGGATGAACTAATTGATTTTTTTAGTTTTATAACAGATTTTATTATTAATTTACAGCCTAATTAGAATTAATTATTTTAGACTCATGCCACTCGTAATTCTTTTATTTAGATATAGGATTCCTTTAATACTCTATATTATTCTATTATACTAACAGATTAAATTCCTTATTTATATTTTTATACTGTTAGTTTTAATCGAGATATTGTAGATACTTAACTTTTTATCCTTCCTATTATTATTTTATATTATCTTATTTTTTTGTAATTCCTTATTAAGTTATCATGTACTCTTTTAAATACATTGCATCCTCTTTGTCACAAATATCCTCTTCCAAAAGCAGTTTTCTTGGATCAAAATCATTATCACTACTTCCCAAATCTTCCCATCGAATAGAGTTTCCTTATAATCTATTTTATTAAACTTTAGATGATTTCTATTATTCTTATTTCTAAATCAATTTAGAAATTTGAGTTGCAGCTTAAATTATTTTGCTTTCAATTTTTGGCTTAGTTATTATTGGAGGTAAGATTTTGTTTGCTTCTTATTTAATATTATTTTTAACTTAAACTTATAAAGGTGATTAATTTATATCCTCTAATTTCACCAGCTTTTTGCTATATATTTCTGGATCATGAATGCCTAAATACGAATATAACGCCTTTAAAGAATTAGAAACTGGAAATATGATATCAGCTAATTTGATTAATGAGTATTAAAATTCCGAAAAACTTAACTATTAAATTCCAGAACACTTTAAAAACACTTCTTCTAAAATTTATTTTGTAATAACAAATGAATCCTTTACTCTATTCTTATATTTCATTTTATATAAAGGCTTTTGAAGTGTTTGACCAGTATATTTTAGAATAAAATCGTTTGAGACTATTAGATCTAATAATTAAAAATCTTTGCAAAAATTCATAAATTATTGTTAGTTTAAAATTTATTTTTTTTCTAATATTTAATCTTTTGTATGTAGTTTAATTGGAGTTATGAATTATTAGACATAAAACTAGAAGATTTCATTTAAGTTATTCTCCATCATCTAATTTTATTGTTACTAAATTTTTTTTTTTTGTTATAATTTTTCTGATAAAATACTTTTATCTAAAGAAGGATCTCCTGATTAAAATTAGGATGTTCCTGATTTTGGAGACTTTATAATTGATTTTAGCTTTTCTGATTGTTCAAAATTTTAATGATATTGTTTATTATGTGATTCTTATTCATTTGATCTTTGTTAATCATATTTTTAATCAGAAGTTTCAGTTGGAATTTTTTTGATTGTGATATCAACTGAAACTTATTTGAATTCTTTATCATCCAAATTATTATTGTTATTGTTAGAATAATTTTTATCTACCTTAATTATATTTTTTTGTTTTTCATTCTGAATAGACTAATTTTCATTAATTTTAGATTCATTTTAAATAATTAACTCTTCTTTTTAATCATGTTACTAAGCTAAATTTTGTAGTTCATCTTATTTAGGATCAATGTTTGTTTTTTAGTTTTTTTCTTACATTATAAAATTAAATTCATCATCTTGGTTCTATTACCCTAACTCACTATTTTATTCAGATAGAACATTCTATATAGATGATGAACTTAAATTCTTAAAGTGTGAATTATTGATTTATTAGATTTCTTCATGTTCATCTTACGACTGTAGACTTTGATCTCCTTTCTATGAAGCTTATGGATTTCTTGATTTGGAATTGATTATTTGAGACTCTTCAACCAATTGTATATTTTTCATGAGAATTTTATATTTTATCTATTGAATTTTATCAAATTACAGAAATTTATGAGTATTCCTTAGTTTTTTATTGATTTAGATTAAATAAATACTAATTTAATAACTAGATAGATATTAATAAAATGAATTATTAATAGTTCAAACAATCAATTCTCTCAACTCGTTATTTAATTATAAAGATTAACTTTATCTTTTTAAAGTTTCTAATAAAATATTTCTAATCTAATCTTAGGGATCTTACTTGTACCAAAATTATATTTCATCTTTATTTGAAGAGCTTTATAATAACTTTTAACAATAAAATTTAATAACTTCTTCATATTTCTTAAAATAATATTAGGCAATCTCACCTATTATAAAAATGCATTCCAGTTCTATTATTTAATAAAAATCTTCCTTTACTAATTCAAAATTTATTTCTTTAGAAATTATTTATTTGTAAATGTTATCATAATGTTAAATTTATTTATTACTTCCAATACATTAAACTATGAATGATCTTATTATTTATTTTTCCTTAGGAGTGAAACCATAAATGTCCTCATAGATAATAAAATGATATCTTAGATCTATTTGAATATTTATTATTTCAGGAATGCGTTTTATTTAATTTTTTATGTAACTTTTCAAACTTTATTCATGATTTAAATAATATTATTAAATATTAGTTTGTTGTAACTTTTTAGAAAAATTTTAGATTTTAAGTTATGTAATGTTTAAATCTTTAAAATATTGTAATTCTGGAATTATATTATCTAATTCTAACGTTTCTAATCTTTCCATAATTTGAACTAATCTTTCATTTTTGTTAAATATGCATCTTTTATCAAAAATCTTTTTATATTAACTAATTACAAGAGCTTGTGCTAATTCTTCTAATTCCTAATCATCACCTTATAGTAGCTTAATTATATTAAATGGTTTGACAAAAATTTAAATATAAAGGGTTAATAATTTTTCCGAATTTATTAATTAACTTGAAGCTAGCTTTTGAATTAGCAACTTTGTATTTTATGATTATTTAATTGACAATAAAAAGAAAGCTTCTTAAGGATCTCTTAATAAACTATCCAAAAACACAATATCAGTAATGTTTTCAGAGTAAAATTTCTTATATTCTTACTCGAATTTAGCTATATTTATAGAATTTTCTGAAGAGAGTTCTATTAATTCTTTAGATATTATTTCAATCTTTTAAGGTATTAATTAAATATATTTAGTTTATTTTTGCTAAAATTTTAATAAAGTTTAAACAGTATCTGCAGAAGAAGATTATTTTAATACCTTCCAATATTACTCTCTTTTTTGGTTCTCATCTTTTGAAAATTATAATAAAATTATTGAAACTTCTGATTATATTATTTCATCTCCATTCTAAGATAAATCTTCTAAAATTAATTAAGCTTTTTAAGGTTTTATATTAAAATTTTTTTATGCTAAATCAATCATAAATTTACAAAATTCTCTGTCATATATTACTAAATCATTAGCTTTTGCTAATTTCTTTTTTAATCTTATATATGGTAAGTCTAAATTTTAAGTTCTTCGATATATTTGAAATAATAGTTGATTACATTTAAATTAATCTAAATCTCTGAAATTTCCTACCTCTTTTGATTCAATAATGAATTTATAGAGACTCATTGTTTTCTTTGTTTTAAACAACTTTTCTTTCTTTATTTTTTGTATTTCATTCATAATTTCTAAGAATTTCTTCCTTTCATCTTCTATATAATCAATTTTTTTTTGAAGTTATAAATATCTTAACATTGCATCTGATAAGGCCTCATCAAATTAATTTACGCTTAAATTAAAAGATTAACAAAGAATTTTAACATCTCTGTATTTTCCAAATTCTAAATTCTTTCTAAATATAGATAATTCAATTTTTTTATCATCCTTAATATAATTTTTAAAACCATATAATAAGCATTATTTTAATTCATTTTAATTTTATAAATTGAATACTCTATCTTAAAGTTTAAATTACATTTATTTAACCCTATTTACATGATAATTTTCAAGTAACTGTTCAATACATTTTTAACATTCATCTGGATTTTACATAATTTTGTTAATTATTGTGTTTAATTAATAAACAACATTAAAGTTTGAAATTATTTATGATAGGGTTGAAGATTATTGCAATTAAGATATTATAATTTACAATTAATCAAATTCATCCTAATCAAAAGAATTTCTTATAAGAATAAAAGATTCTTGTAACTATTAAAATAAATGATAATTATCGGTTGAAAAAGTTAAAAGTCTTTCAAATGCCAGATTTACAGGATTTAAATATTCTTTTGTTGATAAATTTGGACAGTATTCTAGAATAGATTGAAATATTTAAACAGGATATTGTGTTTTCCTTAATTAATTCAACATTTCTTCAAACCAATTTAAATTATGTTCTTTATAGTATTAATTCAAATATCCAAATAGGGATTCTACATTTGAACCTTATGTAAATAAAGTATGAATCTTGTCTTGCTCCTACATAAATTACTTAAGTGTTAATCTGGATTAACCTCCTTTAATCAATAAAGAATATAAGAAAAATGTAAAATCTTCTTATTGGAATGGTAAATTGTAGATTCCGTGACATTAGATCAAGCATTGAGTTGCAATCTTTTAATAATCAATTTTAATTTTAGGAACATTGTTACTTCCTAGAAAGCTCAAATCATTAAGTTTATTTTATTTAGAAAGACTTCCTACCTCTTGAGGTTCAAAATTTTCAAATAAAGCACCATTAGGTAAGATTTCGTCAATTAATTTTGATTTATGTTTTATGATTATATTCAAAAAATGAACATAATTGTAAATAATATGATTCTAGAAAAATTTAATTAATTAAGATATATCGCATGTTTCAGATTAAATGCATTTTAAGAATGAGATGTTATCTAGATTTTAAGTATCATAACATTAGATTAAATTTAATTTTCCTCTCAATTTATTTGATTTTTTCATTTCAACCAATACAGTGTAAATTTAAATTAGTTGAGATTTATTTATGCTTTATTATTTCCATAATTTTTTTACAGTTTCTTTAATAAATTTTTTATCATTTATCTTAACTAAGTAATCTGGTATTTCTTATGGAGGTATTTGATTTTCTTCTAACATCATTTTTAATTTCAGAGATTTGGTTATTATCTAGACTTTTAAAAGGACTCCTGATACTTTAATTGTAAAATCTATAGAATTTCCTACAATTTACTCATCGATTTAAATATCTCTTAATATAAATATCTCTGATCCATCTAAATAACACTATCCATGTAAATTTTCTTCATATTCAATACCATGTTAATTAATCATTTATAATTTATCATTATGATAGAGGAAGAAATAGCCATTAATATAAGATAACTATCCTTCTAATGAAAGCACATCTTAATAAAATGGTATTTACTAATCTTTTTTAATCAAAATATTTAAACATTATTCTTTATTTATCTACTATAAACAATAAGTATCTTCTGCAACTTTAATACATCTTAATTTAGTGTATTTGATTAGTGGTTGAATTTTGAGTCCTAATGGCTATAATTGGTCTTAATTTAATGCGCAATTCATCTCATCTATGTAATGTGAATTCTGAGTTATTAATCTATTAAATTAACCATTTAAAGTTCCTTCATGGTAATTTATATAATTTTCGTCATTTAACTAAATTCTATGAGAAACATTTTTTCTAATCCTTAAAGTAATGAAGTTTTCTTGTAACACTCTTATGATGTCTAATGAATTTCTTAGAATAATATGACATCCTCTTTTATGAAATGAATAATCTTCAATCTCTTCGTCAAAACACGTAATGTCTTAAATCCAAGTTTTTCCAATTACTTTCCCATTTCTAAATGAAACCGATTTATCTCTATAGATATCTAATTTAGGATTTATTTTCTTAAAGAGTATTCCCTAATATTGTTAAATGCTCTTTTTGATGGATATTTTAACCTCTTATTTATGATAATGAAATTGCATTTTTTTTATTTATATAATTATTGATAAAATAGAAAAAAGGTTTCTTATTTTTATGCAACTATTATTCTATAATGCATGCTAGATTAGTTTTTATTTAAAATTTTCATAGCTACTAAATGCAATTGCAATTTATAAATATATGAATTTACTTTAGTCTGAAGAAGTTTGAAAAAAATTGGAAAATAGATGAAAGATTTTAGCAATATGATATTGAACATTAAAGATTTAACCAACTTTCTGTAAAAATATTTATAAGTTTCATCTTTTTGTTTTTTTATACTATACCAGAATATTGTTATACTTTGGAAGGTATTGATAACTTCGATAAAAAATTAGTTAGAAACGAAATTAAATGACAAAAAAGTTATCTTAATTATATACTGGCAGTCTAAATTTTTATTGAAGATTCAAATCTTATGGTTTTCTTAAAATAAAACGTATAACTTAAGATCTATTTCTCATAATTTATTATAATAAAGAAAATCACAGTTAGCTCGCTGAATATATTATGGTCACGAAATAAGTGAGAAGTTATGTTCACAATCAACATTAGTTTTATTTTATTTTTCAAAAAATATACGAGATCTAATATTAAATTTTATTATAAAATTATAATTTAATTCTTAATCGAAATTTGATGAAGATGAAAAATTGTTTCAGTAGATAAATTGGGAGAAACATTAGGAACAATATGATGAGTTCATAGAGGGAAGATTGTTAAAGATGACTTAGACTTAGAATAATATAATGATTATTTAATCAGAATATAAATTGTAGGAATAGATCCACCAGATAAAAAAAGAGACGGATACAGAGGTATTGATGGAACATGACTTATTCTTTGACTGCTCAAATTTTTCAATAGTATACACAAGGGGTAAGAATAGGTAGAGGTAAATTTAGTATCTATTTTATAAAATTAATAACTTTACATTAGAGACAGGTAAGTTTTTCGTTGTAACAGGAGATGTACATAGCGTGATATCGTTATTGATAAAGTGCTCTTTACTGACACCTGGAGGTACTCCAAAAAACATTTATAAGTGGGGTTCATTTAACATAAACCCATTCAAGGAGGCTTTGTATGCTTCAATGGAATATATGTTGAATACCAATGATGCATAATAATCCATAACACCAAAAGAATACATTAAGAACTGGATACATTTACATTAAAGCTTAAGTAAAGAAAGACTTTGATATTGAAAAAAATTTTTGTCAAAGGCTTTCATTTTTTCATAATATTATTATAAAATCAGACTTTTGAATACATAAGCGATTTGCGCTATCCTATAATGTATTTTTAATAAATTATAAACTAGTATAATCTCTTAATTAGATCAAGCAGAAGAAGTATATTTTTGAAAATAAAAAATAATTATATATCGCTAAATTAAAGGTATTATGGATGATACTATTATTATGCAATTTAATGTATTGATGATGAAATCATTTCTTCTTCTATTCAATTTTCTTAATGTAAAATTCTAATTCCTTTCCTTCTAAGATATAGCCATCAGCTCTTCCAGATTATCCTGGTCTGGATGTAATTCTGACTAATAATCTTTAGTTGGCAAATTATTCTTAGACGAATTGATCAATTGCATTTTCTTTTGCTCTTTTTTCTTACTTTGCACTTAATTTTTTAGGCTATTCACCAGTTGTTTCCTAAATTATAAGATTTATTGATACCTTCTTCTTCTTTGATCCTAATTCGACATTGTATTTCTTAGCATACCATTATTTGAATGGAGTTGCATCAACTTAAACAATAACACCTCTAGTAAGAGTTTTTGTTCTGACTAATTCATTATTTGAAGGATGATAAACAACTTCAACAATTTTTGCTTTTTTGGCAACACCTTAGCTACCCCAAGAGAAATTTCCCTCTGACAAACGAAGTGCTCTGAATTTGAAATTTCCTCCTCTCACTCTTAATCTTCTAACTCTTTTTTCTCCTGATACCAATTTAGTCATTGCTGCTTGTCTTCCTTTCTCGAAGGCTCTCTTCTTCTTATGGATTGGCATACGACCACCTGTAAGTCTTCTTTTGTGTCTGCTATCTCTTGAAATTCCCATATATTGTGCTTGCTTAAATAAAAAAAGATTTTATTTAATTTTAAAATGTGCTTGTATCAATCTTAATATATTCATAAGATTCTTTATATATCTTAGAATTCATTCTATTTTAATTTTGAACTATAATTGTTAGATACATTTGATAAAGATTTTAGAAATGCAATCAAACTTTTAGGAAGTAAACCAGATTTTTAATTATTTTCCTCTCACTCTATTAATAATACTAAAAAATTGATTGGCGTCTATAAAATCAAACAAAGTGGGTAGATTTAGAATAAATTTTAAAGTAATGAACCTCAAAATTAACAAAAAAGAGTAAAAATTATTTTTATTGAGTTTTTCTAGATCTTATTTATCAAGTTCTCTAAAATTAATAATATTTTTAAGTTTGTCTAAGTATTTAATAAGGGTTCCTAACCTTAAAAGTCTAAATGTTCACCTAACTAGGTATCAAAACAATTTGTGTTAAATAATCTGCTTTCATCTTGATTTTTGATTTTTTTACCAACTTTTATTAAGAAATATAATTATTTCTCTTTACCAGTTAAAGAACATATGATGGAAGATCCTAGGTAAATTTAAAAGAAAGAAAAATATCTAAGTTTTTCATAATTAGTATTGAAACTAAAATATATTAATTGATTATTATTAATTCTTTATATAATCATGAATTAATTAAGAAACCAAAGAGGAACGGATACAGATGAAGTATACATAGATCCTGAAAGAGGAATAGCTATTAATGCAAGATAAATGACAACAGAATAGCATTTTAAATATTATAAATCATCCTTTAGCACATTAAGACCTGATTTGACAGAATACGAATATGAAGCATTTTCAAAGCGATTAAGAGTTGGTATATTGGAAATTTATAAAATAGGCGAATAATTTTTAAATCATATGAGAGTATTTCTTAATCATGAATCAGGTAGAGTAACTAATCTTTATTCTGTCGGTGCAAGATTAGATAAAATGCTGGTAAGATGCTATCTCATTTTAGAACTATTAAAATCAATATTTTCACCTTAGACCACCTTTTATTCTTGGACATAGATCAAATGCAAATAGAAATTGGGCTGATGCTTCAAAAGTTGTGAACTATGTGGAGAAACAATTACTCAAAATTACAAAATATGGTAATAATTTTCTTTATTTATAATTTTTATCAGGATTGGATTATCCAAATTATTATGCTCCAAAAAGTGAGAATGAACTTAAATAAAGAGAAGATGAAATATATTAGCGTTTTTTAAAAGAAATGAGAAAAATTCCTGTTGCTGCAGTTTAATGAATTATTAGTATAAATCAAATCAATAATTTATAATATAATCATTTATCAAAAATATTATTAATCTATATTATTTCCAAAATTGATCAATCTATTTCTATGTAAGATAAAATTGTAATCTTAAGAGCATTAGACGATATTCGTTTGATGAAAATTAAATCGAAAATAAATTATGCAATAACTAATAATCATTGTTATTTATATTTTAATATCTTAAACCTTTTTTTTCAGATGAGCCAATAAATACAACGTAAATAATACCAAGATGCCTACTCTAGTACATAGAGCTCTGAAGGGGAAGATTATATTCCAAAAAGAATAGTTTCAAAGTCAAATACAAGAAAAATCCACAAAATACCTATTGAATAATAGCAACAGCTATTTAGATAGGTATTCTAAGAAGGAAAATAGATAAAAGAAGTAATTTATAATATTCTAAGTTATAGGTTGCGAAAATATTAGATCTTAATTATTCTAGTGCTAAATCTCTAATTCATTACTATAAAAAAAATAAACGCTCTGTTCCTATTGCTGTGCTTGATGTACTTAATACAAAAAAAACAAGTGGATATAGGATTTCAAAAACAATTCCTCAAAATAACTAGAATCTAAAAATAGAAGTCAGGGAAAATAATAAGCTTATTCATTCTTATTGCTTCTATGAACATCTAGTGACAAATAGTTGATTATTATATATAACCTCATTTATTTTCAAACACTTTAAGATATTATTTTTTCAACTTTAACAAACTTCTAGCATTGTTATTAAAAAATACATTTTATTCTCATAATTATTGATAATGACTTAGAATCATATTCTTAAGTTATATAAATAATAAAGAAATAACACTTTGTTTCTTGAAAAAATTTTACATAAGAAATGCAATGTTTTTATTTTAACTTTATTCATTTATATTAAATAAAGCAAAATAATTAAAAGTTGCATAAGAAATGCATGAAATAAGTTTAACATTCAAATTATCCAATATATATTTATAAAAGGCAAATAATTTAATTTTTGTTAGTCTTTCCTTATTTTTTGAAAATCATTAAGATAAATGGTTAGTATTTATCTTTACAATGCTCTATAATGATATCAATATACTTTAAAAAAATCAACAATACAGTTAACTCTAATATCTAAATATTTATCATTTTATCCTTTTTGTATAAATTTGAAATGATATAAGAAATAAATGATTTTAAGTTTAATAGGTTTGATTACTTAGAACTAGTTTAGAAAATTAACAAACAGTCAAATTTTTACAGATGGATGGATATATATTAATAAAATGTATTGCATTTCTCATTGATTGAAGTATTTAGATTTGAAAATCTAACTTTGTACAAATTATTAAGGAATAAAATTCTAAATATAATACAAATTTTAAGGGACTATTTTTTTAATTATTTTAAATTACTCCTCTTGTTTAATTTCAATCCAAAATATCTCAAAAACAAATACCTTTATAGATTGGTTAAAGCTGTAAATAAAAAACTCAATTTATGGAAAGAAATCCTTTGTAAGAATTTGAGAATAATAGTTGATTTGATGATAGGATAGATATAAAATTTAATAATAATACAATAGAATTATAAATATCACAAAAAAAACTGACAGAAAGGAATATTAATTCATTTATAAGTTGTAAAATGATGTAAGTATCCTCATTAAGGAGCAAAAAACAACAGAATCAAGGTTAAATAAAGAAAAAAATAGAATTAAAGTGTAAGCTTAGCAGTAAATCTAGAATTCGACATCATCTTTTTTCATTAAGTTAAATAAGAAAAAATAAATTTAAGTACTTTAATAGTTTGAATGTATTTTCGTTTTCAAATCCTATGTGTCTATAAATAGTTATGGCATTATAGATTTTAAATATTTGACTTTTATTTAAATAAAAAATATTGAATTAATGAGTTTCATAAATTCATATTTAAAATAAGAATTATTTATTTGGCTTGAAATCTATTCATAAAATTGTATGATTAGCAGAATGAAAAATTTAATTTATTTATTTATATGAAAATAATAATTAATCAAAAAATTAAAGAAATTGATCTCTTTATATGATAACATGAATATTAAAATGAAAATATATATTTTAATTTGCTTAATAAAAATTGGATTTGGTCTTTCAGTTTAAATAAACCATAATCCAACTTGCTTTTATGTTTAATCTAAAGAAAAAAATTCCGTATTAATAATCAATTTTCAAGTTTCAGGATTAGATTAAGATAAAACAGAAATAACTATTAAATATGAAAATAGCGATACATTGTTATAAAAGTTAAGTGGAAAAGAAGGATCATTAAAATAAATATTAAATGAATAAGGGATATATTACATTTGTTTCAAAAGTTAAAATAGAAACTATAAAACTGTTAGTTTCAATTTTGATATTGATGGAGACGATATAGAATATCCTTAATTAGAACAGTTCAATTGGATGTCTAAAGAATTATCTAGAACGAATAGAAACTTTTAGACAATTTATAGAAATCAAAATTGGATTACTGATAGAGAAAATGCTCACAAAGAAAGTAAAAAATGAATTTAATTATTTTTCTAGTCTTAAAAGACACATCTAAATCTATTTATCTATGTGCAATGACTAAAATAGGAGCTCTTGTGATAATTACAATAACATAGCTTATTTTTGTTTACAAATATTTCAAACGAATAGATTTATCTGCATAAAGATCTTGACTCAATATTATTATATTATTATTCAAAGAGTATATTTTTTTATTTTATCATAAATATTATTTTCTTCATTTTAGCTTATTGAAATATGCCATTATTGTAAATTATGGATGTTTATTATAAACTAAGGAGAAATAAATGGATAAAGTAATTAAGTCTTAAACTTAATTTAATATTTTTCATAAAAATGAGTCGATAAAATACTCATAATCTAGTGGATTAAGTGCTATGCTATTGTAATCAACATAAGGATTTGGAGAACCAATTTTTGATTCTTAAAATGATTCTTCTTTTTTATCTAAAAATTTATTTGTTATTGTTTCACTTTTATCTAATAATTTATAATTAGTATATTACTTTCTTATCTCAATTCTTCATTTATTGCATGCAACATTTATCCTACTTATTTGAATTTGACTTCTATATCTACACTCTAGTTATAAACAAACTATTGTGTCTTATCTAATAAATACGTGATTTAGGTTTTGCATTTAATCAATTAAATATGAAGATGTTTCTTATAATAATTTCATATCTTCTTTTAATTTATTATTTGTATCTTTGATGTCAATAGCACATTCCTTAAATAAATTTTATTCTTCTTTAATGTGAATAGCTAAACAAAAATTTTATATAATATAAATACTTGGTTCTTCTTAAGTTATATTAGATGAACCAATTACTGAATCTTCTTAATTTTTTCTTTTTATAAATTATAACATAGATCTAAGTTATATATCTTAATATACTTCATTCCTTTACGGAAGCATTTATGCTTAAATAATTAACCTTCATTTGATTTTACTTTTTTAAAATTATATAAATTCAATTATCTACAATCATATTTCTTATTAATATACCTTACAAAGCTGGAATAATTGCTATGCTTAAAGAAATTTTATAAGACTTCTTTCTCCAATAAAACTTGATTATAAACTATAAATGCAGTGCCTTAAGAAGTCCAACTTATTATATTCGGGTTCTTTTAATCCTTAATTTATTTGTTAAATAATAAACCTCTAACATTTGATATGTTTTTAAGATGAATGTAGGTATAGATGTCTTTGTATTCATTTTAATATGATATTATATAATATTAATAAAAAATATTTATAGTTTAAATAAACATCTCTTTCTGAAAATAAATAATCATTTTGTTACCTTTAGATTTGTATTTCAACAAATTTTAAATTTCTCTCAAAAATGGATCAGCAAATTAATTACTTAAACGTTTCTCTTTAAGTCTTGTGAATAACAAAGCATATTAGAAAACCTAATATTTTTATTCTAGCAATACTATGTCAATTCTCTTATTATTAAGTTTGGCAATTCAAATATTATTATTTTCCAATTGTTAGAATTCCCATCTATCAAAAAAAAAATGAAGTAAAAAACAAAATTCTAATTTATTAAACTATAATGTAGAAATTTTTAAATTCATCTATTTTAATCAGCACTGTAAATTTACTTACTAATCTGAAAAATATTTCTCAAAATATTTGCTTTAAAAGAATCTATTGGTAGTAAATTTATTAATTCGTTTTTTTCAAACTTAGAAAAATATTTAAATGATGAAGTAGATAACTTTATTTTTAAGCAAAATTATGCTAATTCATTGAAATATTTTTGATATAAATTCATATGTTATTTTTTTTCTTCAAGACAATTAGCAAAATTTCTTAAAAACTTTAAGATATCAGCATCATTCTGACAATTAACTTGTAAACTTTAATAATTTATCCAACATATTTCTGTTACTGTATTTATTATTTCTTATTCAACCTATTCTTTTTATTCTCCATTTATTTCAAAAATTCTTGAGAACAATTCTATTTAACATCTTTTAATAATGATCTAATAGAAATTTATTACATTAATTTCATTATCATATATTAAGAAAATGAAAATAGCCCCTCTTCATATGAATTTTTTTCTGCTAGTTTAATATTCAAAATGTAAAATAAAGCTATATCATTATATCTCTTATGATTTTATAAAAACTAATAATAATTATCTTTATTTATTTCTTTAATTAATGATTTATTAAAATTTATTTTATTTTGAAGGTTAAATTCTTCTTATATCATTAAATTTAATAAATTTAAATAAATTTCGGATTTTGTGAAATTTAGAATTAGCGATTTTTTTTCTTAAATTTTTTACTATTCCTCATTAAGTGTTAATGTTTATTAATTCAATTCTTAATTTTCTTAACATTACATTTAAATTTCTTAAAATAAAAATTTAATTAATTTTTCCTCTCTTTATTATTTTGGAATGAAAAACTACAATAATTTAGTACTAAAATCTCCATAAAATATTTTAAAGTAGAAATAATTGTTTTGATCCAGTGATTTCATTATATTGTAACGAGCTGCAAAATCAATGTTTTTTTTATAATTGAAAATGTAGAGTTTAGTTGAACAATTAATAAAGATATCTAACACAATAAATTTAGAACATTATGTTAAAAAATATTCTTACTCAAAAATTTTCAGAGTAAGGATTGATAACTGATATCGTCATTCAAAGCTTTAGATATTAATGCTGATTTAAGAAGATATATTGCTAGTTTGGCTTCTTTAAATTCAAATTTTCGATGTTTAACTAAAGCTTTTCAATAATTTAGGGTAATTTTTTGGTTCATAATTTGCGACACTATTCTATGATATCAACAAATAACATAAAAATATATTTTTAGCATTATTTTAAGTTTATAATGTAACATAATATTATTTATATTAGCAATTATTTTGAATAAAAATATTTTATGATTAAAATTTTGAAACATAAGAAATTAAAATTTTATTATCAATCAATACAATCCTGCATGTCTTCAAAGATCTTAATATGTTAACCATTTAAATTTAAAGAATCAAAAACTTTTCTTAATTCATATTCATTGAGTTCAAATTAAGGTTTCTTCGACATTATTTTTTAAATATATTAATTATAGATTGTTTCAGTATCTACTTCTCTTTTTATATACTTACAATATATAGTGAGTAATTGAAATTAGGAAGTTCTAAAAGTATCACTTTCAATTTAATCAACATAGAGATTAGTTCCGATAAAAACTTACTCACAGGTTTCATAAATATCATTCATTATTTCTTATTACCATTTTAAATTATTAAAGTTCTTGATTAAATACTTCAAAGTACTTTAAATCAAAAAAATATATGAATTTTCATATTCATCTTTTTATTTAGTTATTAAATAAGAAACTTTTTTTTTAAACAAATCACATTGTAATAATTAATGATTTCCTTCTTTTTTTTTTAGTAAAGGTAAGATGCAATTTGGCCGATCTCTTGTTATTAATTATAGCCCAGAAGTATCTATTATTTTTTCTATCTGCGAAATAGATCTAACTTTAATCTTAAACTCCTTTATAAAATTACATTATATCTATAATCCAAACCCTACAATAGGAAATAATTTAATCATCTCTTCTTCATCTGTGCACTCACTTAAACTCTTAATAAATTCAGGGTTTTTTAATTAATCAACCCAATTTTCTAGAATTATGCAAGAAGGCTATTGCTCAGATTTTTAAAGGTTTATTTATAAGAATTATTATTTCATAATATAGCCAATAATAAATTCAGCTCATAAGTTAGAGTAATTCTATTAAAATAATTTTTTAAACTATTTTTAAATATGATACATATAAAATTTACCTTACGAAATAATTTTTTACAAAATTTATAGATGTTGAAATTCGCAACACAGAACTTGCTTGTATTATTTTTAAACATTTTATTAAAACTTAGATTTTCAATTAATCATTCATTCCACATTTATGTATGTATTTAATGCAGAACTAATTTAACAGAAAGAAAAAGATAAAATTTTACTAATCCTCGAGAATATCACCCTAACACATTTGACTTCTATTCTATTCAATATAAACTGTATTACAACTAATTAAATCCATTTTTGTAATACTTTACAAAGCAAAAACAGTAAAGATTTAAAACTTTTTTTGTTAAAAAATTGAAGATGTTTATCAGAATAATTATGTATGTTTTTTATAAATCAGAAAAAATTTGGTTTTATATAAGCTAAGAACCTTTTGACTATGTTTATAAATTTTATTCATATTTTAGAATATATTTTATAGTTAATGAGAATTTTAGTTTTAAAAAAAAAAAAAATTTAGGATCTATTACAATATTTTTTAAAAATTGGTCGTTTTTAAGCTTGCTAAATTAACAGAATCAATTAAATATATTACATAATACTCATTAGGCTATACGAAATTTCATATTTTTTTTTATCTATTTTTCATTTTTTATCTTAATTGCTTTATTTTAATCTTTCTTTTTATTTTCTTTGTTTTAATTGCCTTTACTAAAAGAAACCTCCTTTTTATTTTCAGACACTGATTAATTAAATTTGGCATCGTTTTAATTAAACTTCTTTTTTTCATTTTTTAACATCTTTGCTTAATAATTATTTTAGTTAGAACTGTTGCTTCTTTAAGACTTTTTGTTTTAACTTTTTAGATCAGAATACTATTATTTTTTTTACTTATTTTGCTAATTTAGTTAATTTTGTTGATAGTTTGAAGAAACTTATGAATTCGAATGTTCATCAATTTATTCATTTTCATTCATAAAATCAGCAGCTCTATAATATTTTTCTGGTTTTAAGTTTTGTTTAGTGTTATTCAATATTTCTGTATCAGATGGATTTTGTATATCTTATAGAAATAATTGGTTTAATTAGTTTGAATTTTTTTAAAAGTCTTTTACAATAGCATGAAAGGTGTCCAGAATTCTATTGCTTGCTAACCAAAAACTTTTTGAATCATCTTGGTTTTGACTTTTTTAATTAGTAATAGATACATATTGAGATTATGAACTGTTATTGACTCTATGAACCTTGAGAGATTAGGAAGTAGTAAATTCTGTTTATCTTTATTATCAAACTATTAGAATGCTTGAGAACATTATGCCACAAAGGGACAATTAGAACAAACATTTTCTTCAGAAATTCCGATTTAAGCTCTTAATTCCTTAAACAAATGAATATCAGATTGTTAATTAAGAGAGTCAATTGGACAAGGTATATTAATTATTCTACCTAAATCTCTTTTGAAAAATCGCCAATAAAAATTACCTTTGGGTAGATCTTTGAAAGTTTGATTAATGGATAAGAAATAAGCCTTAAATAGTTATTATGACATATAGATATAAATAATGTTTTAATTTGATACTTTTGATATTTCTTTCAATGACTATCGTGATGAATATTAACGATATAGAAAGCAGTTTCAATACTAGAAACCAAGAAGGCTCTATCTTTAATTTCAATACCGAATTCTTTTTCAAGAGCATCATGAATATGAATACATGTAGCAACATCCACATATCCTGCAGCATCATTCCAATTGGTATTAAATGTAATTGGGGTTGATTCCCACTAGAAATTAAATATTTGATATTATACTCTTTCAGGATCAATTTTTCTCAATCTTTCTCCAACCACTTTGATGATTCTTTTTGCTGTGACAGCTGGCTATTATAATTAGATTATGATGGAATACATTATTATAGACAGATCCATTGGAGAAATGATATGAAAAAAGTGGAACTTGAGTTTGCATAGTCTTTGCAAATGTAG
>JPFM01000011.1:349466-570535 GCA_000733375.1 Paramecium sexaurelia | reverse complement strand
ATTATTATTTATTGTATTAATATACTCATTGTTTCTTAGCTTATTATTCTTTTGGATATGGTATTTTAGTTTCCTTGTCCTTAACTTATTATTCCTTTTATTATTCTTTAGGTTATTATTTCTTTTATTCTTTCTTCTCATCCTTGACTTCAACCTCAGCATCTTCCTTTAATTTCTTGATTCTCAACATACCTTATTTTGCAGATAATCCAGCAGGAGTACTACTATTATTTTTATTTTTACTTCACTTCCCAAGCACCACCAGCAATTTATAAACCAGTTTATGTGCATCTCCATATTCCTATTGCTTATCTTTTTAATGAATGCTAAAATTTTAGATGATTTCATACGGCTCCAGTAAATGTATTGAAATATCTTTAGTGCTATGAAATTTCGAACTTCTTTATAATCTTTCTTAATGATGCACCATATCTTGTACCATATTTTCCTGTGATTCCTACCTTCTTTGTCTTCTTGGTCATTTCAAATAATAATTAAAATCTTTAATTTATTTTTAAATTTACATCCAATCAACTTATCCTCATACCACTCAAACCTACTAACACTTATATCATTATTTAAAATAATCTTATTTCCAACTTTGAAAATCACTTGAAATTTTTATTCAAAACCTATTTTTTCTTACAAAATAACTTGGATAAATGGAATTTACTTTTGCCTCTTCTTTCTATATATAATACTAATAAACGCAAAAAAAATTAGAAAGAAGATAAATCATAATTCTATGTTGATTCAGCATTTATCAAAAGATATGCTATCTTGAAACATATCCATTATAAAATGAGTCCCATTCTGATACATAGTATTATATATTTTCATAATATCACAATTAACATTGTTAATATATAAATATACCTTCTTTTTTAAACTTGCATATCAAAACATTAATCATGAAAAATATCATTTGAGGAACTTATCAAATTTTGGTTTTTTTTAAATAACTTCATCTCTCTCTTTTCATAAGTTCTCTCTTGTAATTGTAATTATTAATTTATAAAGTTAAACTTTTAACTTAAACAATTTGTTTTAATTATTATTATCATAATTATAGCATAAATATTTAGTTTTAGATGTTTAAAATTATAATTGCATTTACAAACTCATTATATAATTCTAAAGTGATCTTGTATTTTGATCATTAAAACAAGGAAATGAAAATTTTTCCTTCATCGATATTACAAAATAGAGTATTTTAACAAAGGATCAAGATGATAAAAATTTATCTAAATTTGTTTTAATTTGATCAATATTTATTAAATATATATGATTTTAGCATAATAAAATTATGATGGATACAAGGAGTTTGATATGAATAGAAAGCTAAGGGAAGAAGAAAAGTCTACAAGAATGATGAAATAAGAGATTATCAAATAATAATTAAATGAATAACAATAGTTTTAAGAATAAAGAAAAAGGGAGTTACAGCTGCAAAAATAAAAGGAAGATCAGGAACATATTCAACTAATTCTTAAAAAACAAGGAGAAGAAAAGACGCAGTAATTCTAAAATAAAGAATCAATAAAATAAAATTTACAACATCAAAATTACGTGATTTAGAATCATCAGAAATTGATAATTGAGGAGAAAGTAAAAAATTATTTTACTCTTAATAGAAGCAAGAAGAACTTAAAATAGAAAATGATATTGTTAATAATGCCATAAATGGATTGTCATTAGAAGAATAGATGAGAAGATAGAAAAGAGAGATGTAAAAATAAATTGTGGAATAATAAATGAAAGAATTACAATAAAGAAAAGAAAAAGAAAAAAAAGATAAGGAATTTGAACAACTGATTTATAAAGAACAAACTTAAAATGAATCATAAAGAATTCAAAAATAAGAAAATTCATATAGAAATGTAACTTAATTATTTAAATTAAATTAGTATTATTAGAAATTATCAGAAAGATAAAATGTTTTATAAGATATCTATAGATAAAAAGTTGATAATCCTAAGATTTAGCTTGATTACATAATAAGTAAGTAAGTTAAGGAAAGGTAAGATAAAGAAGAGAATGAGTTTCTGACTAAAAGACAATAATAGCAAAAGTAGAAAGAAATGTATTAAAATGAGTTGCTCAGTTAAATTTAGGAAAAAAATGAAAAAAAGAAACAAGAGGATAATATAAAAGATCAAAGAAAATTAGAAATACTTCAAGCATCAATATAATTCGAAGAATAGTAAAGATAAGAAAAACAAAGGAAGAGAGAAATATAATAATAATATCATACTTAATTATCTAGACTAGTACTTAACAAAAATATTATTTATAGAGCTAATCATAGAGCTAAGGTAATGGGATCCTGAATACAGAAATTTCTTAGTCTAATATTTACAATCCATTAACAAATCCAAATCCTAATCAGATTCAAAATCCTTATCTTCTTCGACAAATGTAGCAAAATAATTCCAGTCTCCAACAATCCCCATCAATGAATTAATCAAAATTAGCTTCTTTTGGGAAAAACAGTTTAATAAATTGAAATTTATCTATATATTTCAAATTACAACATATTAAAATAAAAGATAAATAGCATATATTTTTGAGAGAAAAGAAATTCTTATCAAATTTAAAAAATGATGATTTGCAATGCGTAAAAATAATTTTTGTGTTTTAGATGAAATTATTTTTACTTTAATTTTTAATAACTAATCTTTGCAAAATAAAGATAAACCAAATAAGAGTTATATAATTTCAATTAATCAATTGTATAGTCATATAATCGTTCAAATATATTAGTTTTATACAAAATTTAGAAAAAATTAAATCTTTTTGCAAACTATCCTTAATCTTTCAAAGTAGTATCAATATTCTAAAAAATTTAATAATTTATTTAATTATTATCAGCTTTATAGATTATAATTGATATAAAAAAGGTTTTGAAACATGAATATGCAAAATATTTTACTTACCATTTCAAATAAAGAGTTTTTTAATTGAATGTTTTGAAAATTGAATAATATTTTAATTTTCTCAATATCATCTATAAAATTTGAATTGATACATAATTTTTGCTTATTAGAATTAATGATGTTAATATTCTACTTAAATTTAATTAAGAATTTATGTATACTAATATATATAAATTTTTCATATGAAATAAATACAGGGCTTTGGCTAAAGTTTCATGCAAATGATGTAAGTTATTCATAAATTAGGACAAACACAGCTTTCTAATTAGATAAGATGTTAAGTGAAGAAATAAAGATTGACGAGCTAATGTATATATTTGGTTAGGAAATACAGAATGCCGAAGCTTTTTATTAAAAGAAGGAGACTCTTATATGGTTCTGCTATAGAGCTAATATCTAGTTCGAAGGAAAGGCAATATCAGATTAAGGATGGGGTTGCTTATTAAGAGTGGGCTAGATGATGTTAGCAGTATTATTCTATGAAATATAATAGAATGCTTTAATGAGAGAATGTAAGATTTTGGCTATACGTAAAACAAAAACTATGATTATCAATTTATTTGATGATAATTAAGAGTATTCAACTATAGCTCCATTCTCAATTCAATAAATTATCAAAAGGGCCTCTATAAATCTGAATATGAAAATTGGAGATTGGTATACAGGACCAAAAATTATGAATGTTATAGAAGACTTAAATAAAAGCAACTTTAATATTAAGCAAATAAACATAGTTAATTTTCTAGAATAATGTGTTTTAGAAACTTAAATTGATTTATCATTTAAGAAGCCTCATTTATTAATTATTCATGCTATTATAGGAGATAAATCCTTAGGATAATTGGAAATTCATAATTTATAATTACATATGCTTATATCATAATTTGCTGGAGCAATTATTGGTAAAAATAACAAAGCCTTCTTTCTCATAGGATTTTAAAAAAACAATGCCATCTATATGGATCCTCATTACGTTTAAGTATAAATTAAAATTAAAAAACATAGGAGAGCGATAAAGTATAAATGGAATGTAATCTAAAATGCTAGCCAATTAAATATTTAAATGGAACGATAGCATTGGCATTCTATATCTCAAATTACCATGAATATATATAATTTAAAAAATAAATACAGGATTAAAAAGGATCAATTTTTAGTATCATTGAAGATTCAGGATAATAATTATATACTTGATTATTATTTTCATATAAAATATAGTATATTCTATTTTGATATTTTTGAAATACTCTGTTTCTTACATGTTTGATTTTTGCTTAAAAACAACCTCATCTTTATTGTTAAAATTGTAAATAAATGAATTACTTAACATAAAACTTTATTTTTAAATGTAAGAAAAAAAGATAAATAATTTATTAATCTATAAGTAGACTAAATTAATTATGAAGGATAAAAATATTAAATTAAAAGAATCTAAATTTTAATGAAGTTCTTCAAAAAGTAGAGACATCCTAAAATAAACAATAATAATAATGCATTCAAAGAAATGAATTATAATTTTTTAAATTATTAAAGGAACTGTCATTTTAAATTTAAAATTTATGAAACATAATAGATAAATAATTCATATTTATATATTAACTGCTTTTTATCATAAATCTTATGTGATTCAATAAATATTTTTAATCTCAGTGATTGATTTTAGTATAAGCAGAATGCATTATATAGGTAATTATCAGCTTATTTTTAATTGTTAAAACCTCTAACATTTTATAATCCAATATTAAAATTTACTAATTTGAGCATAAGATAATTATAAAAACTCAGTAAAAATTATTTATTTGATTCAAATTCTGATTTTAATAAATTGCATATTGATATGAAAATTGTTCAAATAAAAATAGAGGAATTTTAGAATCTTAATAAATAATATGAAAGCTAATTTATTTCAACAAATGCAGATGGTATGGAATGAAAAATATAGAGAAAAGAAAATTTTATGAAGAGATTTTTTCTTAAACATTGTTTTTTAAAGTATTTAATAATTAAGTTTTATTGAATTGGATAAATGTAATAACGAGATTAAGTAGAAGTAAGTTAGAATATTTAATACAAATAGGATAAGAAGCCATTAATGGATGGATTAGTCGATATGTTTGTTAGAAAATCAGCTATAACCGCAACTATGTAGTAGGTAATATCTATCACAGAACCTATAATCAACAGAGGACCTAGTAAGGAAGAAAAGTAAAAATAAATATAGGAAAATTAATTACAATACCTGTTAGTGTAGGGAGTTCACTTTGTTGTTGCTTTGATTCTCATAGGATCTTTAACTTATTTCAATTTAAAAGAAAAGATATCGGAAATCCCTTATATTATTTGGGTTGTGCTTTTGATGCTTTATATATTATCATTGGCACTAGCTTAATTTAGTGAGGCATCATCTCAAAAGTAGCCTAAAAACGTATTTTTATTTGTAAAATAATTGTATAAATTATTTATAGGGAGTTAATACAATAGTGAGATAATTTTGGTTTGTTTATTTATCTATAATAAACCCAGAATTACATGTAGAAGTGATTATTGGTTTGATTTTAATCAACATAATCATAATATTACTTTGTTTCCATTTAGATAAATCTGATGGAATTAAAAACTGCTTCCTTGTTTCTGATCAACCATGGAGGTACTAACTTTGAAAATAAATTATTTTGTAGAATATCTTTTGTGCTTTTATTTGAGATATTATTTGTAGGCTTATATTTGAAAATTGAAGATGCTATAACAGCCGTTATATGGTAACAATTATAATATGTTATATAAAAGGATATTAGCATTGTTTCTCTTATATTCATATATATTGATGAATGTTCAATTGGTAGAATTTCGGGTGCATCTAGATAAAAATGGAAACCTGTACTTTTTGTCCTAGTTGTATTTTGATGGGGACATAGTGTTTCCTTGCTATTTCTTATCGCATCATATGGCATGTGGTGGCGAAAGAAGCATATTAATATGAATATTATAATACAATATAAAATACACAATTAAATTATATCAATTCAAATTAATTGGACCTTCTCCAATCGATGTCCAAAATTATTAACTTGGATGTATGTACTTTTATTTAGTAAATAAATTTTCTAAGATTATTATGTATAATTACATGCATCTGATAGGAAGTTCTTGAAAGATAACAATTCATCATTATGAATCAACAATACTGCGTGAGCTCCAGCATCGAATGTATATCCAACAATATTTTTAGCATTTTTATTGAAAATATGTACCATTTTAATTATTTATCTAGAAAAATCATTTAAATATAATAGAGGTGGATAAGTATCCATACAAGTAGCATGAAATTGATTGCTATCTCTAATGATAATTTCCATCACTTTATTAAAATCTTACTTTTCCAATGCTGATTACAATTCTTGAATATGAATTTCAACAAATTGCCTTACCCTTCCCTAAATTAATTTACTAGTTTCCCATGTCAATTTCATTCCATCTTTTGATAGAACATCTTTTTAACCTTAATGTGTATCTGTTAATATCGCTATTGAAACCTTATCTTTCAACCATTTACTATTTTAAATTTCATAAGGTAAGCATCTCTTACTTTCTAGATTAATTGTTTCCTAATCAAATTTGTCTAAGTTTTATAATTGCACTCCAGGAAATAAAACAAAATTTCCATATAAACACCTACACGCACTTCCTGATCCAATTCTACTCATATATCTTACATCAATATCAGTTTTGAGTATATCTTATAAACATAATGCAAGGGCAGATAATCCTGATGAAGATGAAGCTAATCCACTGCCAGTTGGAAAGGAATTATTGGACTCAACTCTGATTCCATATTTATCTATGTCAGGAATAAGTTATCCCAATAGTTTATCTGAAGGTGAATTCTTATATTTATTGGATGAAAATTATTTCGATTATTGCATTTATTCCCTGAATATATTAAATAGTCTTTCTATTCTATTACTTATAGGGAAATTCTTGCCATTTATAAGTAATTCATTTGTGTTTGATTCTGGATTCATAGTTAAGGTTGTTGTTGTAGAAATGTCTTTTGGATTTAATGTGACACCAATGTTAGTATTCAAGGGAATAATTTCTGTTTCATTCCATTTTCCCCAATATTTTATAAGTCCTATATTTGGTGCAGTTTTAAAAGAAGATGTGAGGGTTAACTTTTTATTTAATTGTGTGAACATGATATTTAATAATTAATTTAATCAATGATATGGCATAGGTCCTGAATCTGCTCTATTAAATCTAAACATACTTCTGATTTAAGCTGAATGCTTTCTGCAAAAATAGCAAATACCAATTAATAAACATACCTCTAAGATTATGTAGAATTGGAATGACCAATCTGAGTATTAGAAAAAACTTTATTATTGTTCTTCAGGACTTTTGATAAAAACCTTTTATTGGGTTAAATCAAAATAAAATTCTTTATTTTTCATGAAAGGTTGTCCTAACAAAATTATTTTTTTGAATTTAGGTTCATAATTTCTTGTAAAATCATTAAAAGGTAAACAATAAATGTTAGGATTGAATAATTAATATAATAAGTAATTTTTTGGATTTAAATTATATGTGTAACCATTTTTAAAATTGAAATTTAACTCTGGAAATGTTCCAAAAAAATTAGATATATCTCCATAACGACTTTTATCATATGAATAACATTCTTAACCATAATAATTAATTTTTTATGGACATCCTCGAGGATCTGATTTGCATTTTGTAAATGATTTCATAAAATATGATAGAGTATCTGCATCCATATTAATTAAAGTACTTCCTGAATCTATTATAATTTCATAGTCATCACTTACATTAAATTAAAAAACTAGATTATTTTAATCATCCTAAAATTTATTAATAAATCTACTGTCACATTTTCTATGTCAATATTGTAATAAGCAGAATTTTCATTTAAAGGAATACCCAATTCATCTTCGTTAGGGTAATTTTAACCAATAGTCAATGTTCCTTTTAAATCTGTCAAGAGTAGTGAAAATACTTAATTCTATTGATCTAAATCGAATTCTTTATAGAGAGATTATACAAATGTGTTATTATTTCCTAAACCAATAAGATTTGAACCATCATTTAATATTTATCCAAAAGGCATTTTAAAAGTTTTTTCCCCAAAGTGAAAAATTTCAGTTGCAATTTATATATTTGACCACTCTCCATCATAAGTGGCACTCTAGAAGGTACAAAACAATGAATCAACACATAAATCCAAAGATGAGGAATTCTGACTATTAAATTGATTTCTTACTTTATTACATTTCAATTATGTTCTAGATGCGCCAGTGTCAACTATTGCAAATATTGGTTCCTTAGGAGTACCAATCTCCAACTAAATGTAATATTCTGATTGTTATCTATCTCGAGCAAGGTTAAAGATTAATTAAGAATGAACAATAGAAAATAATAATAAAATCATTAAATATGTGGATTAATCAGTTATTAATTTGTATCTCTTTACTTTAATTTGAATAAAACATAATAAATAACACACGTAAAGATGTATAAACCAATTCCTATAAATTATTAGGAGAGTTCCTTAATTTAATAATTTAATGAAGTTTAAGTTGGTGTATCTAAACTTGTCTCCTCATTGCAATTTTGATAATTCACAGTTATATATTTCTTTCCAAATATGAATTCTTTATTTCTCATAAATGGTTAGCCCAATATGGTAGATTCCCCTTATTTTAATAAGATATATCAAATTACTTCCTCTTTTTATTGGAATACAATAAGTCTTATTATCGCTTGTTACTAAATAATCTTATGAAAACCAATAATAGTCGTTGGCATCTTAAAACTTAAACAATATTGTAGGGAACTTGGAATAAAAATCATCTAAATTATCATAATCATTATCATAACATATTAATCCATCCTGATCATTTCTGTTGGGACATAAAAGTCCCTAACATTAAATTTACTCTATAATTATAGAATATAAATAGAAAGGAAAGAAAACATATGAGCTTGAGAAATCTACTTCGGCTATTTATTCCTCCAAAACTGGGACGAGCTTTGAACCTTTGACAACTATTTCTTTTAATAAAAAATAGCAGTAAGATTATTAAAAACAATCCTAGGGTATTTTAATATGTTCTTCATCGTTTTAAAAGTCACCAATTTTTAAATATCCTCCATTTTAGGCTAAACATAATTTTAGCTTCTATGGACTACTGTAATTTAGAGTAATTCTACTTAAACCTAAATAATTGTTGATCTCTTATTCATATAGATAGTAAATAGCACAGTACTTTTATATTGAATAATTTTCAATTTAGATATTCTAATATTTTCCATTAATTACGGTTTTATTATCTTTAATGATATAAATTGGTGATTGATTGTCAGTTAATCTATCAGTTTAAGGAATAGAAATTATGTATATAAATCTTTAAGCCATAACGATCAATTTTTCATTGAAATTCTGCTACTCATTACAAGAAGTTTATTCTATTGCACCATCAAAATAATTATCTAAAATCCATTCTTTGTTTTCTAACTCAACATAGTAATATTTTTAAGTGTAATTACCATAAATTGGTATAGAAATCGCTTACTATATAAATAGAAAAGCTAACATATATAATTTATTTATTTATAATTTTTTTTATATATTTGTACATATAATTTGTATCCGAATCTATGTCTTTTTTCTATTAAAAAAATAGAACTAATCTGCTAATATTATATATATTATATATCATTTTAATTCATTTTAATTCATTTAAAATAATCTCCCAAGTTATAAATAATATATTAATTTAGAAAATGTGATTCTAAAATTGCAATATGGGCTTTTCTTCCTAAGAAAGTATCAAAGTCTCTACTGATAAATAAATAAAATTTACCCGTCATAGAATTTGTAATCTATGCTAATTCTTAAGACTTCGTTCTGATGTAATTATCTTAAAATATTGGTAGCCATTTCGTTATGCTTTTATTCATTATCAATACCTGAAACCTTCATTAATAAACTGCTTTCGCTATTCACATAATGATCTTATTATGATCCAAATAATATTATATGTTTAAATTTATTCATTCCTGGAAATAAAGATAGTTTTAGTAATGTATCATCATAACAATTTAATTAAGATAAACTTTAAGATTTCTTCAATTTTTAAAAAAACCACATTCCAAATTTGATTAAAGGCCTTTAATTAGTCACATTTCCTAAATGAGGTGTTCCCAATGTTAAAAAAGTATGAAACTCAAAGTCCAAGTATGGTAATGCTGCTCTTATAATTAAACCACCTAATGAGTGTCCAATAAATGAGATTACAAGTTTATCAGTATATGACCATGTTGCTATGTAATTTTTGATCTCATCACTTAGATATTTTCCCATTTATAATATATCTCCCTCTGTATTTTACTAATTACACAAAGATACCAATAACATATGCTAAGGAAACCTTAAACACATATAATTTTCCAATAATCTCATATCATAAGAATGTCCCTAATACCCATGAACTAAAACAATAAGATGTAATTTTGATCTAGACAATTAAAATGTTTATCTGGTAACATAGTGTTTTTCAACTATCATTAATTTATCTTTAATTTCATCTATAATTTTTAAATCAACGATTTTAGACGGTCCTTATAATAATAATTTTTAATATTCTAATCTTTTACTTTATAAATCTGCCTATTCTTAACTTTGTTTCTATTATTAAGGAATCATAGTATACTAATGATCTACTACAGGAATCATTTCTTTTTGAGTAAATGCTGAATATCTATTTTAAAAATTTGTCAAAGATTCTTTTTTTAACTATCTCAATATTTTTTAATGTCCTAACTTTAATCCAATAATTATTTTATGCCATAATTAATTTATTGTACTTTACAGTACTTTAAATTCGTTTGCCATTACTTTACTAATCAATTATGTATTCTATTCATTTTTTAACAATGAATCAGCACTTGATAGTGGCAAAACCTAAAAACTTTTCGTTTGCCTGAAATTATATTGCATTCCTCCACTACTACTTGCTCTTTCCATCTCCAGCTCCATATTATAATAAAATGTTTGCATATTTCTATATGATGTTTTTAAAGGTTCCAACACTTTGTTATATAGTTATCTCATATTTATATGTTAATGTTGATCTACTGCTTATTTATCCTCTTTTTACACCTACTGTAATTAAATGTCAAAACTTGTTAAAGAACAAATAACCTAATTACTTCTATTCAAATTTATACCATAATATTCAATAAACTAAAGTGATCTTCTCCTAATATCACAGGAACATATTCATATATGCCATTTGACGAGTTTTCAATTTTAAACTTTGCAATCGATATACTTTAAAATGACACAATTTTTTAGGCTAAATCATAATACATCAATTCAATCTCCATATAACAAGGTTGCTCCTTCAAATTATGCGGTATTGCTCCACTAAATCTACATCCATTTTTTATCTCAAATTTTTCCTTGCCAATTATATATAATAAATTACTTCCTCTGTCCATTATCTCAATAAGAAAGCATCACTCATATAAAAGTTATCTATTATATGTTGTGGCAAGTATTGTTATTCATTCCTCTTGAATAGCAAGGTTTCTTTCGGAGTAAGGGGAATCTTCAAATTTTGGGACTGCAATACTCAAAATCACTTACACTCTATATATATAAGTTAATCCTTATTTGATACATTCCCTCATCCAATAAAAAGATCCCAATAGTTTTAAGAGAATCCACAAAAACGATAAATTCAATTATTGCTTTTGCCTTCATTTTTATTATTTAATTAGTTATCTTATACTTTTAAATACATTTCAATCACTATGAATTCTAAAAACATTTATCTGGTCAAACAAAACATAATATCAGTATATAAAATCATCTAAATTATCTCTTACATCTATAAAACTATTAAAAACGCCTATATAATTTAATGTATCATTAACATTTTTATAAAAATGATGATATTTTAGAGTCTGCACTCTTTAAAATAAATATATAATTATATGTCCCCTCTCATGATTCATATTTACAAAATGAAACTCATTTATATAAATTCACAGATTTAGATTCAAATATTTGGGATATTATGTAAATTTATTGACAATAATAATTATATACGAATTATTATTGTCAATAAAAATGAATAATTTGATTAATATACCGATTTGATATATATAAATTCGATTATTTTTAAATGATTAATAAAAACATATATTCTTATCTAAAATTATATTTAAGTATTTCTAAAACTGTAGTGTAAATTTTGTGTAAATTTTTACTTATTTACATTTTCTTTGATCATAGTTTATATAATTGGAGTGGTATAAGAATGAATATTGTTTTGAGTTTGAATAGTTCTCCAAAGAAAAATGAAATAATTAAATAATTGATACACTAAATTATAATTAAAATAAAGTGATTAGATGAAATTAGGAACTCTTTTAAAGCTATTTAATCAATAGGATGAATAATAAATAGGGTTTATAAGTTAAGAGCAAGTTGATAAAATTTTGTTTAATATTTATGATTGCAATAAAGAATGTAAAATACATTCATATTATTTAGACTAGATCTACTTTGATAATCTATTGTTAAAAGGTTGCAAAGAATTTTCAATTGAAGATATTATAATGCTCATAACAGAAATAGATTATTATGAAGAATTAAGACAATCGGTAATATAACAACAGCAAGAATTAAGTTTGAATTAAATATAAAGTGAAATGCTCATAGCCTAAATAGAAGTAAACTAACGAGATAGAAGAAGAATAGATTATTTGAATAATCCTCATATAAATAATTTAGTTGCTATGCTTAAAGATTATTATAAAATCTGTTGTAAGAATGGAGATGTAAAGGAAATGCATAGAATTGAAAATAGGATATAGTAAATAAAGAAAAAGTAGCAAAAACGATGGAAGAACTACATAAATTAATTATAGAAATATTAAGAAACTTTAATTTAAAAGACAGCCTTTGAACATTAATTTAATTAATAAAAAAAATGGAATGAATTTGTAGTTGATTTTCAGAATAGCAGATTCTTCAAATTTAACAGACTTCTTGTAAAAATTTTCTTTTCATTCTAAGGAATAACAAAAAAAAACTATTGAAGAGAAGAGCAAATAGTTTTAAGAGTAACTTGAACCCAAAGTTTTTAAAGTTTCGAAAAAGATTCTAGATATGAGATCAAAATAAAAGTAGCTTTTAAAATTAAAGGAATTTTAATAGGCAGAGAAAGTAAAAGAAGAAGCTGATCTACTTGAATATCTTGAGAAGAAATAATAAGAAATGATTGTAATGCAATCTTTATGATTAATTAGTTAAAATCTAAAATAAAAAATAAGTTAAAAGTTTTGAAAAAGAGACAATCCTGCTAGATATCAGCATTTATGTAAAAAGTAGCCAGCGAATAAGCAACTCATTTGATGCAAAAATAAGCAAATGAGAATAAGTGGATAAATATCAATAGACATTGTGTTTAAGATATTAATGAGAGATTTAACAAAGATAGGATTATAACATTAGCATCAAGACGATCTTTCGATGCTTGTAGAATTAGAACAAAAAGTGCTAATCCCTAACCTATCAGGACTAACATATCTTATTAATTGAGTTCAAATTAAGAATGAATATGATTAATAGTTATACTTAGATTTTTATGTTTTTAAATAAAGAGTAATATTTTCTTAGACATTTCTAAATTTAACTAGATATGAATTAAAAATTCATTTTTAAGTTTTCGTTTGTCTTTCAACTCTTATTCTTGACACTTCTAGATATTTTGGTTAAGCAAATTTCTTTCTTACTGCTTACAGATTTGATTTGTCTGATGATTAAAGTACTAAACACATTTCCTTAGCACAAAATCTAAGTTCTTATTCATTATATCCTGTTGTATTTTGCATTTCTTCATTCCAAGACTAAGGATTCTTCCTATGAAAATATAATTTTGATACCTTATTTTATGAACTAGATAGATAGCAGATGAAGTTAAAAAAGAAGGCTTATAATTCATGAATTTGATATCAACAATTGATAGTTCCAATAAATATTGAGCTAAAAACAAATTTTTTGAATCTAATCCAGCAATTCTCCCAAATCTTTATAAAAAACAATAACTAGATGGTTAAGTAATTGAGAAATCTAATGTCTATAATATTTAGCCTTCCATGTCAAGAACATCTTATTTTGTGTATGCATTATCAGTTATATAAACGAAGTCTTTTAAATCAGGAGGGTAAATTTCTTCATATTTACAAGCTATAAACAATGAAGCTACTCCTACTAATTATAATTATTATCGAGTTGTTTTTTGAATATTCAAAAATCTATCAATTAAATATGATGTAACATATAAGGTCTCATCTCTTAATTTAAATTTAAGATGAACATCAACTAACCAATCTAACAAAATGGATCTCATTCTTGCATTTAAATCTGGTTATTGTTGTTCACTCATATAATTGTTACTAACAAGGTATTTCTATTCTTAACTTAATAAATATTAAAAAATTTCTTAATTATATATTGGAGTAAATTATGGATCCTTAATTATTTGTTAGTCAAATTAACATAATTAACTAATATTAGGTTCTTCTTCCATTTGATTTTCCTTTTCTCCACACCATAAATTGAGTTTGAAATATCTTGGTAGTGTTGTTAAATGCTTTGGTTTATTTCTGTCAAAGTTTTCCTTTTAAAATTCACCAGAAGAGTTGACTAATTCTTTTCCAAAGAATCTATACTGTTCTTGAAGCATTTTAATTATACGTTAAAAATTATAATAATCTGTTAAAATATTATAAATCAAATAAATTATATTATGATTCAATTAGTCACAAATATATAATTTTTGTATTCAAGGTTCATTAAATAATAAAATTAGATACATTTAAAGAGATGAAAAAATTAAATTTTAATCAAATTAATCACGCAATAGTGAATAGAGAAGTAAATTTATATCAAATATATAATTTAATCATAAATATTGTAAGGAATCCATTTATTCATTTTATTATCTAATCTGTTTATAAAAACTAAATTATCTCTAACATATTTAAGAATAGAGTTGTAAAAAATGATGTTTTTAGAATTTACATCTCTTAAACAAAAATATATTCTTTTTTTTTTTTAAATACATTATTTTATATAGACATTATTATTTTCTTACAATTATAATTATCTATCATTCTAACAAATTACAAGTAATTATGATAGAAGTTATTGGATCCTTTTCTTCTACTTTTTTAGAAATGATTAGGTTTTAATTTTGTAAGAATATAAGTAATTCAGCAAATGTAGTTAATCCTATCTAATTATTATAGTTAGCTACTGTTTCAAAGCCTGAGATATCAATTTTAGTAAACTCTTATCCGTCAAACATCTAAGATTGTATAATTGCTTATTCAACCTCTTGAATTTTCTATCATTAATTTCTTATATACCTGATATAGTCTTATATTGGTATCATTAATTCTCTAGGATAAAAAATGATTAAGTTAAGCCTATTCAATTGTTTCTTAACTTGCATTTTCACCATTTATCTTGAATATGAAAATTAAATCATATATATTAGTAGTGCCTTAAGGCGCGCTTGGCTTTGATCCAAGAAAATCTTAATTTTCAGTATATATGGGGTAAGTATTTGTTTTCATTCTTAATTTTTAAAATTTATATAATGCTTTGAAATTGGATTGAATAAAATCATAAAGATAGTTTAAGTAATTAAGGGGGTATAGGGATTTGATTTCACATTCAAGATCATTATATTTATATAGTTACTAAAGAATATTCACATAAAATGATTTATTGCATATGGTATTTAATGATAATAAGAATTCAGCAGTATTTCGTTATTGATGCATTTTATTTAAATATTATTAGTTGGATCTTTTTGTGTAAGAATATTTGAAAATGCTGTTCATGATTAACTCTATTTTGAATTATAAGAAATTAATAGCATATCGAAATTATATTTATAAATTTCTCATATTCTCTTAATACTAAATTGTTTTACTACATAAAAAGAAATAATTTTGTTGGATGTTTAAAAATATATTTGTAAATTCTTAATTATATTAATATATAAATTAATTAGAGAAGATGAGTGAAGCATAAGCAGATCGTATCTTATCAATAGCAAATCAAGAGACAGTCAACAGATTATTTAGAGTGTGTTATAAATAAATAACAGGTTTATAAATAATTAAATAATTGAATAGGATAAAGACCAATTGGAAAATTCTAAGACACAGATCATTAGGCTGTATTGAATTGTCACAAAAGATTAGTGGAAGTATTAAAAATTGTTGCTCCAGCAATTGTACATCATAGTATTTGCTTTCTTTTCATTAAATTAATTTTCTTAATGAATTTCATTTGAATTCAAATGAGAATTTCAGCAATAGTGTATGAGAAAGAGAAATTATTGTTTAACATAACCTCTAAACGCCTTGTATTATATATTAATACTTTCAATAAACTTATTAATGTCTTATACCAAAGCTACTATTTCTAATTTATCATATATTGATAACTATCCAGAATCATTTATAGGTTAAAAATATTCAGGCTCCTAAATTCTTAATTCTGCTTTATCCTTCCCAACTTTCAATTAATTCTAAATTTAAAAAGTCAGTTTTCAGATCCTAATTTATATTAAATCTCGATTTTATTCTAGATTTAAACTATTTTTGTGCCTTATGACTAAATTATTTTATTAAAAACTAATTAATTTTGTTATGCAAATTTTTATAGCATTTTAATTTTTTATTTAGATATTAAATAATATATTTTAAGCTTATAAAAGTAGTTTATTTGATATCAATTTCTCTAAAAAAATATTTATTATTTAAAAATAAACCAAGTTCCATCTATTTTAATTTTTATATCATTATTTTTGTAATAAATTTTACTTTATTAAATTTACAATTTTCTTTAATTCTATTAAATGACCAAATTTAAAGATTTTAAAATTTTATTTTAAAGAATAACGAGTTAATCTGCCTCTTAAACATGAATGATAATTATAATAATAGTTCTTTTAAAAGAAATAATTTTAAATGTTTTAATGATAAATTTAAGTTATCTTTAGTTCTTACAGATTATTTTTCTATTAAAATGTAGAAAATAAATAAATTATAAAAAAAGATTTTATGATAAATAATATATATTGACATAATTGAAACTTTATTTAGTAATATTCTATAAAGCCAGCAAATATATAAAGTAAAAAATGAATATTTAATTTATTAAAAAATAATTGAATTCTAAAAAACTTTTAAATCAATATGATAAAACTATTTGTTATTTCTGTTCTTAGATTTAGAATAATTTTATAGAAAAGAAACCTTTTTCAGGTTAAAATAAAAAAGTTTTTACTTTATAGAATGAGTATAAATTTAATGATAAATAATGTTATGAAATATATAAATATTTATAAATTTTTGAGATGTTAAAACTTATCAGTTAGTTTATAAATAATGAAAAAATACTTTGAAAACTTTTATATTGAATACTTTAAGTAGTTAAATAATCTATTTTAATAATTATGAATAATTATACATTGACTTTTCACTCAAAATAACTAGAAGAAAATTATTAATAGAATCGATTATGGACAAGGAAAGTAATATATTTAGGTATTATAACTATCGTACTTATCAATAACCTACTCAAACTAATAATTGATTCAGTTGATGAACAAAATAGTTCATGGCCAATATCATTAGTTATAGTTCTATTATGTGTGTTAGCTTTAATACTTTTTGCTAAGCTAAAATCATCTCTTCATGTTTGTTTGATACTTATCAATTATATCTGTGCCATAGAATACTTTTAATTAGATATTTCATACACTTTACATTAAGCTTATGCCAAAGGATGTAATATTATGGTTATTTAAATGATTATATTATTTGGAACGGAATTTAAACATTGCTTACATTAGATAATATTCATTTCAACAATCAGAATTTTATTTTCCTTTATTTTAAACAATGAATACATGGCATAGTAATATTTTTTAAGTTTTGCTCTGATAATCGCTTAGATAGTGACATATTATAATCTTAATTTAGCCTTAAGAAAACAATATTTATTGAAATTAAAAGAAGATCAATAATGTAAAATATTAGAATTATAAATAGAGTAGTTTATACCCATTGTAATTAAATAACCATTTTATTATTTTGAATATAAAAATTTTTAATTTCATCTGATTAAAACAAATGCGTATTAATTAAACACTAATTAAGTGGATCTTTTATTAGATTATTGTTAAGGATGTCGTTTAAGATAAATGTTAAGAAATTATAAAGTAAAAGATTAAACTTTAGAATAGTTTATTATTGAAAGAACAAAACAGAGAAATGCCTAATAATATTCTGAAGAAGAATTAGAAATCTAAACAAATTTTAAAAATAAACAAATTATATCTTACTCTGAATTATTTTCTGACAAAATTTAATTCTTAATAGTTTTCAACTAAAATTTAACAGAATTGAGTTAATACTTACAAATTAAGGATTATTATAATAAGTTCTAATAATTTATTATTAATCATATTAGTAATACGTATAAAATACTTAAACTCCCAAAAAATAAAATAATCAAAAATTTAATAAGACTAAATCTAAGTTGCTCTTCCAATTTAATATTTTAATCATAAACAATAAAACCTTTTGATGTAATTAAAGTCTTAAAAATATTAAGAAATATAGTTCATTAAGAAGTTAAAATTGATACAAATTAAGTAGAATTAGTTTTGCATACATATAAAATCTTATTTACAATAGCATTTTATCACATATTTGAAACTTTTAATCTATTAGATATAAGTGTTCAAAAAAAATTAAAACTAGTGCTTTTATCGAATCAAGAAAGCATTTATTTATAAATCTCTATCCATTTGAGTCAACCAAATAATTTTATCTAAAGATGGAATGAAAATAAAATCTTAAAAAAGATGGAAATTAATCTTTTTTATGAAATAATTCCAAACGAAACATTCATCATAACAATTCGTGATTTAGGATCGAGTGTACCTTATTAAAAACCATTGTAAAAAAGAAGAAATTAGATTAAAGAATATTTTGGAGTCGAAACACAACATTTAAAATGATATTTATATGTATGTATTATAGTGCTTTAGACTATAGATTATTAAATAACTTATGAACTTAGAATAAACTTAATTAATCTCATGTAAATTAAAATATCTCTATAGCTGCAATCTGAAACTCCTATGCATTTGCTAAGTATGTCTCTAAATCCCCTATTTTAAATTCGCTTACATCAAATCCTTAACCCAATTTAGAGTAACATTATTTAAAGTTTGATTAAATGACTAAATCTTAATTTCCAAATGATAAAAGTGCGCTATTGTCATCAGCTTATTCATTAATTGTTATTGGACTCACTTACATTTTAATTGGATAAATTTTTTATTTATTTAGCTAAAATAATAAACTCCTTGGACGTTATTTATCAAAAGGAGGTTATTTATCAAAAGGAGGTTATTTATCAAATGGAGGCTATTTATCAAATGGAGGCTATTTATCAAAAGGAGGCTATTTATCAAAAGGAGGCTATTTATCAAAAGGAGGTTATTTATCAGTAGAAGGTAATTTATCAATGAAAACTCCGAATGTTTATGAGCTGGTAGATTAAAATATAAAAAGTAAGTTTTATTGATATTTTTTTAATTCTTTTAATATGTTTTTATAAGAGAGACCTTCATCAACGCTTTAATAAATGGGTTTGACGTTTTAAATCTTAGAAGTATCCTGAAACTCCTTATTTACATTTTAAAAGACTTTCATAATGAAATCATTTGATAATCTAGATTGGGTAAATTTATTTGGTGAAAATGTTTTTTTCATTTCATTAATACTTTTTTCAATGTTTGCCATTCCTTAATCGAGTTTATACATATGAAAGCAACTTAAATATATTTAAAATTCATTACAAATTTTTATTAGTAAAGTCATTTATACATTATTTAAAATTATTTAATGTATCTCTTAAGCTATCATCTTTTACTTCATGCAATTATTTAACATAATTATTAAGTGATTCATTTAATTTCTGTTATTATTTAGGGTTTGGGCTATTACCACCATTTGTAGCGTAATCTGATAACGTCGTCTCTTAATCAGAAAATTTAAAAAACTAAAATAATCATAATTTTTACTTCTTTAAATTTATTTATATATTTTTCTAGTTCTTTTTTCAACTCCTAATACTTTTCATGCGATTTAAGTACATCTCTTTTGCATTATTATAATAGGTGCAAAATCTATTTTTAATATGATGCAAATTTCTAGATTATATGTAAAAATTACAAATTCAATGTCATCTTTGCTAACATTTAAATTTAAAGAATGATAAAGATCAGAAAATTCTTGTAATATATTGCCTTAAAATTTTGTGTATTTAAAAGCGTTCAAATTATCTGCTAAAACCTTCATAATTAGATAAAAATTGTATTACATCTTGAAGTAAAGCAATGTCACATTTAAAATTTGAATAGAGTGTATTAATGCACTTGATACATACTAATCTAGATTTTATCACACTACTCTATTAAGTTAAGATTAAATATTCATTCTTCTAATTTCGATGACCACATTCTTAACAATAAGTCGTAATCCCATTTAATTTGTAAGCAGGTAATTATTGATAGGGTATTTGAAGATATTCATTTCTCTATTCCATTTTAAATAAATAAATTAATTAATCTAGTTACTATGCGTAATTTAAAGATATGTTTCGATCGTAATAGAATTACAGATATAAATTATGTTAATTTTTATAATAAAAAACTTCAGAGTGAAATTAGAACAACTTAAATATTAAAAAATAGCACATAAATGATATTGATTTGTGAATATTTTATATCTAATATGCAGAATAAACTCTTGAAAAATCTCATAAAAGACAAAAGATAAATAAAAAAACTTAAGACTTTTCAAGATCCAAATTAATTTGGTTCTATTCCAATTTTAATAAGAAATAAAAGTTGTGAATGCTAAGAATGCGGAGGAAGTGTCAAGAAATAAATAGAAGAGTATTAACTTAATTAAATGAATGATTTAAAGTTTATCCCTAAATATATTGCTCAGCATGAATAGATAAAATTTGAAGATATTTCTCAATCAAATGAAATGAAAACAAAAAAGTATATTTTTAATATTACAGAATCATAGAAATTATCTTTATTTAATAACACCAAAGAGAAATTTATTGTAAAATACTAATATATCAGAGTAACCATTATTTAGTCCTACATTAGAATAACCAAAGAGGGACATTCAAAAATTACATAGACTTATAGAAAAATACGAGAGCAAGATTGAAATAAATATAAAATAAATATGTAAGACAATGCCAGATGTTGTTGCTAATCCTAAATAGAAAACTAAAATTTAAAGGTAGAAAACAAAGTATCACTCCTTCATAAAGATATTACCTCTAGAAGATGAGGTGGAATTACAAAATAATTATTATGTCACTTCTTCAAATTCTCAATAAAAAACTCCCTTAAGAGCTTAAGTTTATAAAGAATTGAAAGGTAGCACTATTTTACAATAGTTATAAACTCCTATATTTTAAAAGTCTAAGTTTAACAAGAATGAAATAATAGATTTTGCTGATGGAATGAAGAAAGCCATGGAGAGAATTAAAGAAATGGATGAGCTATCGAATACTAGTAAAATGATTAGTACTTAAATTAATGATGAAAATAAGATATTAAGCAGACAATCTTTATTATTAAAGTCCTTTTTAGATTGCACAAAACTAATAGAAAAAGATCCAAAATTTATTAAATAATTAAATGTTTTTTAAAGATCTTAACCCATACCATCAAAATAAATCAAACATACAAAATTATATTCATATCAAAATGTATTTTTGCCAAAAATTAAAATAAAATGATAAAAAATTATGAATTTATCTTTTATATGATTCTTTTAATTATAGATTAAAGTTAAATTTCATTTATGAAAATAATAAATAATTGAGTAGATAGAACCTTAAACTAAAATAATCCAATTTTTCTATGTTATTTTGTTTATTATGTATTTAACAAAATAATTTAAAGAAATCTTTATATCAATTTTGATTGGTTTATTAGTAATAACTTAAGAAGTTTTATGATTAAATGGTTGTAATGATATTCAATTTATTACATAGATTATTTCAAATGATTATTCAAATTCAAATAATTTATTATTTTTATAAAGTTCTTATAATTCTTATTTTAATATTTAAGTTATTCTTAGCTTTTATAACTATTTTTATTTATAATAAATTCTCTAATTATTCATTATTAATAGCAATTTCTTAATTTTATATAAATATAACAACTAGGAGATACTTAAATGATTATATTTAGCATAGAATGTAGTTAGATATACAAAAATAGTATGATTAAAATGAATTAACAATATATAAATTTCATCTATTTTTTCCTTTGATAGTATTCCAAATAGAACTTAAATTGTCTTTTATATCACCCAGGTTTTTCGAGATGTTTGAAAATCCATTCATAACTTCTTATCCTTTTTATTTAAAGTCTTGCTAAACATAATTAATTTAAATACTATCTTTTCTTTCATAGATTCTTCAAATTCTCTTTATCGAACAAATTATTCATATGCTTATTTTTCCTCTTGTGAGTAAAACGTTTTTCTTTTATTTTCATTATAATATCTCTAAGCAAACTCCTTATACTATTAATCTTTGGCTCTTGAATACATTGCTTCTTATCTGACTCTTTCTTCATACTCTTACTGTGCTCTCATTCTTTCGTATTGTCTATACTACTATTATTAATTGAAGTGTTCTTAAGCCCTTCTCATGGCTTCTTCAAATTGATTTTTAGAGTAAGAATTTTAACTAAAAATAATGGTGTGAGTTTACTATTAATTCTAATTTGGTCTTTATTGTGAAGTGGATTGATATTTTCTAGAGTCTTTATATTATTGCTATTAATAGGTGTAACTATGATTATTTTAGGATTGAGGTGTTCTAGCAGCATCATATTCTTTTTTTGTGTTTTCATCTGACAAGACCTTAGAATAGAGTAGTATTTACTTCATAGGCTTCATTAACTTCTTTAAATTTATCCTCCTTGCCTTGGTTTACATCAGGATGAAATTTCTTGGCAAGAGCATAGTATGCTTTTTTAATGGTTGGTTAATCATTAGTCTTAGATATGTTAAGAACAGCATAGTAATCTTTGAGTTGATTGAATTTAGCAATTCCATATAAAGATTTATAGGAAAACATGTAAAAAATAGAAATAAAAATAAAATAAAAATTGTCATTATTAATTATAAACACTTCTAACAAAAAGTTCATTATACATCTCTGGTAGTAAATGTTAATTCTTGTAGACATAATCATAGAGTAGGTCTTTTTCATAGAGTTAACATTCAGCTTTGGTAACATGATTATATAAAAATGTTTTATCTCCTTCTCTTCTAAACTTCAAAATAAAATATAATTAAAGAATAGGCTTACCTATTCCATTAGCATTTACACCATAATAATGTCCAGTTATTTCTTCACCAATTTGAAATCCAATTTAACCATATTGTTTATTAGAATCAATTTCAGTAAAAACTACTCCAAATTAAGGATATTGATTAATGGAAGCCATAAAGTCTGTCATATTACAATTATCCTCTTTCTTTTTCATCATCTTTCGTTTCTATTCAAAAGCCGACAATTTAATTAGTCTTTTAGATTAAGGAGGACAAGCAATATCCGTTGATCTTTATGATTCCATTTTGATAGATGATTTTTCCAGCTTTTTATTCTTCTTAGTCAATTTTTTCTATTAAGAATTAGAATCTCCTTTTTAAGGATAAATATATTCCTGTTATTTAATTTCATTCAATACTTAATCCCTTCTTTACATATAATCCAATATACATAAAGCTCCAAGATTTTCAAAGATATTATCTTTCATTTTTTCATTAATTTAAGATGAAACTATTAACTTCTCATCTTCGGGCAAAGATTAAATAAGTTTTCTAACTTAATTAAAATAAGCAGGAGTCTTAATCTATTCAACTTATTTTTCATTTTTATTTAATCTTAGTCTTGTCTGAACTTTAGTTTATTGTTTAGGAGATTATGACTTTTCACTTAAATTATCATCATCCTTTGGTTTTTCCTAATCAGAAAGTTATTGTCCTTCTATTGATTTTGGTTGTAGAAGATTGATTTCATCAGTTTCGACTTATTCTTGTTTTACAAGCTAAGATTTCTTTAATTAGGTTTGATTAGATTTGTCTCCAGCTGAAGTTGGAGATTTCTTTCTTGATTATGAAGATTTTGCCTTTGATTTAGATTTCTTACTTCTCTTACAGAAATCCGAGTCTTTAGAATCTGAATGAGATTCTTATTCTTCTTCTTAAATTTATTTTCTAGTAGATCTAGTCATCTTTTTTGTAATATCCTTTGGTGCAGATGTAGATTTGATATTGTCTTTGCTTAGAGTATCTTTAAGAGTTGTGTTTAATTTCTCATTATTGGCTTGATCCTATTGTTCTTCTTCTTCTTAAGTGTCTGGAATGACTTTAATTTTTTCAAGTGTATTTTATTTTTAATGCACTCTATATCCTTATACCTATTCTTCATATATGAATTAGTAAAAAAGAAAGTAATCAGCATGTCTCTAATATCTACGAACTGAAGATATATTATGAGTTCCTAGATTCTCAATAGGCTCCCATGTTCTTTAAGATTTCGGATAATTTTTCCATTTGACGCAGTATTACATTTTGTTTTCCAGGATTTAAGAGCCGAATATATATTGTATCTCATATAACTCAGAATTGTCCATTAATATAAATAATGAATAGCTTAAGTAATATTTGAAAGGATTGTCAAATAATGGCTTGTTTTTTTTTGATTATTTTTATGAGTTAACAACTAATACAATTATATCAAATTTTACTAACAGAACTATTCAGAACTAACAATTGCGACAATGAAAATAATAACTATAGACCAGACAAACCCTTATACATTTACGAAAAAAATATTTTATTTTACCAAAAGTAACAATGATTATTTTATAATATATATCCGATTCACTTCACAATAGTCAGATAATAAATATCCGAATGGATTTGTTTGAATTCATTAACCCAATAGATCATTCAAAATGAACAACATACAATAATCTCAAATTCTATAACCTTACACACATCAATAATAAAAATAAAAAAAATAATAAATTTATTATCATTCATCTTTCTATTATTAATCTCATCTTTTTATAGAGAAAATATATTTATAATTGATATCATGTATGAAAGAGATAATTTAGAAGTAGATGATCAATAAATTTAATCAAATACATATTGCTTTAGACCAAAAAGAATATCAAACAAAGTCTTCTAATTTTTATTCAAAAATGTTTTCATTGTTTAAAAAATCATATAAGAGAATCAACCATAACATTTTGCATCTATATACATATTATAGCAATTCTAATATCTTGTATATTTATCATTTAATAAAATCAAATTGATCATATTCTAATTCCTCTATAATTTTATCGTTTTTGAATTCTGCTTTTTTTATGACGCTTTTAGGACTTCCTGTATTCTTTAACCATTCCTTCAGCTCATTGGTTCTTCTACCTTATGCTATTCCTATTACAGTGCCTTTTTTAGTATTTTGAACCCATCCAACTAAATCTAATTCTTATGCTTTTAATTAAGTATATTTCCTGAAGTACACTCCTTAGACCTTACCAAATACTTCAAATTCAAAAGAATACAATTGATTTGCACATTCTTATTGCTCAGATGAACATGCTAAAACAAATGTTGAGCATAATAATATATATATTATTTAAATCATTATTCAATCTAATCTCTAAATCGCCAAGTTGCTGCAGTACCAGCACTAAAGCCTCTTAAAGTCTTAGCTTTGAATAAGACCAATCCTACACCGTATCCAATGGCTGCAAATACTGCCCCTTAAATGAATCCTTTTGTAATCTTTTAATCCTTTTCAATAAACTCCTTAGTTGTTTTGAATGGAGACCAAAATGCACTATCTTCCCTAGACATTTTAATATAAATTAATTATAATCTCAATATAATATAATATAATATACTATCATACAAAATTAAAATAGATTTTTAATATATGTGTAAATAAACAAGACCATTATTCTAAATAATCAATCATTAATTTTAATATAATGATCACTACATAAATAACTTTAAGAATCATTTTTTATTACATTGATAAATATAAAATTTTCAGAGAGTAAAATCACTTAGAATTTGCTCCCAATTTAATTTATGAGATTTTCAATGTTTGTGAGTTTTTAAAAAGAAGTTTTTTATACTCCAATAAATTCATGTTATGCTATAATAGTTATTCCTCACAACTCTGATACAAAATTCACAAATTATCGATAGTTTTTACTCATAACCAAAACAAGTTATTTAAAAGAGAGATAAAATTAATTTATAGAATAAACCTTTGAATAGCAAAATTATCTATAATTTTTTTCCAATTGATAATAAATGTAAACTTCAATAATTATTTTTCTATTTATTTTTAATGTTTAATTATTCTGCAAATATATTTGTATTCAATAAGATAAAAGGATTCTTTTGGATTGAATAAGATACTTCAAATTGAAATATTTATTAAAATTTTTTAAAACATATATATTTTAATTTTAACTATTTAAGGCTATTGTTAATCGTATCTGAATAATAAGTATTTTTTATACAGTTGTTTTAAAAAAAGAAAATATCTCCTTTTTAACTTCATATTTTTGAAGGTTTTTAGATAATAAAATATAGAAGTATAATTAATTAGAAAAAGCCTTAATTTATAATGCAAATATTAATCATTTAATTATCATTTCTTTGCTAATTCTTATACTTTCTATTTAACAAATTAATCTATCTTCTAATCCAACTTCTATTCCATTATTTCTAATCTTTCAATAATGGACCAAACATATCCTTTAGTCTTGAAAACTTAGATGTCTAATTAATCGATTTCTTTTTGTTTATTTTTAAAGTCATTCAATTTCATTTTACTCAGACCATGAATGTTGCTTTAAACATTAACTAATTAATTCGATAAATTTCTAATATCAATTATTTGACCAAAAATATTTCTTTGTTTTTTAACAATGATCTCTTGTTATTTGTCAAACTTTTCTTTAATTTGTTCTAAAATTTATTGTAATGGACCAGTCTCTTTTAATGAATAGAGAGTTTACCTAATTAATGCTAATTAATTTCAGGATTAGTCAATAGACTATTTTAAATTTCAACTCTATTCAAAATCTCCACAACAGGATCTATTTCTTATTATTCGTTTAAAATAGGTTATTCTCTAACTATAACAATGGATTCACTCGGATCTTATTACAATTTATCAATATCCTAATTCATTTCCTATACATTGATTTAAGGCTCATTTATTATTTGTTCATTTTCAAAATTAGCATTAATACTAGCTAATAAAGCTTGAACATCAATGTCATTATTTTCTTCTTCTTAACTCATATAATAAATTAGATTATAAAAAATATCATTTTTGTTTATCATGATTATTTGTATTACTTGTATTCTTAAATGATGTACTGCCGAGAATAGACATCAATCCACCCAATAGGCCATTATTTTTATAACTTTAGGCTTGAGTATGTTACTAATTAACTTAACATTACTAAGCTTTTAATAAAAAGTTTCTATATTATAAGATAAATAAAATTATATACTTAATTGATTTACAAATCTTCTTTAAATCCTAATTAGGCATAATTCTAAAAACTTCATCTTTGCTCCTTGATTTAACAGTTAAATAGAAAGATGTTTCATCTCTAATTGTCAAATCTGTAATTTCACTGACCTTATAACAGAATTTCTAAGCTGCTGTTTCTAATTCGAATATGTAATCATTAAATAGATTTTATCTTAAAATAAAGAGACATTCAATATCTATAAATTAATTGTGTAAAATAAGTTTTTATTAAATAAATTTGCCTCTTGTTTCTTCTAATTCTCCTTATAATTAAATCACTGCAAATCTTGACTCATCTAATCCTTTATGTAATTTTCTTATTTCTTCATCTTTCTCTTATATTTCTATATCTAAAGTTTTTAATTTTAATTGTATTTCCATCCTCTCAGCCTTTAAATCTTTAATTTTATTATATAACTCTCTCTCTATTTCTTCTATATTCTTTTTAAGTTAATTATTTAATTATGTCTTTTCTTCAAGTTCTTTTGCCAGTTTTTCATTGGCATAGTCTTTTTTCTTTAATTCTAGTTCAATCTCTTTGTAAGCGCTTACTAAAATATTAAATTTGGCTTAATAATTAGATGTAGTTGTTTCAAATTCTCTTGCAAAATATCAAATAGAATTACTATTAAAGCTTGGTTACTTGTTTAGATTGATCAATATTGTTATTATTTGATTCTGTTTAATATGATGATTAAATCAAAGTGGAAGCATTCTAAATTTAATTTGTTCATCATTACCAAAGTTAATTTGAGTTATAAATCTCTAATCGTGGATTAATGTTTTCCTTCCTACAATTTTTAAATTTGATCATACCATATCTTGCCTCTCTTAAATTAGCTAATTATTTTTTTAAGACAAATCTGCTATCTATTTGATTAACTATGATTTTTCTTCTCTTAAATCTAATACTGCCCTTTTTAGAGTATTTAATTTTAGTTTATCGCTTACTTTATTAAGGCTTCCATTGTCTGATGCACTATCAGTCTAATTTTTTGGTGATTTTAAATTCAACATTTAATTAAAAAATTATTTATTTTTTAATCATTAATAATAATATTGGCATCTATTATAATATATATAAATTTATGAATATCATTTTATTCACATTATTTTTCTAGACCTTTCAACAAGAAACTACAATAATAGAATCTCCAATCATACAACCATACAGCTATTTGTAATTAGGATAATTTATTGGAAATTATTAGAAATAAAACTTTTAGGTTGGAAATCTTAAAGTCAATTAAATAATAACAACTACAAATAATTAACCATTTTAAGTTGTACTATTACCTTATGATGACGATAAATATTCTTGTCTAATTCAATAATTCCAATTTCCAAACAAAACTTAAAATACACTAAGATGTGGGTTCACTTTAACAGGTAATTCATCAAACCCTTGCCCTATTTCATCATTATAAGCGAATGATTATTATAATTCATCTATTTACTAAGAGGGCTGCTTCAATATTTCAATAACTTATTTTGATAATTAAATCAATCATTATTCATCATTATTATGGATTCTAATCTTAATTAATGATGATGATGAAGGAATCATTGAATTAACATCAACATATAGCATTTCATTAGATAATACTATTTCGTTCTATTAAATTTCTCTTGTTTTATGCATTTTATTAGGTATCTTTATTGTTATTTCTATATCCATCCTTTGTATACTCAATCATAAATATTAGAAGGTTAAATAACAAAATATCACCTTAAAATTAGTCAATAGAACAGATGATTACTAAAAAACTAAATTATTGTGATTTATTACATTACTATTTATAATAAAATATTTATATTAATGATCGATTATACTAGATTAGATGGAGGATCAAAGCTCTAAGATTTAATTGAAAACATTAGAAAATAAGATTCAATTATTACTGAAGCTTTTAATCAAAGAAATCAAAAATAATCAATCAATGAATTTGCTTAATAAGTAAATTTCAAATTACATTTTCTTAGTTTGATAGTAAACTCATTACATAAATTGAAGGAATTAATGATTCTATTAAATCCGCAAGAATTTTATTAAATCAATCATCCTCCCTGTATTTTATATAAATCAATTAGTTCTCCACAAGAATTCTAGAAATATAAAAGTTTTTTAGATGAATTTTAAAATAAATCTGAAAAATTTAGAAAAGTATTAGATTCAAAATCAGCATTCAAAATGGTATTAATTTACACATTTTTAATACTAATTATAGGATAATCTAGAAACCAAACTTGATTTCTCTTCTAAATCTAACGTTGAAATGGTTTAGATGTAAAAATAACTTGTTTCAAAATAAAATGACACTATTGATAAAATGATTGACACTACAGGAAGAATGCAAGTTAATGCTAAAAATATTAATTTGGCTTTAGATGAAGATAAAATTGTCTTAAGAAGATTAAATGAAAATGTAAAATCAGTTTTTTTTATATTAGGTTGAATAAGCAACTCATGAAATTCAAGTAACTGATTCTAATCTTAAAAGTTTATTATCATACACTAATGATTGTTGTTTATGGACAACCATCATAATAGAATTTATGATTTTTGTTTTTCTTGTTATATATTGATGGATTATAATTATATTAAAATATATGATAAATAATAATAAATCTAAACTCATCTATCCTAAATTCTCTCTATTAAGATATCCTTATTATTATAAATCCCCTTATCATCAAATACTATATTCTAAATCTCCGAATTATAAAGAATTTCCTTTTATTTTAGAATCTAATTTTTTAAATCTCTATTATTTATAAAGAATTTGTGCTATAAACCATATGAAAATAGAAATTTTTAAATTTGAATCGTATTTTTAATAAGAACCGATTGATAAAGTTTTCTAGCAATCGAAATATTCTTAAAAATTCATTTTAAGTTAAAATCACAATTGAAGCAAATTAGATTAATTTTAATGTTGTTTTTCTATATATTTTAATTTGTTTAAGCTCTTTGAATCTCTCTAATAAGTTCTTAAATCATAAAATAACTCTAGTGTCAATCGTTAAAAATTTTCTTATAGGAATATAATTGTATAGTATAATTGACCTAATTGAAATAATTGTTTATTAAAATTTCAATAAAATCATGATTTTTTCTAAAAATCTTATGGATTTTAAACAGCCTTTTTAATTATCTCTTATGCTGCCTAATTATTAATTTCTTAATTTTAGTTGTCAGGGTTTTAAGATTTATTTTTGTTTTTGTCATACCCATTCATTCCTGTTATCATCTTCTTCATATTTTTCGATAATATATGTAATTTATTTAATTTATTAATTATAGATTATTTATGAATGAGTAATTACTAAAATACAATAATAATTATAAAATTTAGATAAGAACATGGATATTATTACTTTTAGAGTGATTTATATTTAAATTAATTGTATATTTTATTGCTTATGATTAATATTATTATTTAAGAAAATATATGATTCAATAATATAAGTATCTTTCTTCATTATGATCTTTAAGTAAAAAATTAAAAATTGCACAGGTTGTAATTTTTTTAAATTAATTTGATGAATAAAAGAATTGTCTTTTTTACCCCACTATAATGATTCACAATTTATAATTAGATTAATAAAATTATAGACTATGATTATAATAATATATCAATATTATTCAACTTAATGATTTAATCTTGATTATATATGCTAATCATTTTGGTTTTCCTTTGCAAATAGTAAAACTATTATTTTATGTCTTATATTTTTCTATGGATATCGTATGAGATAAGGAATCTACAATTTATTTTCCCTAAAAATCTTCAACAATTTGATAAATTAGTACATAAGAAATCATCATCTACTTTATTATTAGAAAATCCACAAAGAAAGAACTTTTGTGAAGATTGAATGAAAGTTAAAGTAAAATTATATATTGATTCATAATACCTAATATCAAAACTTATTCAAATAGTATTTCAATATAATCAAATATATGGATAATCAAGTTATATAACAATTATGAACAGAGGGATTTATTTAATTGTGAATAAATTTAAATATATTTAAATCTTTTTTATTATGGGCAAGAATTACAGAAATAGATCAAAGACTTCTGTCACACCAAGAAAACCCTTTGAAAAGGAACGTCTTGACAATGAGTAATTTTTGATAATGATTAATTAGATTACAAATTATTGGTAAATATGGATTAAAGAACAAAAGAGAAGTATGGAGAGTCTAACTTACATTGGCTAGAATTAGAAAAGCCGCAAGAGAACTATTGACTCTTGACCCAAAAGATCCAAGAAGATTATTTGAAGGAGAAGCATTAATCAGAAGAATGGTTAGATTTGGTTTATTGTCTGAATAAGAAAGAAAATTGGATTATGTCCTTGGTTTAACAACTTAAAAAATGATGGAAAGAAGACTTTAAACCTTCGTATTCAAAAGCAATCAAGCATCGTCAATTCATCATGCCAGAACTTTGATTAGATAGCGACACTTTAGGTATTATAATCAATATATAAATTATAAGAGTAGGAAAAAGATTAGTCAACTCTCCATCCTTTTTAGTCAGAGTTGAATCTGAAAAATTGGTTGATTTTGCTGTCACTTCACCATTTGGATAAGGAAGAGAAGGAAGAAGAAAGAGAAAGAATGCTAAGAGAGCAAAGCCTAACAAAGAAGAATGAAAATAATATTTTAGCATAAGTACAATATTATAAATCTACTCATTTTTGCATTCTAATAAATAGCACTCTTTCTTGCTTTATAAATTATAAACTGGGATTTTTGTTATCATTTAATATTTTAACAATATCATCATTCCTCATGGTTTTCTATTTAAAACTGATTTATTTTTTCTTATCTATTTTATTTCATTTATTGTAAACGTGGTTATACGTATAAAACCAAAATTGATTAAACTTTATTCAATAAATAAAAATTTAATATTTACTAGACTCCTTAGATATATCTATTTTATTATCATTAGTAATTTTATTTATTATTAAATCAATAATGAGATTATATTTTTGTATTATTAAAATCAATAAATATGAGAAATCATTAATACAAATAATTATTTAACATTATAAAAACCTAGAAGATTTGCTCCATCTTGTATTATACTATATTAAATAGATGAAAATAATCAATCATAAGTTTACGGCAAAAAATTACTCAAAAAATAATACTATTCATTTAATTGAGCAATAAATGGTAAAATAGAAAGAATGAAATAATTAATTTGTTAAAAATAGTTTACATTTATATAATAAATTTCTTATAATATTATTCATTTTCTTAAAGGAATTTTTTTATAGTTATCGTTAAATGTATTTGTAAACTCTTTCTTTTTTACTAATCTTTCTTAATTTGCTTGATTTATATCAGGGACTACGTGTTGCACTTTATCCGTCACTTCAACTTTTTTTTATTATGATTAAAATTGAGTTTTATTAGGTTCATATTTTGAATATATTTACGTTTATGGTTTGACTTATTAATTATGTGAAAGATCATAAGTTGATGTCAATTATCTTGTTTCAAACTATTTTTCAATTAATTTTAATACATATGATTGCTAACCATGACCAATTAATAAATGATTCTGTAACCCTCCATGACTGAAAGTTGTTTATTCATAATATTCTTTCTCTGCTTGTGTTTCTTACTATCTAGGCATATTAAGTAATGTATTTTATAGACCAAAAGTATCCTTCATTGTACTATTGGGTATTTTATGTTCATTCTAAGATTGTTTTTAATTATAAATATTACTTATTTCATATCCATTCCAAAAGTTTCTTCATTATAATTACCTATTTTCACTCCATATCTATATTTATTAACATTGTCTTGTATTTTTGTATAATCGAGGTTCATCTTTAAAATAAATATTTATTAATAATAATTGATTTCATTTGATTATGATTATTTATATTATATATTATGAAACCATTTCCTTTATTTTCTTCTTGGTCACCGATATGAATATTAATTGAAATATTGAATAATTATTATAATGAATATAATTCAAAATATAAATGGAATGATCTTGAACTTTGCTATTTAACAATAATCCTGCCACAACTTTCCATATTTTTCTCTACAACGTTTATCATCTCTTGTTGCTCTATGTGTTAAAAGACAAAATAAACTCAAAGGTAAAATATAATTATTAAATGCTTTGAATTCTCCACACATTGCAATAGAAAGATATACCAATATTTCTCCTGTGTAATTTAGATGTCTACCTATACCCCACCATCCACTGATTAATAACTTATTTTATAAAGTTTAAGGTTTGTTATTCCAAATTATTGCCTTATCTCCTTATCTTCTATATCTGTCTTTTTACCAATTTGAATCTCTATACATATATAATGAACCAAAATGTAATAAGGTGATAAATAAAAGGTAAAATGCAGAGCTATTGTCAACAAAATCACCTAGATACCAACCTCCAATACAATATAAATAAGGTAAATATACTATGTCTCCCCAAACTAACATAAATCCGAAATTCTCAGCTATTATATCCCAAGTTGATAACATAAAATCTTCTCTGATATAATGTGTAATAAGCCACATAAACCAGAAAACTTGGAATAGAATCATGTTTATTGATAATATCTAGTAAGTATTGTATTAGTATTCAGCAAATGATAACAAGAATATTTGTAATCCGATCAATGATGGTTCGTAAAAATACATTTTTAAATCTACATTTAAGATTCTAGGATTCTATTCTGATCCAAACCACCAATCATTTAGTAATTATGGTGTCCAAGTTTAAATATGAGGCTTATATTATGAACTGACTTTTCCCTTTATTAATAAAATAAAAGAGAATACAAAAGCCAAAATATTTGAGGCTATAAAAAATGACCAAAAATGTTCAATTAATGGAATTAATGTAAAATTAACAAAAATCTTACCAATTATTATGAGTATGAGTGTTAAAATGTATGTACTTAATCCATTAATTTTATACATCAACACTTTACCCTTTGGGTCTGGAAATCCTTTGAATTCTGTTCCTGGTAAAAGCTTAGTTGCTACAAACATATAAATGAAGTAGATTATTTGACATTTGAGTGCAAAACACACAGAATTCCAAGTGACTTCTTATATTATTCCGAATGTGGTATTATCTTACATTATTATGATATTATTTGAGAATATTATTAAAATTCTGAAACTTTAACTAATTAGAACATCATTATTAATTATTATGAGAAAAAGGAGAGGGTTTTAAAATTCTTTAAAAGAAAATTACTTCGTAAGTAAGTAAGTAGAGAAGCATATATTAGTGATTGTTAGATAAAGAAATAAAATAATATATATTATATAAAATTTAAAATGGCTGAAGCTACACCAGAAATAACTCTTTAAGTGTATATATAAGCACTAGAAAATTTGTAAAATGCATATGAAATCCTTCATACACCATATCCCAATTTTATGGTCGAAAGTACCAAAATGATGGTGTCTCCTGAATATCCAGTTGAAATAAGATTGAAGATTGGTATATTATTAAAGGGGGTTCTTATCGAATCATGGGAATCAATATAGCCATCACGTAAAGTGATACGCGAACTTTTATTGAATGGACTAGTTATGAATGTTTCAAATATGCCTATAATTGAATTAATTGTAATTTAATTAATATATAAGTTAGTCATCCATAATAGTGTAAATAATTTCCCTTGACCCAAGTCATATTTGGCCAAATCCTTTGATTGAATTGTTAAATTGGATGGATGACTTTAATGCCATAGAATCAAGTTTAGAACTATTTTTACAATTATTTGGAAGACTAAGCGAAACAAATGGGGAATAGCAAACCTTATGTAAAGAGATCGTTCCATCAATTCTTGAGAAAGGCTTCAGTATCTTTGCTTAGCCAGAATTGAATGAGAAGCTAAGAGAAAAAATACTTTTATTAGTTTACTTGGTATTTAGATCAATTTCATTTGCAGATGGAACAGATAACTCTTTTGTGAATAAATGTTTAGATTCAACTTTTTAAATATGGATGGTAATATATTTTATTTATTTAGTCTTTATTTTTATCTGCATTATAAACATCACCTAAATCTCATATTTTCATTAAAAAACTAGTTTTGAAGATATTGATTGTTGTTTTTAGAGATTTCGGAGTGTATAGTAGAAAATCATTATAATTGTCATTAATTCCAGTCTGGAAATTTTTTAATTCTATTACTTAGTTATATGTAGGTCATATTGTATATCAAATTGACATTGAACATTTAGATAATTTATTTTAAGAAGAAAATAAAGAACTGCCATAAACTAATCAAAGAATTATAAATTTGTAAAATGGTACTTATTTGAATATAGACTTTAGATATTGAATATAAATATTTAAATGAAGATGATGATTATGATAATCATATTGAAGGTCTTTGTGCCTATTCAATTGAATTGATTACTATTTTAGTTACAAAACCTGCTCTTTACAATTTAATAAAGTTTGGAACATTTCCACTTTTAAATACACTTGCAACATTCTTGATTGCAACTAAAGACTAGGAGAGATAATGGGTTAAAGATCCTAGTTATTTCATACTTAATGATGAAGAAGAACTACTATAAAAAAGTGTCAGAACTCTTGCATTAAGATTGATTAATGATATTATTGAAAAGTATGGAGACACTTTCGTTTAATAAATTTTGATGGTAGGTGAGAAACTTATATTGAATCGAGATGAAAAAGAATTCATCGAGTTAGCTTAGTAAATTATTTCTAAATTGAACTTCTAAGAATTAAAAGGATAACAATCTAAAGAATTTGATTAAGATAGCGTAATGTAATTTATGAAAACATCTGCTATTTATGTGAGTAATTCATATTATTTAAAATCTTTTATCTAAAAAAGAAAGGAAACTGGCTATCTTTTGTTAGGTAGCTTTTCAGAGGATATAATTGTATTCCAACAAAAACATGAAAGCACATTTGATATAAAAAAATGTATGTAGAATATTCTTATTGAATTGGAAAGATAAAGTAATATAACTTTATTAACTTAATTATAGATTCAAGTAGTTTATAAGCTAGAGCTATTTGGAGTACAACAAAATACTCTGAATTAATTAGCCATTAATTTAAAGAATTGTTGGTACCTTTCTTTGAATCAGTATTAAATTATTTAAAATCTAAATATCCAATCACATTAAAAATAGTTTCAGTAAAAGCATTAGGAAAGTAAGTATAAAGTATATATTTAGTTATGCAACAAAAATAAATAAATATAGCATACCTTTCTAATATAAAGCAGAAATTATGGATTTAATATTGTAAGTATTACAGGAGGCTGGTTAAGATTAAATCATCTATGTTCTAGAATCAACTATTAATTTAGTAAGATTTTCTCCTATTCTTGCTACTACCTTAGCGAAAAATGGATCTAAGATTTTATTATCATTCTTTAGTATATTCCATTCTGAATCAGTTGTTATTAAATAATTTAATGAATTAATTATGAGAATTTGTCAATGTAAAGATGCTTATCCTCACATTTTCGATGTAATTAATAAACTTAATAAAAGGTTTTCTGTCCATTTATCATGGATTGCTTTTAAGTTTTTTATGAGGATATGAATAAAATTTAAGATAAAACCAAAATGAAATAAACAGATTTAGGCTTAATGAGTGCAATAATGCATCTCACTTCAATTTTTATTAAATATTGTTCTGATAATAAAGCTTAGGAAGCATTTATTAATTTGTTACCCTCAATGGTTAATTTAATTTTGATTAATGAAGACCCTTAATTATAGGTTCATACAAGCCAATGTTTAAAAAACTTTATTATTATTGAAACTGGTTAAATTCTGAAAATGTAATTGTATAATTTAATTTAAGGAATCTTGTATAAGATGTAATGAAGGTAAATCTAAAACTTTTAGAAGTTCCATAGAATTCTGCAAATGAATCAGCCTCCTTATTTGCTGGAAATTTAGTTATGATTACAATCAACAATCTACTAGACGGAAATCCAGATATCAATTTATTAAAATCTGTTGTGTTCAAAATTTATAGATCAAGGATGCCATCAACAGTTTAATCTTTAGTTTTAGTTTATGCTAGAATGATTATTGAGAAACCTAAAGAATCAATTAATTTTCTAACTTCTTGGAGTATAGATAATAGAATGGCTCTAAAAGTTCTTATTGATAAATGGTTATTGCAATAACCTTTGTTTAGGGGAAAAGGCACTAAAAATGCAACCTTTACTGCTTTAATGAAACTATTTTTACTCAAAGACAAAACCTTAGAAAATCTTTTAGTTATAGGTTACAATCCGAGTCATCAAAATATTAATAGTGGTAAAATAATTGAACTAAATATTTTAGATGTTTATGCCCCTTTAAAAATATTGTCTTTATTGATCAGATGTTTAGACAATGAAATCACTCCACATACTCAAAATAATAATGATCTTAAATAAGAAGATGAAAGATTAGAAGTTGAAGACGATGATGATGAGGTTATCAAAAAAGATTAGTTCTAAGATTAAGTTGATGTTGAAATTGAAAAGATTAAAGATGATGAAGAATAAGATATTGCAGAAAGATTCGCTGTATCATATAATTCAATAATTAGTCTTTGGATCCAAAAGAAAAGAAGGACAAAGGATTAGCAGATCTAGAAACAGGATCAACTTTATATATGAGTGAATTCTTAGATTTTAATTAGGAAGTAGGAGAAGAATGTGATGAAACTACTGAAGAAGATTTAACTTATTTAAAAGATCCTTGCTTAAATATTAATTTAGTGGTATTCATTTTTTATTAATATTAAGGATGCCCTTAAGGAATTTTTCTAAAACTTAGTAAAAAATGATCCAGATTATTTAAAATTCTGTCTTAAAAATTTGCTTAAAGAAGATATCAATCTATTATAGAAACATATCAAGCTTAATTTCTGATTAATTGAATATTAATAAAAAATTGTTTATATTTATATACATCATTATTCCTCTGACAACATTTTCTCAATAAATTACTTAGATTAAGTTGATTTTATTTTTTCACTTAACAAATCAGATTACTTTTCTACTTTATCAATCAAATAAGTAACAAATTTTTTCTTAAATAACCTTTACTTCTTAAATCTTTCAAAGTCTTAATTAGGTTCTCTTTCAAATTAAGGCTTATCCATAGATAAATATTGACTAGCTTTCTCCATAATATTATCAAGAGAACTAAATTTCTCTTTAAGTATATGTTTCTCCTTCTTAAAATTATTATCAACCACATCACATTACTTTAAGAATTTATTAAATTCTATTTCTGTCTTGATACTTGTTTAAGTTTTGAGAGTTCTACTCACACTTGTCTATGGTCTTGTTGTTCTTGAAACTTTACTTAAGTTTTCCATAAAATGACTTTTAGGAGATTAATAGGTTTAATTTTTCCTTCTAAAGTCTTCTTAGGTAAAACCAGCAGCTTAATTTTCAGTTGATACAAAGAATTTATGATATTATGAGTCTTGTGCTTAATTTACTCTTTTCATTGTAGTCATTTTTACTTTACTTTTAAAAAAATCTGGATCAAATTAATCTATCCTTGTTTCTTTAAATATTTTGACTAGTTCTCTATTTTATTTTAGTTCTTCTTCGCGCATAATTTCTAATAATTATTCTTAAGTAATTCTTTTTTAGACTATATTTCTCCATCTTTCCATTTCATCCCATTAATCTTCCTTATATGTTAATTCATCTAAAATTTATTCTTAAAAATTACTATTTTAAATATCTAAAACTTTACAGGCATTAATATTTTGATCTTCACAAAGTTTTTTCATGAAAAAATTAACTTGTTCTTAATCCTCTAATTCAATATTCTAATATCCTTTATGTTTTTCTATGTTCTTACTGGCATCTTTTGAGTTTTTCATTGATGTTTTTACTTCTTTTAACTAAATTTCATAGTTTAAATACATTTTATTTGAGATTTTGACGTTTATAACACTTATACAAATCATCTAATTAAGCTTATTCTATATTATCATTCATCATCATAGCCAATTTCTATTGAACAGAAACAGGTTTTTTTTTCCAATTTTTTGATCTTTTTGGAATGACTTAGAAATTTAATAAGTTTTCTAATTATTCTTTATCAAGAGCTCTTTACATAATTTCTACAACTTCAGGTTATAATTCATAATTTGCTTAATATTCTTTATTGCCTTCTTAAGCTTTTAATTTCACTTGTAATTAAGTATTAGCAAAGGTTTGCTTTGGTAAAATTTTAACTCCAGTTCGTTCTACAGGAAATTTAAACTTTACTTTTAAGATCTGCGTATTTTTTCTAAATATACATAACCATATTCTTATCACGATAATCATTGAAATTAGCATCATAATATCTTAAAGGATTTTATTAAATAGTTTTTGTAACTATAAATCCTGCTACTGCTTCATTACTCATTATTTATTTTTATGACTTTTATATATAATTTAATAAGTTATGGTATCGTATTTGGAGCAATATTCAATCAATTGCCATAAATTTATAAGATATATAAAAGTAAAAGCATCTCTGGCATTTCATTTTCATCACTATACACAGAAGTATTAAAAACTTAAAATAGACTCTAATGTTAGTTTTCAATGTTGCCTATAATATGCATGAAGGCACAAGTTTCTTACTATATGGAGAAAATGTTATACTATATATTGAATACATTATTGTATTACTCTAATTTGGATATTACAATAAATAGCAGTCAGATTACTTAACAAAATTGAGTTTTTTAGGAATTATTAGTTTGTTATTTATATTTTAGATTGTACCTCCAATAATATTTAAGCTTAGCATATATGTTAATATGACTCTATGTACAAATAGTTTTAATATATTTTAGTGTTTTGTTCAAAATGGCCATAAATAAAAATGAATTTTTAGAGATAATCCACTGGATAATTATCATTTTTAACTCATTTATAGAATTAAGCAGGAGCCATTCCAAGGGCATTATCAATATTTGCAGAATCTAATAATTATTTCTTATATGTATAAATAAATATCAAATTTCATATAGTGTTTGGTGATATTAGATAATTTATTAGTGTCTATAATAACTTGTCAATTTTTGTTTTATTGGAGAAGATAAGATATTAAGGAGAAACAGTGAGTTTAAATCATAAATAATAATATTATTAATTCTAACATTTTAAAAATAATTAATTAAAGAAATTAATCTTTGATAAAATTTATTCTATATATTTCACTTTAATGCTTGTAATGTAAATTCTTTGTCACCTTAAACTGCTAAAATAAATTAACCATGAATCTTTGATTAATAAGTGGTAGGCATTATATAATATCCATTTTTAGTTGGCTAGAGATCAAATTCCTCTTAAATTTCATTAATAGGTAAGAAATTGGGAATTCTTACAATTTATTATGTGGTAATTTTGTTTTCAGATTTTTCAATCAAATAAACACCTATCATACCTCCAACAGTATTCTTAGTTTTTGACTTCCAATTCTTCTCTGCAATACAAAGAGTTATTGTGATATGAATAGGTTCATAAAATTACAAAGAATATTTGGGATTCATTGTCCATGTTCTTTTACTAGTATCTTTTTCATAAGGGTCCTCATAAAGATGACAACCTCCATCTGATATATCTTATTCCCATTTTCCAATATGGACTTAATTTTTAGTTTCATCTAATTTTGTTAATTCTACTTCTTAATTAGAATAAACTAATTAATAAATTTATTTAAATACTAGTTAATTTATAATTTGCAGAACGATCTTCTTAATCTAATGATGGAATTATGATGAAAGGACCTTCAGTAGGATTAAAATGAAAATATAATGCGGCAACATCTTCATTAAAATATGTAGATTATTTAAATTTTTCATTTGATCCTATTAATAATTTTCTTTAGATTCCAACCATTTTAGGTGCTTCCAATTGTTATTGTGTTTATTTTAACAATCTCACTAAATCTATAAAGATTTAATTAAATAAATTTACTTGTTCCACCTCCCTTTTACTATTTGATAATATTTAATGAATTTGCAGGTGCTTTGTCAAATCTACAAATTGTCATTCCAATCTTTGTACCTTTAGCTCTTTTAACTTATCCCTATCTTCTTAATATAATCTTTAGATGAGTACTAACGGATAGATTTAAGAAGTATTAAGGGTTTTTGCACCAATTAGGATTTTCCTTTCCGTTATCATACTTTCTTTTGCCACCAGCAGATGTTTCATTCCAACTACCCTCCTATTAAATTTCTAATGTTTCAGACATTTCAGCAACATCGATTTTATCAGAGCTAAAAATTCTTAAAATAAAATTTCTTTTTTCTTCTTTTCTAGTTTCATTTACAATCATATTTGGAATTACCATATAGTTACCAAATGTTTTGCCTTCAAAGTTCTTTAAAATTAAATATTACGTTATTTCTCTTTATGCTTAAATATCTCCTTTAGGATTCATATCAATAATAATATCTTAATTTGGTGGTCTCTCCCAAATCCTACTTAATCTTGCTTTATTAGCAATAACCATCAAGTTACAAGCAACATAAGGTTATTATGTTATTTTTTCATCCTCTAACATTAATGATAAATATAGTTTAGTTTCTTTATGAACTTTAATTTTATATTAAGGATTATTGAACCATTTTTCATCTGTGTCTACTTATACATATTCTGGTAAGCCTTCTGATGGCATTTTTAAAGGACATACTCCTCCTAATGTTTTACCAAACCAATTTCCTTAAATTGCATATTATTACCAACTATCTGGAAATACCTTACAAATATAAAATTTATTAAAATGTTAATGCCAATCTTAATAAGACATCCACCATGTTCCATCACTTTTCTTTGATTTAAATACTAATTTCAATTCTTCTCTTAAATTTCTATGTTTATCCCACTCTTCAGAATCATCAGAAAATGCTCCATTCCATCCACCTTCAGGTCCCCATACATTTCTTATTCTCATTAATCTTAGCTTTTCTTTTGGGAATTCTCTAACATCTACTATTCCATAATGATGATTTTCCAATATTCCATGAGTGCCTGTGTCTGCATTTTTAGTTCCTTTAGTTTCATTGTGATTCATACATCCCATAAAAAATTGTAATTTATGAGTCTATAATAATACTTACCATAATTAATCATTTTCTATCATTTTACTTAATTATGGATCTCTTAATGAATTTATTTCAGCTATTCCTCCTGTTAAATCTACTAAACCTTCTCCTATATGTCCATCACAAATTGTTTCATAATTTCCATGCAATTTACAATATGCTTTTTCCATTAAGGGCAACCAAAATTCAGAAGGATTTGCACATTATGTAAATAATATTTATTTACTATCTTAATCAAATGGTAAAAGTGTATCTACTATAACTTATTTCCATTCTCCATTTTTGAAAAATTGAAATGCAACAAAACCACAATCATCAAATTAATCATAATCTAATATTAATTTTTCAAGTTAAGATATTTATTATTAAGATTACTATTATGTTTATTTATTTTATTTTTCATTGTATTTCTTCATTTATCCTACTATGACTACTGCTCCTACAAACCAAGATTCTCCAAATGCTCCTTATTTATAATCTCCTTCGAAATCTATAACAAATTTTGCATCTTTTGAAATTTCATGTGGTCTAACCCATTTAACAGATTTGATATCTTTTGCAAATTCAGGAGGCTTTTAAGGATCTTTGTAGAGACTGCTATTATTGAGAGGGAAATCAGGATCAGTATATTGAGTTTTATTTTTTTAGCAATTTTGTATGATTTCCATTTTTTTAGATTCAAAAATTTAAAGCGGATTCAATTCAATAGGTTGAATTTCTTATTCTTATTCTCCATCATTTTATTGTAACATTGGATCATTCTAATTGTGTTATGAACTTAATTAAATCTGATAACTTACTGTGTCTCAGATTATTCGAATGCATGAGGATCTTCTTCTTATGTTAATTTCTACTTTAAAAAAGAATCTTCATTCATCAATCTTTATTCTGAATAATTCATATAGCTTTAAATAGATTCATTCTTCTCAATATTATTGTCAGTCATATTTATTTTATTAATAATTATTTATATAATTCAAAAACTAATAAAATTACAACAAGAAACTTTTCTTTAATTAAACAACAAACATAGTCTCTTAGTTAAATCCATCGCTTTCTTCGATTGAATCATACCTGCTAAAAAAGACAAAAATATTATTAGATTCCTTACGATCTTGTCAATAATTAATTAAATTACTAATTCAACTTGAGTTTATGCAGTATCAGCTCTCAAACTATAATCCAATCTAGTTGAAAAACCAACGATAATGATTGTGATCAATCCTAAAAGAAAATCAAAAAACATAGCAAAAGTTGTATATTCCTTCCTGAAATATCTCAGACCCATATAACGAATGATTAAATCTATCATCCATACTCCTATTCTAAAAGGGAGCAATATATATAAGAACCATATGGCAATTAATTCTTCTTTCAAATTATGTAATGTCTATCTTAAGTAAATTAGATGTTTCATACTCATCATTAGCTGTTGGCCCTGTTGTATTGTCATATTCATCCTAAACAGATCCATGTTTCAAAACTAACAGGTTATATAATATAGAATCCAAACAAACCTATAACAAAAATAATGTAAGCAAAATCAAACTAACAAAGAATGACCAAGTTGGCACTCCTTCTGTCATTTTTACTGCTGTATCTATCAAATAATGCTTTCTAAAATCATCTATGTAATTTATTAAAAAACACTTTCAAGATCCAAATTCAAATCAATTATTTGTTTTATTATGTATCTCTTTGCAAAATCTCCATCTAATAAACTTGCTCTATTTATTAGTCTAAATCCTCTGATATTGAAAGGTAAAAGATCATAATAATTTTCCAAATGATCCAATCTTCCTAAAATACCTGGTTCTACTGTTTTGAGTTGAATCTTTCCAGACAATATAGCTATTAATTATTTAAAATCATCTTCCCTTTCATCATCAGGTACTCTATCTTGATCAAACTACTACATTTCAATTTAACTCATTTTTCAAAAGTATAATATATAAATTAAATAAATCAATCCTTTATAGGGGTTTATGTTTAGTTATTTTATTTTTGCAAGAATTGCATAATACAAACTCTGACTTACATTAATATTTTTAAATATTTCAAACCTTCGACTTAATCTGATCTCCTGAATTGATATAGACAATCCCCCTTTAATAAATCACTAAAAATCTATGAAAAAATTAAAGATACCCTAAAGCAAATGGTAATATTTTTACTTTTTTCCAAATTTATTTGATTTGATTAGCAGTTCTTAAACATATTTTCCGTTCATTTATTTATTTATATATTATTTTTAATTAAAAATTTACAACTTATTTTGTCTAAATTTGAATATTATTGATATCATTTAGTATAAGAGGTAGTTCCAAATGATTGAAGTAATATTTTGATTGAAATTAATGAGAATTGATAATGTATGAAGATGAACATATAAAATAATTTGAATAAAATAAATAAATTAATAAATAAAATGAGAAGACCTAATGAAGTTGAATATAGCAAAACAGCTTTAATGGGTATATCTATATATTATGATTTAGCTAATTGGTATGAAGATAGATTAGCTCCATAATAATTGTAAAGAGATCCTAATGCTACAAAATCAGTAATTAATTTTGATATTAATATTCAGTTAAGAGGAGTTGAAGAAGGCATTTCTATTCCAGGAGATAATGGATGTTTACTTCCTTTACCAAGAGTGAATCGTAATCCTCCATATATTACTAAAGAAATTATTGTTCCAGATGATGGATATGTAAAATTATATAGTAATTAATAGAGAGAATTCAGAACTGAATTCCAGACTAAATATGATGCCAAAAATATTCAAAACATGTAATTAGGTGACTGTAGATCATTGATTAAAACAAATGGTGAAAAAATCAGTTTCCCAGAATGTAATTCAACAGTTGCATAAACTGCTGGAGCTAAATCAATTAAATAATTGGATTAAACTAATATGCATCAAATATTAGTGGATCGAGCAGTACATTAAAATTATACAGATTTTGGCTCTACCTTTAGAAATCATCCCGAATAACATAATAAATTTTATGCAATTACTACATACTAATAATCATTTTAATAACCTGAGAATAATGTGAAAGAAATTCTTACAGATAAAAATCAAAAACCAAAAGTAGCTGGTTGTAGAGAAAGAGATCCTTTTGATTAAGGTTTGAAAATGACCTCAGTTATCACAGGTGAAAAATATAGGAATTGTAACTTTCAATTATTTAAGTTTAGCCATCGATCCTAAAGAAAACACTTAAGTATAAAGATAATGGATTCATTGTGGAGATGCAGGATTAAAAACTGCCTAAAATAACTTAAGGCAAAGTAGTATGGATAAATATAAACAAAATGCAAGTTAAGTTCATCCGTATGATATTGCTACCAGTCTACCATTAGGAGGTAATTCAATAAATATATTATTTAGATGGTGTCTATACTTTACATTCTAAATACACTGATCCTGGTTAATTTAGACATATAAGAAGTGATGTTACAAGAATTATGAATAAACCAATTACAAGAAAATGAGTATCAATTTTATTCATTTTCATTTATTTATGCTGATTAACTCAATATAATATATCTCATAAAATTAATCAATATTATTTATATAAATTTCATTTTGCTAAATGGAACAAAATTCCTAAAATACCAAATAAAGCACACAATCCTAATGCTTATTATTTGGGTCATTACCAATCCCATGGTATATGGTTTTTATGATACAATCCAATTTCAACATTTTTTTATTATAATCATCACTATATTAATAACTCACTAACTTTTATCAATTAAATTTACCTAAATACTACAAATATCTTAATTTATCATATAATATACCTGAATTACTCTTTAAATAAGGGTAGTCAAGATGTTGATCAGCATCTAAATCATAAGTTCTATGGTTCATATATTGAGTATTACTTCATATTTCTCTCATTTAATAGTGTATGGAAATTTGCTCTTTCTAAAGCAACCTTTCCCATTATATACAAGCATTTTTAAATCCTTTATATTAAGCCATAGATTCTAGGTCAGCATAATTCCATTAGGGATTCCTGCGATTAGTAACAATACCATATGAATTATCTTGTAATTCAGATAATTATGATAAGAAACAATCGAATGATTAAACAGATGCATCCTCTAATTTCATTCTATCTGAAATCTCTTTATATTCATAAGGAACAAATCCTAAAGAAACGAGAAGCTATTTTTTATTTATATAATAAAATACTCCTTCTTATATTGCTTATTCTGAATTTTCGTTTGTTAAAAATGGCACAACACACTCATAACTAGGTTTTAATAATTCAGTTCTAGGCATCATCATTTACAAATAATATAAAGGTCTTCCCTTTACTCTTACTCTTCTTTATATCCATTTATTTATATTAGAATTATTCCAAGGTGGGCTAACAAGCTCCTCATCTCAAAGTTCATATATAAGTTTTTATGTTATTTTTTTCTAAAGGTAATTTCTGTTTCTCTAAATTAATTTTGGAATTGAGCATTAGATGCATACAATAATGATCCACAACTTATGGTATCACAAATTCTATTTTTAGTTTATTCGAATTTACTATTAAGGATTTGAATATTAAACCTTCAGTCTACCTAGCTATCTTGAAGCAATTGCCATTTTATTAATTAAATTTAACAAATTTTGATATGAATTAAAATCCTAGTATATATTCTCTTACTTTAAAAGCTGTGATAATATTAGACTTTTTCAAAACTTATAAAAATACAAAAAATAGTAAGTAAACGCAAATTAATAAAGTAAGAATAAGTTTAATTAAACAGATTAATTAAATAATTTACTCTATATATAAACATTAAGTGTCAGAAATATGAAAAACTCAACCAATTTAAATACTATGAAGAGAAGCATCAATTTAAAAAAATCAATAAACAATAATTCAAATCCTCCAGCTGATTCTCCAAAGAGTATCAAAACTGAATCATCAAAAGAAGACTTTTATATTTAAATATCTCCTCGTTTAGAAACAAAAATGTTGACTTTTACTAATTAAATAAAAAAACTCAAAGTTATATAACATGAGGAAGATGATTTAAATCAATCACTTAAATCTCAGAGTCAATCTCCTAAAGAAAAGATAAGAAACATTGTGTAAAAACTGAAATAAGAATAGCCAAAGAGTCATTTTTATAATGAATTGAAGCTTTCAAGAAGACTTAAGACTGAACAATGATAATTGCATTTCAGTTGTTTTTTTTTTTATTATAAACTCACTGGTTAAATCTAACAATGATAACTTATACCTAAAATTTTATTAGTTTATTTTATAATTCATAACTAATATACTTTTAATTCCTTTGATAAAAGTGTGAATGTTCAAAATTAATCTTTACACATAGTTAAAAAAGTGAAAGCAAAAAAATTTATAAAATTTTTTAATTAGAAATGAATGAGACAGAAAAACTAAAATAATAATTAAGAGATATCGAAGAAAAATGTTTATATTAAGACACATAAATTAATAGACTGATGAATGATAATAAGGATACATATTAAGCAAATTAATAATTGACTCAATAAATTTTAAGTTTAGATAATATAGTTAATTAACTAATTATGGAGAATTAGTTTCTAAGAAATGAAAATGAATAAGTTAAACAGAATTCATTCAAGACATAATCAAATTTTTATTCACTATATTCAGATTAGGAGTTCTTTGACCCAAATTATGAAATTGCAGAAATGATAAACTAAAAATAAAAGAAACTTAAAGAGTTAAAATTAGTTCAATAAAATGAAGAATCTAAGCCCAATTAAAATAATAAAGTTGTATAAGGCTTATTAGACGAAATAATATAAGATAAAATCATGAATTTATAAATGGACATTACTGCTTTATAATAATTACTATAATAATGATAAGCACATTATATATAATTAAAATATGATTTCAATTAATTGACAATTAATTAATAAACTTAAAGATATTATTATTTTGATAGTCTTTACTTCAATAAAATAAGATAAATTATCAAATATACGATATACATCTATAATTATTTATTATAATAACTTAGAAGTTTAAGGAAAGGTTAAAGCAAAACCGAGTATTTGAATTTCATAAGCGTCGATTTATTTTTTTATTTTTCTAATATGTTAACATGCAATTTTATTATTATATTTTAAATACTACTCAATCATAAACTTTGCAAAAGCTTAGTAGACGACTATCCTTTTAAAATGAAATTATTTTCTTATTCCTCTCCATATAAAGTTGGGAAACAAAGTTTAGTGTGTCTTTTACAGTAATCATGAGTAAATGGAGATACAGGAAATCCATATTTGTTCATTCTATCTTCCATTTCACTTAGTCTTTAAGTAAATTACCAAAATTATTCATTTTATTTAGAATTTGGATTCCATAATCTATTTTATAGAATCATTTAAATTACGTGTCTCCTAAAATTGAAGATCTTAAAAACATCTTTTAAAAATGTGTGTTTTAATTATTAGTTTCTCCCCATAATGGAGCTTCACCACCTATAATTTTACCTTAAAATCCTTCAGGTGGTTATGGAGACCATTTATAAAAGTCTTTCCATGTTTAATAAGCATCATATGAATTACCAAATGCATTTCCAACTCCTACATCCAAATATAAAGGATGATAGTCACTTAATATAAAATCATTCTTTCTATTTTTTACATCTGTTAATTAGGATGTTAATCCCCACCAATGAATAATATCATCATCTTCAGCAGGAAGCTAATCATTTTTATTATACCAATAAGCAACTCTTTTATTAGATTTAATCTAATTTTTCCAAATGTCCTTTTGTCTTTATCTATAATAAACTTAAAGATCAAAATAGGTTGCTATTCCATGTTCAACCATAAACTATTTAATTGAAGGTCTTTAATCAAAACATGAATTACTAGCTTCATCTCCACCAAAATGAATAAATTAAACCTTAGAAAACATATCATTTAAATCTTGCATAACAGACTTCACAACTTCATATGTTAAATCTAAAGTGGGATCAAATTGTCCATATTGTTTAATAGTGCTACCACAAGTAATAATCATTTCGGCTAATTCTGGAGATCTTCCCCATGATTGAGCATGTGCAGGAGAATCTATTTCAGGTATTATCTAAACTCCTCTTATTGAAGCATATTCAATAATGTAGGATACATCTGATTTTGTAAAATAAGCAGTATCCCAATGTTTTGATGTATTAGTTATTTAACTATAATTGGTTAATAAAAGTGGAAAACTTTCATCATCTGTAATATGCCAATGTAGCACATTCATCTTATTGATTACTAGAGCATCAATAGTTCTTTCTAAAGTCTTTAATGGTAAGAAATGTCTCGCAGTGTCTACCATAACTCCTCTATATGAAAATGCAGGTTCATCAGAAATTTTTAAAGGTAGCTTTATAAATATTTAATTTATTTTACATTCTCTACTTCATTATTTTCAGTTAATTAATTTACTGTATCAATAGCCCTAGCTAAAGCCCAATGATTTGGAGCATTAATATTGACATTTAACTTTTCATCAATTTCTAATGAGTAAGCTTCTTGTTTTGTATCATTAACCCAATATAATTGTTCGTCACTTTCTAATTAGATATTAAATTTTAAAGTTCCTTCAACATTAAGATTTTTTTTTTGAAGTGACTCTTCAAATTTACAATCTGAATTTTAAGTCATTAATTAATGATAATGACGCAACAATTACACAACATGATCAGGAAATTCTGATTAAGATGAAAACTTAATTGAACATCTTTATAAAATTTTAACTGTCTTTTCACCCTTTTCAAATTACTTAGGCATTGGCATTATAGTAAATGCAACAAAAAAAAGAAATTAAAAGTACAACAATGATGTCAATTTCATTATAATATTTAATATTAAATAATTAGTAATCATAATTGATATCAATACTTATTAAAAAAATTAAAGTAAGTGCACCAATTGATTTGAACTAAAATATCAACTTCATATTTAAACAATCTAAGGGGAAGATATCTAATTTTATTGATTATAAATTTAGATTTAAAATTAATTTATTTTCATTACATGAAACTCAGTGATCACAATTTAAACGACTACAAATCTCCAGGAAATCATTCATCAATGTTAAGTAACACATATCGAATATCTAGATTCAAGTAGAATATCTGAAATATGTAATCCTTTTCACACTTACTTAATTGCAGGATAAATCATTCCAAAAAATTTATCTCCTTAAGACATTCAAGAAATTCCCTTTGAAGAGTAAAGTAATGAATATATTAATTCACCTTAAATTGATTCATAAAAACAGATTATACCTTCTTTTCAGCAAAAAGAATGTACAGTAAGTATAATTAATTAAACTTAGCCTACTTCAGAATAAATTAAAGGAAAATAAGAATTATTTGAATAATAGAGCAATGACTAAAGATAATTACATTAGTTTATAATAATTAAGACTTTGGTTAATTCCTTTATTTAATAGCTAAAGCGAAAAGCCTATATTTTTCCAAAGTCCTTTAATAAAGATTTTATGTTAATAACTTAAGAACGTTATCTTAAAGATGTTAAATTTCAGTCTTAAGATAGAGAAGATAATAAGAGAAGCTTTTTCTATAAGCTTCCTATTATACCACCTTAAGGAACGTTTGTGTTAGTTTGGGAGTTAGTTTTATTTCTTTAAATAATGTTGATAACATTTTGGGGACCATTTTTAGTATCATTTAAACCAGAATCTAATACTATGATTGTAGTTTTTGAAAATTTCTTAAGATATATTGGAATAATTGATATTCTAATAAAAATAAATAAAAGTCTTCTAGTTTAAGGATCAATATTAGAAAATAGGAGATTAATATTAATTTATTATATTAAAACAGATTTTACCTTTGATTTAATATCAATACTAATCTTATTTATTAATGATTCTAATTATTCAAATAATATTGAAGCAATATCTCTTATTTTGGCTGGTGTATAGGTATACATAACAATAACGAGATTAAGACATTTTTTAGAAAAATTGCAGGAAACATTTGATGAATATTAAAATTTTTTTGAATTAACAAAAGTTTTATTAATAATCTTTATCTTTGCTCATATAACTGCATGTATTTGGCAAAAAATAGCTTTATTAACAGAAGAAATAGGTTATAATACTTGGATGTCTTTAATGACTATGCATACTGATACAATTTGGATTAGATATAATTACTCATTTTATTGGTCAACTATGACAATGGTGACAGTAGGTTATGGTGATATTACACCTTAAAATCCATATGAAATGCTTTTTTGTAATTTAACGATGATTGTTTCAAGTGCAATATTTGGATATTCTCTGAATTCTATTGGCATGATACTTTAAAATATAAGTATCAAACATTAGAAATATAAGTAATTTATAAATTATATTTTGATTTTTAGAAAATTTTCTGTCTAAATGAACAGATATATGAATTAAAATTAAGTTAATTAATAATTATAGAGCAAAGTTAGAAATTATTTAAAGTTTTATTTTGAGCAAGATAGTATTAAAAATGATGATGAAGTATAGTAAGCATATTATGAAATTAGATTTCTTCTATTATTTAAAAATTGACTCCTAATTTAAGATAAGAATTAATTTATGATATACAAAGCAAACCATTGTAGAATTGTTATTTTTTTAAATATCACTTATCTTAAGAAATCTAGAAGTAGATAGCATTTTCTTTATAGCCTCACCACTTAAACCCTTAAGAAATTATTTATAATAAAAATTGTATAGAGGATGATTTGTCATTATATATTTTAGTTAAGGGAGAAGTAAGTTTAATTGATCAATAAAGTGGTTAAACTTTATGTAATTTACATAAAGGAGAGTGTTTTGGTGAATATGAGTTTTTTACAGGTGAATTAAGAAGATGTACAGCCAAAAGTATGACATTTAGTTAAATCTATAAAATCTCTCGAAAATAAACTCTTGAAATATTGAATTCTAATTAAGAAGACAAAGAAAAGTTCTTTAGCATAAAAGACCACTTATTATTAAAGATCCCTTGTAAATATTCAGGATTAAAATGTAATTTTTGTTTAAAATCTACTCATTTTATTACAGATTGTCCATATGTCAGATATATTCCTGATTTAGAAAAATTGATAAAGAAAGAACAATTTCTATACTAATAAAGGAAGTATTAAACTAGATCAAAACGTAAATCAAAAAATTCTTTAATTAAATTAAAAGTATGTTATTGAATTAATTAGAAAACAGGAAAATTGTAATTAATGCGTCAAATTTATAACTGAATCAAAATTACTTGAAAATGATGAGTTATCTGAATTGTTTCATCCACCATCCCCAGATTCTTCTGTAACAAATCAAATTGAAGAAAAACCTGAAGAAAGAGAAAGCTCTCTTGAAAAAGTTTATTAAAGGAATAGATCAAGATTTAAATCTATGTCTTCTGAAAAACCATAATCATAATAACATCAATAACATTAAGAATAAAAAGTATCTTTAAAATATTTAGATAAAAGTTATAATAGAGCTGTTTCTCAAGATAAATCTAAATAAAATATTCGTAATAGCGATAAGAGTGGACTTCAAATTTCTGTTACTAAAATTATGCCAGATTATGAGAAAAGTTAATATGAACCTACAATTAGAACAAAAGGTAAAAAAAGTATTGATAATACTGATATGCAAAGCAATTTGTCAGCAATAAATATTGAACTCCAAAATCAACCTTGCGAACTCAAAATAAATGAAACTATTCCATAGTTTTAATGTTGTGACATAGATAGAATGGAATCATTTAAATATTATTTTAGTGAATTTAATTTTCCCTAAATAATTATAGAATATTTAAAATCTCAAAGATATATTAAAATACTTAGTAGAAAAAATATAGGAAAATATACAATTTACTACAAGGCCAAAAAATTTAAGACTTAATATAAATTAAAAAGATTAAAGCAAGTGGCAAGAAGTTCTTAAGTAATATAGTTTTAACCTAGAAGAAGCAAACAATAAACAAAAACTAGTATCTTTTATTAACCTCCTCCTTTATCACATGAAAAATGATAAAATTGTTCAAATTAATTAATGTTAACATTTATATTTGTGTCAATGTCTAAATTTTTAAAACATGTTTAAATCAGATATATTAATGCTCTTTCGCATTTTCTTTTGTTAATTAACATCTTTAGTGCTTACAAATCGAACTTTAGACGGAGTTCTCTCATCATCAGTATTTTAGTGAGTTCTTTATTTTTCAAGGTTAATTTTGGCTTAATGTATAAAGTTCCAATCATCTTAGGAATCTTCATCATTTAATTCATTTTAATATTTATCTTATGTATGTTGTCTTTTATTTTCTCTCTTTTTAAGAGCACTTTTTAATGGTGGCTCTTTTATTTGACTATCTCTAAATTTGCTATTGTATTACCCGATTGAGAATTATAATTATTTAATAATCTCTTATCTCTTCTGAATATATTCTATTATATATTTATTTGATTTACATTTATCAAGTTCATCTAATTTTTAGTTTGTATCTGATCTGATGTTTTGTAATTTTTTATTTAAAATTTCCTATTCTTCAAGTATTATTTATTCTTGTTTAATAATTCTCTAAATTTTAACTGTTTCTTCGTCGTTTTCTTTTTATATGCTTAATTATCGAGATATGTTATTATATTTTCGAGATACATCTTTAACAGAAATATCAAAGTTGTCTGATAATAGTGAAAAGCAACTTTTTTATTAATTTTCGATTGGTGATAGTTAGGATTAGACTGGTGTATTGCAACGAAGGACATCCCCTAAAATTGCTGGTGATGAGCATTTATATTTTTGGAACATGAAGTAATCTATCAATTATTACATAAACTAACAAACCATCATTAATTGAATGTTTTGTACTACTTATAGGAATTGCCACATTAAAGTCAGTACTCTATATTAGCCTTTTCATTTCTAAATGTGATGATATACTTATATAATGTTATAATTATTACTAAATTATATTATCTATTTTCATTTCATAAAATATTAATTAAAAATCACATTTAAAACACCACTTGAAAAAATGTTCATACAGAGCTTTTTTAGGACGGCTCTTGTGTTTTTTGAAACTATTTACTAAATCCATTCATTATTGGTTCATTTAAATGATTTACCCTCTAGTTTCTGCTATTGTATAAAATCAATAAAGCTTAATCATGAACATTATTTTAATCAATTTTTTTGACGTGATCTTCTAATCTTACTAAAATGTTTCTTTTAGATTCTTATTTTTTAGATGAACATAATCCCATTGTCTATAATAATTATACAAATAAATAATAATTTATATTAATTATTTTATTAGATTAAAATCAAATAGATCTGGAATAACTTCTTATTAATATAATAATACTACAATATTAAATAACTGTTTATCTATTATTAAATTCGAATATTTTAATATAATCAAATCCAAAAAGCATAAACCAATTATAAGAATTATAATTTTCATATTAAGAGATTTTTAGATTCAATAATTTATCTCATAATAATGAATAATATATTCAAAAGTAATTTTTAAATATTATTAGAATTTTATTCATACAATTTATTATGAAATATTCTCTTTTTTATATTTATTCAAATATTACATCTTTAAATAATTATTTTGATTTAAATAAAAATTATTAGAAAGAATTATTTGTAATATTTTCAATAAACTTCTTATAAATAGAAAGAAATTCAATTTATGAAGTAATATTTTTTAATTCAATACTTATTAAATTCGTAATACTGTTTAAGAGACAAATTTTTATTTCATCGTAGATGCTAACTCCTTTATAATTAAATTCAAATACCTTTTTAGAAAAATAATCAGTTTTTTTGAATCAATTATATATGTAGTTTGATTTTTCTATTAATTATTTAGTTTCATTTTATAAAATAAAAATTTTTAAAATATTATAAGATGTCAATTGAAAATATTTATAGTGAAAGAGGACATATATCATAACCTATTCTAGGACCTTAAATATTGATGGATTATACTAATATATAGGCTTACTAAAAAGGATCAGAGATCGATGTTTCTTAACCATCTGAAACATCCTAAAACAATCCTATTGAAAGTAAGAGTTAACAATTAGAATTGATTAAAACAGGATTTCTTAGTAAAGCTTCTAGAAGTTTTAGTCGTAGATAACCAAATCAATCAGTAATTAGTAATTACAATATTTAGAAAATGAATCAAAGGACTGATAGTTAATCAATAAAGAAAAATGAGAAGTCTTCGTTGTTGAAAAATTTTTTTAAAAATGCTTTGGTGTAAAGGTTTAAAAATAATTTGTTTTAATAATCTTATGTACTATCATACCAAATGAAACATCTTTTATAATCTGAATCATATTTGTAAGAAGATGCTTCAAAAAAAAAGAGAAGTATATTTTTCTAATAATATCAGAAATAAATAGTTAAAATCCAAACAGATTACTTTTTCTTCCTGGAGATAATACAATTATAATTTGGGATAAATTATCACTATTGATTAACTTATTTAGTTTATGGTTTTGTCCCATTTTGTTTGCTTTTAATGAAAGATCATCTTTATTTTAGAATTTTGAAATAGTAATCATTTTATTTTTATTTTTTGATATTGCCATAAATTTAAATAGAGCAATAATAGATTAAGGTGAGATAATAGAAGAAAGAAGAGCAATAATAAAATCATATATTATTAATCATGTATATAAAAACTTAACTAGTATAATATTATGGATTTTATGCTATTATAAGTTTTATTAAATTAGTATTGCTAAAGAATTTATATTTTTTATTTAAATATCTATTTTAATAACTTTGATATCAAATAATTTTTAAAAGTATACTGAATAATTATATCTGAAAGAAATTGCTGGTAATGTTAAAGATATATTAAGCTTAATAATATTAATTTACTTTTTTGCCCATTATATGGCATGTATATGGCATTACATTGGAATATAAACTGAACCATTAGGAAAAACTTGGTTAATTTAATATGATCTTTAAAATGAAAGCTTTTATGTTAGGTATAATTATTCCTTTTATTGGGCTTCAATGACAATGGTAACAGTAGGTTATGGAGACATTCTACCATAAAATTAATTTGAAATGACTTTTGTGAATATTATGATGCTTATTTCAAGTGTAATGTATGCATATTCTCTAAACTCAATTGGTATTATTTTAAAATCATTTAATGATTAAAAATAAAAATAAACGTATATTTATTCTTTTTATTATTATATTTTAGAAGATCTTTAATTTTAATAAATAATTATATGAGAAAATACTAATTAGATGAAACTATATAGTCAAGAGTTAGAAATTACATTAAGTATTAAATTGACAGGGAATTTCAGGAAAATAGAGAAAGTGTTTATCAAATAATTAATGATTTGCCAAGTGGATTGAAATCTGAATTGAATAGAGATTTATAAACAAAAATTGTTCATAATATCAAAATATTGAATCAATAATTTTCGAAATAATCAATAAAAAATCTAACAGATTAATTAAAATTTATTAAATTAACACCAAATGATTTAGTATATCATCGAGGAGAATGTGATGATTAAAGTTTGTAATTAATAGATATTTTATTAGATATTATGTAGACGAAGGATAAATTGATTTGATAGAAGAGAATAGTAAAAAAGTAATTGCAAGATTAAAAAAAGGTGAGACATTTGGAGAATATTAATTTTTTACAGGATTATAGCCAAAATGTTCTGCTATAAGTATGGGATTTTCCTCCTTATATTAAATTAAAAGAGATGATTTTATAAATTTGATAAGATATAATCAAAAAGATTTTGAAAATTTTCATAATATAAAGGATACTATAGTTTTTAATAATTCATTTTCGATTTTATTAAATAATTGCAAAGTTTGTAAGAAATTTAATCATTTAACAATTGAATGTCCATTATTAACCTACAGACCCAATTTAGAATAAAGAATCAAAAAATCTCTATATAATTCATATTAAGAAAGAAGTTTAGATTTTTAAAGGTTAAATTAAAAACTAAATGTAAGAATTATGCATAAGTAAATATAAGGATCAATTAAATCTTATTAAAAATCAATTAACTTTATCGAATAATCTGATAGCTCATCATAAAAAATTGATACCCCAGATGTTTTATAATTAAGTAAATAATCGACAAAAAAGAAATTTACTATTTAATCCAATTAATAAAATAAGGATCCAAACAAAGATGATGAAATAATTGATTTATAGGAATTCATTAAAAGAACTTCAATTGATAGAAAAAAAACAAATGCCAAAACTATTTTTGCAAAAAAACAAGATCTAGTCAAAATAACTTCAATAAGATAGTAATAAAGTAATTTAAAGGATGTTTAAGTTAATTGTTCAATAAGTGAATCATTAGGCAATATGCCATAAGATTAAGGAACATTCTTAGATGAATTTAAACTAGAATTACAATTTCATCATAACGATATAGATAAAATATATTTTTTTCAATATTATAAAAAGCATGATAACGCTGACAACATAATAAGAAATTTTGAAAATAGTAGAAAAAAGAAAATTTCTTAATAATTTTCCAAAAGTGATTTAAATGCCTTTCTTTATACCTTTAATGTTAACGTAGTTAATAAAATCATTAAGCTTAGATAAAGTTAAAAAAAGTGATTATTATGTTGAGTTTTAACAATAATTAATAAGCTAATATATTATTTATTATCATATAAATTGATAAAAATTATGTTAACTACCCATCGATCTAATGAAGGATTTTTGAATAATTCAATAATCGGTCCATTTAATTCAATAGAATCAAATAACATAGAAAATTATATCAAAAGGGCTTCTTCTAAGGATTCTATTTTATCTCAAAAATCTGAACATATGGATAAACAGGTTTAGTTATAAATATTTTAGTCAAATTTAAGCAATATATAAATTAATATCCAAAATTCATCAAGGTAGCTTTAATAAATTGAAAGCTTTTAATTTAAGTTTAAAGAGTAAAAAATAATTAATCCTTCAGTAAACCTATTGAAAACTATGAAAAAAACATAAAACATTGAAAGATTCAAAAACAATTTATTTTCAAGTGCATATGTGCTAAAAAATAGTTAAAAGTAGTTACCTGTTTTTTAGGATGATTGCTTGCTATAAAAAAACGAGAACTATAATCAACAAATTTCAAAATCAAAAATGGTTTTTGTTTAATGGATTTAAAAACCTGTTTCATATTTCATGAACTTTAAAGTATTATAAAGTACATAAGAAGCTTGTGTAGGATTATTTAATATTATTTTTAAACAATTTAAGATAGTACTAACAATTTGGTAAATATGCTCTTTTTTATTTTCACTATTAGAATTGTGGTATTGTCCATTCATAATATCATTTGGCAATTAAGATCATTTCCTTAAAGGAATTGAAATTATATTTATAATCTCTATTTTATTTGATACCCTTGTTCAAAATTTAAGTTAAATGTCATAATAAAAAGACTTGACAAATATTGATCCAAATTTAAAGTATTCAAACCAATCCCTTCTAAATGTCTTTCTTTCATGCTTATTATGGGTATTTGTATATTTAGAATTTTATAATATTGCCTTTCTTAAAGAAGTAATAGGTCTAGTGTTAATGTTTTTAATTTGTAAAGCTATACTTGCTAAATATGAAAATTAATTAGAATAGCTATATTTAAAAGGTGTAAACTTAAATTTATTGGATCTAATATCATTATTTGCAATTATAACATTTTTTGTTCATTTTATTGCATGTTTTTGGCACTATATTGGAGATATGACTTATCACAAATATGGTTCATGGTTAGAAAAAGAAGAAATATTCTATTAAGACATTTGGGTTAAATATAATTATTCATTCTACTGGTCAACAACTACTGTTGCAACAGTAGGATATGGTGATATTACACCTAAAAATTAAATCGAAATTATTTTTTCAACAATTGTTATGTTACTCTCTAGTTGCATGTTTGCATATTCAATCAATGAAATAGGAATTACAGTTAAAAGTATTAATGAATAAAAATCCAAATATAAGTATATAAAATCCATTTATATTAAGACGAAATCTAATATTATTAAATTCTTATATGGAAAAACAATTAATAGATTAAAATTTATAATAAAGAGTGAGAAATTATTATAAATATAACAACTAAAAAGAAGCTTAGGATAGCAATATCGAAACCTAAAATTTACTAAAAGAACTACCAATAACTATATTAAATGAGTTAAATTAAGATATTAGAAATAAAATAATTAAGAATATCCAAATTTTTTAAAGAACCTTTTCCGAAATTTCAAACGGACTAATCTCTAAACAATTAATTTAAATGAAGGTTACCCCTAAAGATACTATATATCGATTTAATGAAAAATGCGATAAAAATTTGTAAAGTTATAACATAATCTAGATATTATATAGCAGAGGGAGGTATTAACATTATAGAAGAGAAGAGTTAGAAAATAATCAAGATTTTGAAGCCAGGAGACATTTTTGGTGAATTCTAATTTTTTACTGGATAGAATACAATTGAATCGGCAGTTAGTACTTCTTTTACAGAATTATATAAAATTGATAGGGATTCTGTTTTAAAAATTATTTAATAAAATAGTAAAGACTTTTAAAAGTTTCATAAGATTAAAGATACTATAATATTCAAACAAGATTATACACTTCTAAAATAAAATTGTTAAATATGCTAAATGACCTCTCATCCTTCTATAAAATGTCCACTTATATAGTATAATCCTAATTATTACATTAAGATATTAAAGAGTAATTTTAGCATAAAAAATAAACGTTGTACAATTGATAGAAAAATTTTTAAATTTCGTGCTCTCTCAGGAAATGATGAAGTTTATAATTAGGCACTCGAATTTCAAGACGATAAAAGCTTTACATAATAATATGCTTAATCAGAATATGAAAGTATGAAAGAAAAGGTTTCAGAGAATAATTCAGTTAAGTTTGAAGATGAACAATTAGGCTTTCCTGTTCTTAAATCAAATTTATCTATTAAAAAAAATCTAAAATAGGGTTAATATAGTTAAAGTTAATCTATTACTTAAATTAATTCTAAAAAACAATCAATAGTTTAACACTAACGTAAATCTATTCATAAAGTCTAAGAAAATTCATAAAAAAATTTATAATTATCATTATTAAGGGAAAGCTATTTCTCCCAAACACTTGATGACTTTGATAAAGTTTAGAATTATTAAGAGTATTTTCCTCATAATAACATTTAAAATATCTAGAAATTGTTTATTTTTAAATAATTAAATTCAAAATTCCCTTAAAAGATATTAAAAATAAGAAAAGGAAGATCATATTGCAATTAATGATTGATTTTTTAAGATTTATTTTATTATTTTATTTAAATAAATTAATTGGTAATCATTAGAAAGTGGATTACAATAAATCAATTTAAAATAAAAACATTAATTTTTCCAAAATTTCAATTATTATTGAGAATGATATTTAATCTAACAGTGCATAATTTACTTTTTATTTGTCAAATTAAAGCAGCCATAAAATAGAATAAATAAAATATGTTATTAACATATAAAAATACTAGATTAAATAAACAAATAATTTATTTTTCATAATGGATTCAAACTAAGATTTAGCATCATCTTTAAATGTTATGTTGCTATTTAAATTCTGATTTTTTTATTTTAAAGTTAATAAATAAAGTATTTCTATATTAATTATTAATTAATGTTAATATTTGTCGTGTTATCATTAGCTTATGCTCAATTACAGGATGAGAAATAATTGACAAATGCTGCTTGTGTTATCTTTTCTAGATACTATTTACAATCAATTTAAAGCGTGGCTGGAAAAGCCATTGGAGAGATGATTCAATAACAAGGTTTATCCTAAGAAGAAGCAGTCATGTCTGCTGTTGCTTCTTTTGTTGAATCATGTTTAGATGGCATTTCTACTTAAGAATCAATGGAAGTAAGAATAAGCATATTCTATAGATTATACAAGAATTATAATCATAAAAAATAAATTTAGAAGCTCATAAGCATTTAGTTGAAAAAGCCGATATAAACAAATATGGATCAAAGAAGAAGAGTTCAAAAAAAAATGAAATTCTTAAGATCATGAAATCTATTGATGATATGATTAATAAATAAAAATAAGAATATGAAGGTGGTGATGACGGAAATGATTAGCCAGATACAGGAAGAAAGAGATAGCGTAATAAGGGTAAATCTTAAGAATTACCTGATCTATCAGTTTTTGAATTAAAAGAGTGGCTTGTTCTATGCTCTTTTGTTTTAGTTGGTGTTTTACTCTCATATATAAGTAAATAATTCAAAAATATAATAGTATGCTGCATCCCTGAGAGAAGTAAAAAAAGCAAAAAAGAAAAAAAGAAAGTTAAAGCAAAAGAATAAGATGACGATAAAGATTAATCTAAAAGATAAGATGAAAAAAGTTCGTCAGAAGATGAAAGTTCCATTGTATAAGAAGCCACAGAAAATAAAGAAAAATAGAAAGCAGAGTGAATGTATATTTATATTAAGTAAAAACAAAAAATATGAGCTAACATCAATATTTCTTTGATAAATCGAATCTAACCTTCTTTTTTATTTAAAATTGCTATTATTATGAATTAGAGATGTAATGTAATTAATGTTTTAAAATGGTTTTTTTTGTGTTTGTATCATCAGGGCGAGATTCAGACGATGAGCTATCCAAAGATCTAGAAGAAAGTATAAATATGTCCTCTTCATCCATATCTCCATGTAATTTTTAAATTGATTTACATTCGCATCGAATTTTCAAAACTTGGCATGAATAACAAATTTCCATTTAACTTTATATTTTATCCTTACTATCATATAATTCCTTTGAAATAGTAATAGACACATTTCCTATTTATTAATTAGAAGGCTCCAATTTAACCATTTTCATTTCTAATTCTCCTCCTCTTTCAAATTGTTCTGTGCAACAGACAGCACCCATAGGTTATATTATTATATTTATATTTCATAATATTTATTCACTTTTTACTCAAAAGTAATAATTATATATCTTATAATTTTTTTTGGCATTCATTTATTTTTGTGTTGATAGATAAATTGTACTTGCTTCTTTAATGAAGTATTTATTTTTATAATGCTTAAATTTGTCTTTAATTATAATCAAATTTATCGATGTCTTAATGAAATGATTTTAAATTAATCGAATTTTAGATTAAAACTTGCTTGATATCTGTTTAATCAGAGTTTTCATTCCTTACATAAACATTCTGATTAATTAAAAATTAAAATATACAGTTAAAATATCTTTGGAAGAAGATTGTATAAAGGCTTAATCACAATCTATAGATTTAGAATACTCTCTTTTTATAGTTGGTTTATATTAAGATAAATTTGTGCTTTAAGTAATAGTTTTTGCATGCTTAGCTTTTATTTATGTAGCTATACGATTATCTAAAGATTCTTTATGAGAACCTTACAGAGATACATTTTTAGTTGGTGATATTAATGCTCTCCAAGTTGCCATGAAATTAGTTTAATAAAAATAATATAATGTATTTAAATAAACTAGATTAAGAAATTTTATATTTGAAAACATATCAGATGTAGCATATAAGTTGAACATACGAATTTGTTAAAAATATTTATTTTATGACTTTTTACTAATAAATCATTCCTTTCATTTTTTTAAATGTTTTTATACTCCAGCTACTATGTATGTGATACAGCTAATTAAGCCTTTTGTAAATGGGATGTGTAAAAATTCGTTGGGTCCATGTGCATTTGAGTTTGGTCCCAAGATTCCAGTTACAATGAATTAAGCATTAGGATATTATTCCTTAAGAGTATTCATAAGGGGTATGGATCCACCTTCACCTAATGTCTATGCATCTTTCTTAAAGTATTATAGGGAGGCATTTTAAATGAGGTCATCAAGATATGGTTAATTTAGTGGAGCATTATATCCTGATCCAGATCCCAATGCAGTGATTTTGACAGTGGCATTATATGGAACATCAGTTGTTAACTAAGATATAAATAAATAGAGTTACAATTTTGACAAAGGCTGCTTCAGCTTCCTTTGGATTCTTGGTAGGTGGCAATCTTAATGAATATTTCAAAGTTGTTTCAGGTCTAAGTACATTTCCAGCAGTTTTAGCAGGAGGTAAGCCATCAGCACCTACAACTGAAAGTTAAGCTTTCCAAATTCTGTTCAAATAAGCTTTGAAATAATCTTAAGTAGTTGGTTGAGTAGTTCCGTGGAAAGGGAATTTTGTTAAAGTAGTCTTTCCTAATACTTCAGCTGCTTTTTAAGCTTGAAGGTATCTTTCACCTGGAATGTTAACTTGGAAATCTTCAACAACTTCTCCTGTATCAGGATTATCAATTCTATCTAAAAGGAGTCTTTAAATTCTAAAAGATGATGGTACAACGCCTGATGCATCACCTGAATGAACACCTTCATCTAAGACTTACACTGTGACACATGCACCTACCATACCTCTTAAAGTTGTAGTAATCCATAATTATTCATAATTACCACATCCTGAATCCAAACAGACAACTAAATCTACAGCACCTATCTTATCTTTTAATTTTGCCAAATAATGATCAATATGTGCAGATCCACTCTCTTCATCTGCTTCAAAAGTCATTACGATTCTTGGATGTTTCAAACCTAATTCTTAGATTGTTCTGATTGCTATTACAGCACCTAAAACTGAATAATGATCATCGGCTCCTCCTCTTGCATATAATTTATCATCCACTATTTAAGGTTCATATGCACTTAATCCCTATTTCCAACCATTAAATGGGGGTTGCTTATCAACATGACCATAAAATAAGACTGTTCCATCTGTTTAACCATCTGATCCATCTACTTCAACAAATATGAATGGAGAATATCCCTCGTCCTATAAAAGTTCGACTTTAGCATCTAAATGTTATTTATATTTTCTTATTACTTTTTAAGTTGGCTCCCAAAATATAATCTCTGAATTCTTAAGCTGTCTTAAGCAATAATCCATTAGTTAAGTATTCTGGATCAAACAACCTTGATTGACTGGGAATCTTTAGAATCTCTATCAATTTTGGCAATGCATCATCGAAATGCTTATTTACCAACTGGTTTATCTATTCAGCAGGAATTCCTTATTATTAATCCATATCTATAATTATTTAATGATTTAATTACGCCTTCAAACTTTCTTATTAATTACGCTTTTTATACACGCATTTCCCAAAGGCGAATCTTTATCTGATAAATTCATTACTAAATTAGAGAAGATTTGCGAAAATTAGTAATGCTTGCATTTACCCAAAGGATTTAATGACAATTGCATTAATTGGTGTATATCATCCTTATGTTTTCTCAACACGTATGAAGATATTCCAGAAGATGGAGAAACAGATCACAAAAAGTAAAGATTTAATACATCCTATTAGAAATATGTATTTTAAAAATTGTGTCAAAAACATACTAAAAGACTGCCAAACTTCAAAAATACCATTTGATAATTGCAGAGATAATTTACATATTGATTTTACAAAATAATTATGAATATCACAAAATCATTATAAAAAACAAAAGTCATCTTTTAATTGCTTTCAAATATTTAAAATTTTGTTAAACCCATATTCATATAATTATTTTTTGGAAATGCATAAAATTTATAATATTATTATTTTTTCGCTAATTATATAGAATTATTGCTGATTATACATTTTATTCTTAAAAAATTACTATTAAATAGAGCAAGATTTTTTATCATTATGTACATAAGATGCTTTGATTACAAATAGCTTTTTTAGATTTTTGTTATTATTTCTAAATCCCTTGTATTACTACTAAGTAAAGTTACGAAAAACACCTATATTTACTTTTCCCTTATGTTTAAATTACTACAAAACATATTAATTTTCTTAAAATTGTTTTCTTGGTTTTTGCAGTATCAAGGAAGTGCTAGGTGTGATAAACTATCTGCTTCAAATTAGAGAATGTAGATTCATTTTTATAAGTATTGTTTGATGTTCTTTCCTTACCAAAAACTATAATTTAACTTTTTTTTATCTTTATAAGTTTTATATAGAATATGTTTGTTTTATTTCAAAATCATATTGATCAATACAATTATTCAACTTTAACATATAAACATTGATCTTATTAATTCTTCTTAGCTTTAATTAAATACTAGATCTATTTTTTATAATATATATAATAATACCTATTTTATGATCATTCATTGTCAAATAAAATTCATTTTATATTTATAAAAGTTCTTATTTTATTTTAAGTGCTTTTGGAAATTTTATGTCCTTCATAATTATGATTACGAAAAGTTACTAAAACAACTAAACATTTAGTATTTAATAAATAGGAAACTTTATCAAAAGAATTGCTAGAATTGTATTATTTAATTCTAAAATCTTCTATGAGATCTTTATAAATTAAAATTATTGTTTCAAAATTAATTTTAAAGTTAAAATGAAATCAGAGATAAGTTTTACAAGAAAACTAAGCCATTTTCTTTTATTCTAATGCTATATCCAATATTGTTATAGTTCATTTACATTCTTTGAATTATATATTTGAAATTTCAACTTCAATTCTATTATTAAAATAAGGAAATCTTATTTTATTATTTAATATAAATTTTAATATTTCTGATAATGTGCGGACGAATATTTCAGATTCACAATATAGCTCAATTATTATAATTTGCTCAAACTAAAAAAGTTAGGAATGCAGCTAATTTTAATCCAACGTATAATATGGGACCTACTAATTATATTCCTGCTATTCGACATGTAGAAGATGATGACAATTTTGAAGATTATGAAGAATAAAATGATTAAAATCTAGAACAGAATTAGAATTAAAATTCTGAGGATGAATAGTAGATTTAAGATGATAGTTAAGAAGTTATATAAAAGTAAAAAAATAAAAGGGGACTAGACTTTTTCAAATGGGGATTTTAGACTAAATTCAATCTTATTATAAATGCCAGAATTGAGGAAATGCATGAAAAACACACATTTAAACCATTTTTAGATAAGAGAAGATGTGTTATTATAGCTGATGGATATTATGAATGGAACAAAAAAAAGGAGCCATTTAAATTTTCTACAAATAAACCATTATATATGGCCGCCATGTATACCGATGAAGATGAGATTTTTGTTTTAACAAGAGATGCTTTTGGAGATTATGCAAAGGTTCATGATAGAATGCCTGTTTTATTAGAAGATGATGAAATAGATCTTTGGATAAATCCTAAAGTGTATATATTTATTATTATTACAGAGGTTTCTTTGATATTATAGATAAGAAAATTTTGAATTCATAAAAGAAAATTTGGGGATAAGTTTAAGTTACTAAAGTTGCTCCTTATGTTAATAATATAAAGGAAAAAAGTGAAAAATGCTTAGTAACTCTTGAAGAATACAAAGAATAATAATTTAAAAATGGAATTGGCAAATTTTTCTAAAAGAAACAAACCTTGAATACTCAAGATACATAAGATGAAAAAAAAGAAAAAGTAACTAAATCTTTAGATGATTGATTATTAATTAATTATTAAAAATCAACTAAGTTTTGGGAAATTATTATCATCAATAACTAATTCCTTTTCAGCTGCCACACTTCTAGATTTTGTAGTAATTTATTGAATTTGTTCTTAATAAGAATCTTCTGTTTCATTATCTTCAAATCCATAGTCTTTCAAATCATCCTTATATGTTCCCCAATTATTTTTTCCAACTCCATTCTTTCTCATTTCTTTTCTATTCCAATATTGATTAATTACATACCCTCTACCTGTTCCAGACTCTCTATCCTTGGGATGAGGCTCGCTAGAAATTCCTTTCATTTTTATTTCTAAAGAAATTAAGAAAAAATTATACCTTCTTTTATTCTTTAATGAGATTCCTTTTCCAAAATATCGATATCCATTAACAAGGGTTCTGACTTTTTACCTAGAAAATTTAACATAAATACATACTTTTGGACATTTTTTTTTGAACTGCAATTTATTATAAAAATAATTAAATTAAAAGATTCATCATTATAATTTATATAATAAAAAATTACAACTTATAATATTATAAATAGCTGAACATTTGAAATCATCAGAATTCATAAAGTTTAATTAAAATAAAAATTTAAATGGTAATCCTTAGAGTTAAGTTTTTTACTTATGCTACCTACTGAAATCAATCATTATTATTATATGTATTTTTTAAAATATCAACAATAAAGAAATGAAACAAAATAATTATTTTATAAATAAAATTCTACAGTCTTGTTCTTGCTCTATATAGATGATCTTATTCTTAAATATTGCTTTAAAAGTAATCAAATTCTTCTATTAACTTGAAAAAATTTAAATCTCCACCAAAAATTGATATATGGGATACATTAATAGATAATTAAAAACCAATTCTACATAAAGAGTAATTCTTTGAATTTTTGTACAAGAAATTAAGCTTAATTAACTCATTAATTATAAAATATAAAATTAATGAGAACAAATTCTCATTAAGTTATAGGAGGATTACCCTAAGTGAATGCTGATCCTACTCCGGATATGTAAACTATAGAAATTAAGAAAGAAGAATCAAGTAAATGTAAAAATTAAATTTAGCTTACCGACTTTCGAATACAAATATTTGTAATATTGAATAATTAATTTTGAATTCTATATATGAAGGTAACATAGATTAGCTAAAATCAATAAAAATCCATCTTAGAGATTTAAATTATTTAGAAGAATTTAGCGAAGATTTCATAGATAAATAAATATTCCCATTAGCCTTGGCAGTTGCGACAGGCTAGTCAGAAATAGTTAAACTACTCTTACAAAATGAGGCTATAGAAGTCAATATGGTTAGTAAACCATAAGAATTGTCAGCTTTAAAATTAGCATGTAGCAACGGATATTATGAAATAGCTGAACTTCTAGTTTAATAAGATGCAAACGTTAATTAAGCAGATTCAAAAGGATCTGTGCCATTATTTTATTGTTTCAGTAGATTGGAAGAAGAGACCAATTATTTTGAGAACAAGCAATTATGTTTCAAACTGGCTGAATTATTAATTGAAAATGGAGCAAACATAGATGCAGTTGTAAATGCGGAAAAAGGATATACTCTATTAATGCTTTTTTGTGCAGTCAAAGATAAATTAAATCCAAGAGATTTAAGAGTAAATTTAGACGTTATAAGATTCTTACTCTCAAGAGGAGCATCGTAAGATAAATTAAGCACTAAAGGTAAGACAGCTTTATAATTGTCTAAACATCATTGTGCAAAAGAGGAGGTGTAAAAAATGCTTAAGGATGTAAAACCTACTTAATGTAAAATATTCTCTCATAGACCATAAATTATTCAGTAGTAGGTGATAAAATAAGAAGGAGTTAAAGGTTCTGGAAATAGTAATAGTGGAATATGTTGTGGTTTATTATCTTCAAGTCGAAATAAACCTTAATCAGAAAGATCATGGTGGCAATTCTTTTGAATAAATAATTGAATTTGTATGTTGTTGAATTTTTTTAATTCAGCATTCCCAAATCTTAATCGTTTTTATAAATTTAATTTGCCCAGTTTATTGAATTTGAATATTAACTCTTATTAGTCAATATACTAATATATTATCATTAAATATTATATATCGTTTTAAGAGTTAAAGTAAATTAGATAACAATTAATTTAACAATCAAAATTTTTCCTTGATTCTGTTATAAAAATTAAAGTTAATATTTATTTTCAAATCTAAAACCTCAAATAATAGAATAGATGGATTTAAGCAAAAATAAATAAAGCAATAAAATTTTAAAATAATATTCATTGTCAAGGAAAAATAATTGTTTAATTCAAAAAAATATTTTCAAAATTTGAAAATAGCAATTATATTAAATATTAAACATATTTTTATAGATAGAGTTCGAATACACTCTACTTATATATTTTCTTGACTAAGATACTAAATTTATCTTTCTTGTTTTTCTTCCTTTTTTCTATAAAGCACTTTTAATAAAGATATTATTCCAAAACCTTGCTTAAATGGCTTTTTTTAAATGCGCAATCAATGTGTTATATTATAACCACTGAGTAACGACTTTCGGAAAATACGCACCTCTCTTTTTAAATTCATAAAGCTATATTTAGACATAATTTATGTTTATTTATATTTTTAAAGAAAATATAGATTAACATATATTTTCAATTTTGTAATAAACACTCTATAGTCTAACTTTCAAATAAATAAAGCCCTATTTATGATTAAAAAATTTAGATAATTAGCTAATTACTCAAAGTCAATAATTGAGAATTAAGTGGAAACATGACTTATTTATCAAAAGTAATAATCTTATATATTAATGCCTCTTTATCTTCATAAAGAATAAGATTAAATATCTTAAATGCAATTAACATTGCTTTAGTTACTTCTTTTGATATAAAAATATTAAGAGAAAATTTGAATTAAAATTAATATTTGAAGAAAAAGAACTGCTAAGTTAAAAATATGGAAATTAACCACAAAATCGAAAATGAAATATTGATAAATCAATCCACTATTTGAGAACTGATTATAGGGATTCAAATTATTTAATAATTTAAAAAATTTTCCTTATTTTACCTAGTAATCTAACTGAAAATGAATTGAACGAAAAATGTCTTTTTAAAACAATATACTTGAAATACCTTATTACCTCACATTATAGAATGGAGATACATAAACAACTAGTAAACGATCCTTCTGAATAGTTAGCACTTTAGTAGGCTTTTCAGTTGTGATCACTTTAATAAAATCCTAAAATTTATAAAAGTTCAATAATTATTTTTGAAGGAAATAAACCGAAATTTCTTCTTTAAAAAGTAAAATGAATCGCTTAAATAATTATTAAAAACTAATGTGGAATCATACCTTTCCAACTACTTACATTCAAACCCAATAACCAATTCTCTACCCTATATATTATATGCCAATATACTAAGGATATACAGGATAATAAGAAATTTATATCAACAGTTAGAACTTACAATGGGGATCTTGCTAATAGGAACGAAATTTAGGTGCTGAGGTATCTAAATTAACCACTGAGTGCTCTCAGGTCTTAAATAATTAGATATAATAAGAGGAAAGTAAAGATTCATTTATTATGACAAATAAACTGAAATAAAAAAAATGTAAACCAGCATTAAATTTATCTCATAAATCAACTAATATATAAAAAAATTATGCAAAAGCAATAGTCTAATACATGATTAGATAAAGAATTGAGATATTGAAATACTTAGGTGAAAATTAAGGAATAGAATTTTTAAAAACCTTAACATATTTAAAAAATAATATTAAAAACATCAACCATATTAAAAAGCACTTTAATGATGATAATGAATAAAAGTTGTTTAGAATAATTGCAAACAGATTCCTAAAAAAAGAAGCTATTGGATATGTTTACAATTCAAACATTAGATCAACTAGCCATCATATTAAATACCGAAATTACATAAGACTTAATTTATAAAAATGCTGACTAAAAGATGATAAAAAACAATGAATTCTTAATATTCATTCATTTATTTATAAAATATCTATAAAATAATCAAATTGATGAAATGCTGATTCCATCAATCTAGACATCTTTTATCTAAATTCCTTTTGATAATAGTGCCTTGTTTGTTAATTTCTTGTAAAGTATAATTATTCGCTGAAATTAGCTCTTCATTTAAAAATTAGGATACTTTGCTGATAATTGAAGCTTTTTTGTAATTTTCTAATCTAATCAATCACTATTTATGTTAAATTGTTTAAAACTGTTTTGTTGAGATATGAGATATTAAAGCATTTAATATCGACCAAAGACCTTTTCAAATATATTTTTTTATCGAAATTCAACTTGTATTCAAATATATTAATTAATTTGTTAATAGGTTTATTAGAATTAATATATAACAAATTTATTTATAAGATTATCTACTTTCAAAATTAAAATGCTTTAGAAATAGATTAAGGCAATCTATCACTAAAAGAATAATTGTGATTAACTTGTGAAAATTTAGAATTCATTTAATTCAACAATTAATGTAATAACTCTATTAAGGTTATTGTGAAAATTTATTTTTAATCCTAAACCTTAATTAATATAAAATGAAAAAGGTCCTTCAAATATTTAGGGGTATATCTAATAATGAGAAAGAAATTTTGGTTAAAAAAATTATAATAATATCTCAGAAAATTTTTTTTTCTATTGTTGATTATATAATTGTTTCTTTAAAAATTTATAATTGACTTGATTTGGATACTTTTATAACTTTTTAAATATAAATGTCTTATGTTATTTGATTCAATTGCAAATGCAAGTTCCAAACTTTGTTTTTTTGCATCCTTCATTGCACTGTAAGCATTCTAATTCATTACAAGCAAGACAATCCCAATCAATGCACTTCTTACAATCTTTTCCTCTTGTTTCATAATATCCTATATTGCATTCTTACTTGATAGCATCAAATTCTTTTAGGTCTTTTCGATAATCCAAACATTCTGATTTCTTTGGACCTGTGCATGATTTACAATATGGTGCACATTAATGTATTAATAAAACAAGATTTGTTAAATAAGTTGTTTTATCAGTTTTAAAGTTAAGTTCTAAATCAGTATTATTATGTTGAATAAATTAATTAATATAGACAATTGAATCTGGATTACTTCTTAAACCACCTATATATTCTTAACCATTAGGTTGAACAAAAATTTCAAAATTATCATCATCTAATGAAATTTTAACATTTGTATCATTTTTATAATCAATAAATATAATTTTGGCTTAAATTGTAATTCCATAATGTACATCCAGCTATCTATCGTAATACCTCCATTGCATAGAGCCAGATTATAATAATTCCTTATTATGAAACCACATATCTCTGAAATGATAATAATCTCCAAAATAATTGTAGTAATTTTATTTAAAGTCTTGTAGCTCCAGAATTTTAGTGTTTTCTAATTCAGAATCGAAGCATATTTCATCGCTTGTGGGTTTGATTAGAGGGCATTTATCAACACATTTACCATTAAAAGATATGAATGGAGCCTAGCATTTTAAGCATTTTTTTTCAAATTGTTAAGTTACAATTTCCTAACAATTTTCAATTATTGGAACCTAATTTTCATACTCTAATATGTTTATATTTAAATTAATTAATTTCCAATATGCAAGCTACCTATTTTAAGCTTCATTTTCTCTATTTTTTCCATGCCTAAATTCTTCTATTAGAGCGTAAAGGTTAAGTTAACTCTAATCTATTGTTATAATTTGAGATTCAAAATTATAAATTGAGCAGAATTGTTCTGATTCGCAATCTCTTTAAGACATAGAATTTAAGCCCAAAAAAAAATCATCTTGGGATTATAAATTTAGATATGCCATATATTAACCCTAACTCAATTCTACCTTAAAAGATGATTAATCCTACAAATATAAAGAAAGAATACTTAAAAATTATTAATTTAAACTTCAATATCAATTTAAAAGCTTCTAGAGTTTTTTAGATCAAATTCCAATTCTAAGAGTTCATTTGCAAAATAACTTTTTCTCAAATTTTATTAAAATCCAATTGATCTGATGATTTCTAGAAATATAATTATTAGAACCTGTTTTTTAACATGTCTTATATTAATCTGATATATATCCATCAAGGCATTTTTCAACACAAATACTATTTTGATAGAATCCTTAGCAACTGCAGCTATAACCATTTAGTTCAAGACTTTATTTACATGTTGTACAAATGACTTTTCTATCTAAATAAACACATCTTTAGCAATTTTCAGGGCATAAGATTTAAAGAATATGTATTTATTTAATACCAATTTTTTAATCACTTTGAATAGTAAATCCTTAATCATCCTGTAAAACTGGCTTCATAATAATGTCAATTTCTTCTAATGAATTCCCAAATATTTCTTAAATAAATGTTTGCTCTATATATTATGAATCTTCTCCCAAACAATCATCATTCATTTATCTCATATAGTTTCTCTTAATTATGTTTGAATCATAGGTCTTATTCTATATTGAGATTTGGACATCTATTGTAGAGGGTTTTACGTAATCAATCGCAATCATAGTGTGAGCAAAAGGTTTAAAATTTTTTAAAGAAATAGTTTTCTATATGTATGGATTAGAAGTTATTATTGGGATATTAGAAAGTTTGCATTACTTTATTAAGCCAATATCCGATTCAAATTCACTGAAGCCTGATATATACCCTTCATGATGAGTCACAATCCATTCAGAAAATTGGCTGGTACAACTTTATATTGCCAGCACGGTTATGAAAAATCGAAATAGTGTCATATAAATTTAATTGATTATGCAATACAACAATTTTGATCATATTCTACAACTAGATTAATTAATAAATGACTTTCAGAAAACTAAAAAATAAGGAAGCGATGACATCATTGTCTAAAACTTTAACATTTGAAATTTATCATCATAAATAAACTTCTACCATTGTTTCTAATTTTATTATAAAATTTCTAATTTATACTTTTCTTTGAAAATCTATTATGCAGTCTTTATGTTCAAAGTATTTGAATCATACAGTTAATATCGAAAGATCAAATTTATTATAATTAACGAAGGGTTGTTTTAATATATTATACAACTTAATCAAACTTTTTCCCAAATTTTCAGTCATGCAGTTTAAAAGAGGAAGATGAAAAGTTTTTTTAAATAAAATCTGTAATTTATTTGAAATTTCACTATTCTAAAATCTAGATGAATTATTAGGGAATATAATATAATCTGAATGGAAAAAAAAAAATTTGTGCAAAAACAGGTGACATATTCGTTATAGGTTAGTTTTATAAATTAAGACTATTTTATATCATTGATTAAAATAAAAATTAGATAATTCAACAAAGGACAAAGAAATGAAAGTAAAAATCTATTGAAAACATTCTAGAGAATAGATAAATTATCGAGCAACTAAATATTTAAATTAATTGAATCTATTAGATGCAGACAGTTGTTTAGTTATGAGATTTTTAAATAATTTATAATAAAAATCTTTTCAAGTCTAATTAATTACTATTTTGAAATGTATAAAAAATTTTAAAATGAGAGTAATTTTATTTGTTTTAGAAAATAAAGCTGATTTGTATTAGTTAGTAGCCTTGTAAAAAGTTTTGTTGGCAATTAATTACTATAACTCTCAGAAAATGAAAAAAATAAAATTTTCATTTTTTTTTGAGAGGAATAAATGATACTCAAAGTTTTCTTAAGGTATTGCCAGTTTAGCTATTATTTAAATGGATAAACTAGAATAGCTATTAGATTTCGTTGTTGAAAGAAGAAAAGATTTTAGAACAGTGAATAAAAATTTTTCAAAGCAAATTTTTATAAAAGCTTTGTTTGATTCAAATAAAAATGTTAAGGGGAATCATAATACAAAAATATAAAGAAATTCCTGTAGTTGATATATGAGTTTTAAAATTCTTAAAATTTGAATCTTATACTAGAATGGAGGAATGCTAATTTTATATTAGCATCAATTAATGTGTGTAATTTGATAAATTTAAAAGAAACTTTAAAAATTTTTTTTTTTGATGTAAATTTATAAAAAAAGAAAAATTAAACTAATTAAAAAATTCAATACAAAAATTTATAATTGAATTTTAATTTCTGATTAAATATTAAACTTGACGTTTATAAATTAATTAAAGGCTTAGCAAAAATTTAAATGATATTGAAATCTTAATAAACTGATCAATTATTTTAAAATATCTATAGTTTTGAGTCTTTAGTACATTTTTATGAGAATCAATTTTTGTTAAATATAATTAGGTCTTTATTAAAAATTTCTTATCCTAAAAAATGTTATAATATTTACAAAAGTATATTGATTTAATATATTAATTTGGATAAATTTGAAGATGAAAAGCAATTAAAATATTGTAAACACTGAAATCGTAGGTCTAAATAGATCTTCAAAAATAGCTAAATAAAAGTAAAAAGAACAAAAGAAATATTGTGTAATAAAAAAGGAATTTTAAATCATAATTAATATACCTAAAACATTAGGAATAAGAGAATACTTGAGGACTGAAATTGATATAATTTTCAGCACGGATTATTAAATAAATTCTAATTTAGGAGAATTATGCACTAATATCTTTACAGTAGGGTATAAAATATTATAATCTGATTACTTTTCAGACAAATAAGCATTTACATTGTTCCCTAGAAATTTGTAATGCGTAAGCATTGAAGTTATATATGATTTGTTAGAGAAAATGAATTTGTAAAAAAGTAAAGATGACATTAAAAGTTTTATGGTTGAACACAAAAAAAGAGATATTTAAATCAGCGAATGTAATGATTTGTGCTATCTTGACATGTATGCTTCTTAATTTCCATATGAATCTTACTTAATAAGATATGATTCCACAGGATCAAAAGTTTTATAATATATAAACAATATGAAATATCTTTATTTGATGGGTATAACAAGAGAAATGATGGAATAAAACTTAAGTTAAACTCATATGTTACCTTGTGCAATAAGAGTCGACTCTTATGCAGATATTTGGAGCAAGATGTTCGAAGCAGTCTCTAGAAAATCAGATTTTTTTACAGCTGAATTATAAAATTATAATGGTTAACGAACATATGTGAAAATGGAATAAAGATTAATTTATATACTTAAAGAAAATGATAATTCTTTGTATTGTTACTTATATTGGATATATCATACTAATCCAGACCCAGCATTAGCAGAAGAGAACTAATAGAGAGAATTAGATTCTTAAAATCCTAAACCAAAATAATGCACATATAAATAAATTTGCAGTTGATTAACTTAATTTTGTAATAATTTAACATAATAATATCATTCTTATCATTATGGAGCTCCTCCTGCTTATTTTCCAGCTCTCATAATCTATATAATAATAAAATTGATTACTTCATCAACTAATAATAACTGCTAAGCTAATGTAGGAGCAATGTTCAACCAAGATCTTTTGGAGCAATAATTATCAAAGATTCCATTAGCTATTGGAGCAATGAAACCTTGTTCATTAACATTAACACCAACAGGAATGTTATTTTTGATGAATTCATCAGATACTTAGATCAAGGTTTCTTAAACATCATATCCGCAATTTTCTGCTAAGGCTTTTGGAATAACTAATAAAGATTCAGCAAAAGCTTAGACTCCTAATTTAGCTTTTCCAGCAACTGAATCTTTAAATTTTTAAAGATGAACACTGGTGGCAATTTCAAAGGCACCGGCTCCAGGAATAACACATTTATCTTCAATAGCATTTTTAACTGCTCTTAATCCATCTCTAATAGCATCTTTGATTTATGCAATAGTATGTTCATTAGGTCCTCTAATTAATATTGTACATGAGGTAGGATTTTATACTCCTTCAATGAAAGTGTATTTCTCTTCTCCTAAAGTATATTCTCTTAACTATACAAATAAGATTGATTTTATTACCACTTCGCAATATCCTAAATCACTTTCTGTCAAATCTTCAACTGCATTAACTGAATTGCCACCACAGGCTTTTGCAATTCTTTCCATATTTCTTTTTTTTGCTCTTCTGATACCAACTATTCCTTCTTTGGCAAACATTTCTAAACAAACTGGATCAATTCCTTTTTGATTGATTACTGCAAATCCATAACCATTCTTTTCGCAAACCTTTCTTTTAAAATCAATAATTTATTAACATTTGTCATCTGTTAATTATCTTTCAGATCTAGCCAATTTTTCTCTGTCTTCAGCAGTGCTATAAAAAAATCCACTGTGAACCTTTCAATATAATTAATATTTACTTCGGTCTTTTCATATTCTAATGAGACATTCAAATTTAAGATGTAACATTTCTTAACAAATTTAGGCATATCTGGATGTCTTGCTCCATGATCCAAAACCAATCCTCTAATCAATTCTGTTTCAGCTCCCATTTTATGTTACATATGCATAATCTCGACCATAAATAAATCTATTGGTTTCTCTGGTACTTACACAATTTAAACTGCATCAACAGCGATTTCAATAATTCTAAATTAATTTTTACTATATTTAATACTGATTTGCAACATCTGGTGTTAATTTACTATTTAATGAAGTTCTAGCCACATTTATTAATACAGCTTTATCTATTTATTAGTATTTGAAAGTGTCCAAAAATGATAAAGCTTCTTTTCTAGCAAGTTCAAATCCTTCTGTTATAACTCTGGGATGAATTCCTTCAGCCAATAATCTTTCAGCTTATTTCATTAATGCGCCAATCAAAAGAACATTACTTGTTGTACCATCGCCAATTATATCATCCTAAGCTGTTGCACTTCTAGCAATCATAGCTGCTGTTGGATGTTGAATTTACATCTCTGATAACAGAACAGCTCCATCTTTTGTAAGTTTTATTTATCCAGCACCACCAACTAACATTTTAAGAGTTCCTTTTGGCCCTAGATTTGATTTCATTACTTCCATCAGTCCTGCTGCTGCATTTATATTCATTGCTAATGCTTGATATTTACGAAGAACTTCAGCTTTGGAATTCACAAATTGAACACTACTCATTTTTAATTTAAAAAAGAAATTTATTTATTTTTTTGTTTTCATAAGATTTGTAATTAGAAGTCATTTCTCTTAAAAACTAACTCCATTTCCTATTTGTTTTAATGCATCTTAAATTGCTGATGCCTTACTTATTAAAGACTTATCAACATTATTTGTTATTCCCTCATTTAATCCCCAAATATTCTTAAAAAAATCTTAAGAATTTGCACTGTCATCTAAATCTTTTTATCTATTTTCTATATATGTTTAAATATTTTATATCTCGTCAAAGACAGTGTTATATTCTTCAATTTTTGAATTATAGAGCTCTATTGTTGTATCTTTATCTTATAATATTGCTTATCTTCTGTCCTCATACAATTATTAATTTCTATTTGCTTGACTTATCAATTCAATCCTATAATCAATTGTATTCATCCAAAATTAATCTAGTAATTATTCAAGGTCTTTTAAGACTTTTCTATCTTTAAAATCAAGTTAAAGAAGCTCTTAAAGTGAACTTGCTAATGTTAAAAGAGGAGAATCTGATTTAGCAAATGATGTAATCTTAGCATGGAATTCCTCCAAAGAACTCTTAATTTCTACAAATGAGTTTCCTCCTGAACCTCCTTATAATAATTCCTTCACTGTTTTTCTCATCTTAACTATTATACAAAATTCATACTGAATCAACAGATGATAAAGCTATGCTCACATCATCCATTTCTTATTTTGCTGATTCTTTCATTTTCTAAAAGTCTGCATCATTAATCTTCAAATCCTATTTTTGTTAATCCAATATTCCTGCTCTATATCTCAAAGCTTCATCTAATTCATTTTTATATGGAGTTAATTGATCATTAAGCTTCGTTTTATGTTTTGCCAAATCAACCTTAATTTAACTTGAAGTTCTATCATGTAAAATAATTAACTATTGATATTTGTTTAATGGTTACTTTTTAAAGTAAAGCTGATTTTTATTAATTTGTATCACTTTCAATTTATCTAACATGTTGAACATCACACAATAAATCTGAAACAGCTTGAGATAAGTTGGGCCAGTTAAGTTTTGTTCTTTCAGGATCGCTTGAAGATAATTGTGTGAATGCTTCTGCTAAATCTTATTAACAACAAACAAGCACTACAAAAACGGTGATTATTATTAATTTTTTCATTAAAATTATATATTCTTAATAGTTAAAATTCTTTTGTAAGAAACTCTTTCATTTAGTAATTAATTTTATTAATATATACATGAGTATTAATTACGCAAGTAAAGTATAATCTATAATATGTAAGAATTAGGGAATCGTAGTAGAAGATAATCATTGAATTCTGATCTCATGCAAAAACATAAATCTTCATATGTAAGAATAATTTATTCATAATGAAAGAATAATAAGACATTCACTGATTCATTTTCTGTTTCACTTCATCAATCAAAGTCAACATTTAACAAGAAGAATATTTCAAAATTAGACTTGTAAATAAAGATTTAATATAAATAATAGAGAGACTCCATTTGAAGATCTTAAAAGTAAAGTGATAAGTTCTAAACCAAAAACTGAGGTAACAAGGAAGAAATTTTCATTTAATCAAAAAGGCAAAATGAAAAACTTTCTCAATGCTATTGATGATTATATAGAACAATTAAATGAGAGTTCGGATAGCTGCACCATAACATCTGATTCCCAGAATAAATTGGAAAAAATGCTATTCCTTAAATTTAATATTATTCAAAAAAAGTAAGAACAATTAAAAATTAAATACAAATAATTACTTTAATCTCATTCAATAGAAAAATATGAGAATCAGACCTTAAAAAATAAATTATTAGAATTACATCATTAATTGGATGAAGAAAAAAGAAAAAATTAATTATAAAATATAATTTTAGAAAAATAGGATTAAAAAAATAAAGATTTAAAGCTTAGATATCAATATTTATAAAACTCTTATTTAAGAGAAAAATTGAAGCAAGAAAACTAAAAATTAAAAATATTGCAAAATAGTATTTCTATACAAGAAAGTCATATAGTAAAATTAACAATTATATTTAGCCTTAAGAAACAAATCAATCTAGTCAACTCTTAGATGATAGCACAGTTAGGAAATTTTTAAAATCATAAATTCGAAAGTTAAAGTAAAATAATAGATAAATTGATGATTATTCTAATCTTTATAAAAAATATAGTGAACATAACATTGAAAACTTTTGATTAATTAATTTATGATATAAAAAGTTGTATAATTAGTTCAGAAAAGATCAATTCAAAGATTTTCTAATGTGTTTGTTGCTCATAGAAATAGAGATGATAATAGTGATTCAGTACCATTTGATTTTACTGATGAAAATTATAAAAAAATCGAAGGAATCTTGGCTAAGTTTCCTACCAATGAAAAAAAATCAGGGACTATCCCATTACTAATGCTTGCTCAAAAATAAAATAATAACTTTTTGAGTTTATCAGCAATGAAGAAGGTTATTCTAATTTTAAATTAAATAGATTGCAAAGATATTGGAAATCCCAGAAATGGATGTCTATGAAACTGCTTCATTCTATTCTATGTTTAACAGAGAAAGAGTTGGTAAATTCCATCTTTAAGTTTGTGGTACAACACCATGTTAATTATGCGGATCAAAAGAAATTATTAAAACTATTGAATCAAAATTGAATATTAAAAATGGAGAGACATCAGCAGATGGATTGTTCACATTGTAAGAAGTTGAATGTTTAGGAGCATGCGCAAATGCTCCGATGATGTAAGTCAATAATGAATGGGTTTATGAGGATTTAACTCCTGAAAATACAGTATGATTAAATAAATTAATATGTAGTTAAAATTATTAGAAGATTTAAAAAATGGAACAGATAAAAAAGGACCATAGAATGGTAGGAAAAATGCTGAAGGTCCTTAAGGTAGAACTACTTTACAAAATATTGCAAATTAATAAGATATAAAATACGATAGAAATTTTGAAGCAGCTAAAAAGGAATGGTTAGATTAAAAAGAGAAGGAGAGAGTTGAAGCTGAAAAAAAGAAGCAAGCAGCACAGCAAGCTAAGAAATGATAACCATTTTAATAAAAAATAACAATAACAAAAATAAAAAATATATGTATAAATTTAAAAAATAATTTATCATGTTAATTTTTGATTTCTACATCTGTCCTAGTAAACTTATTAGTGATTAGGGAATGGTTTGATTGTTGGGATCATAGGAATTGGTAATCTTTATCCTTATTCTTAATCCATCAATTATTTCATTTTTTCAATATCTTCTGGAGGATATTTAGATGTGGTTGGAAATTAAACTTAGGGAATCTCGAAGGATTCTTTGATTTTACTTTTAATTTCTTAATGCTATTCTCTTTCATCTAGAGTTAAATCAGGTAATGACATTATTTCAATGATTTTCAATGTCGCTTATTCGATTTCTTTTTAAAAAATCAATAATTTCGCTTCTTCAAGCATGTCTTAGATATCATTGTTATTTTTATGTATTAATTCCATTTTCCTTATTTGATCAAATATTGTTTTGGCACGATCCAATAAATTCTTTTGAAATTAAGCATTATAGTTTAGTAATTATAATCTATATACAGGATCTTACAATTTAAGGATGTTTTAAATAGATTGATATGCTTAGCTGGTGGGATCTCTTAGCTCATCTTCAACATGAGCATAATTGCAATCAATAATGTTTCTACATTTTCCTTGTAGATAGAAATTACAGATTTTAGTTTTCCAAAAAGGATTTAAAAGTTATCCTTAGATAGAATTTTATTAGATCACAGCCATGTTAGTTTATCCTTCATTATTAATGGAGAAGGCACTAGAATTATTAGTATGTGGATGAGTCAAATATTCTTGTGGTATATGGCGCAATTCTGTTTCTCCATGTGCATAATTGCATTTTTCTTATTTGGCACAATGACCTTCTAATTAATACAATTATTAATATAAATACTTGTTGACCAATGAGTACATAGTTTTGATTTGTAAAATATACTTGTTTCTTTATTTTAGTCTTAACTAAAATTCATTTTAATATAATATAATATAAAAAATTAAAAAACGGCAATGAAGAGCCTCTTGCTAGTGTTAGTTGTTAGTGTAATATGTCAAAATGAAGTTGACACAGTAGAGAAATTGTTGGCTGATTTAAAAGGAGCATCAGCTGTTGAACTTACATCACTTAATACAGATTATACTGTCTCAAAAAATGTAAAGTACTTATAACTATTTTAGCTTAAAGAGAATATAATATTCAATTTAGGTAAAGCTTATTAAGAATAAACCTTTTTATGCGCAAGTCGAGATAAATCTGTATCTGATAGAGAATCAGATATAGATAAAACAAATAAATTGATTGCATATTTGTAAAGGAGACTTGTTGATAATTCAAAGAGAATTGAGACTCTCGATAATAATAGGTATTGAATTAAATCAAAGTAGATGCACTCATTCATCAAATTATATTGAGAGAGTTAAAAATGATAATATGACATTAAGATTGATCATATTTTTGAGAAACTCTCTTCAAAATTTAGATAATAATCAATTAAATAGATATGGCGCTTATGTTGAAAAGTTTTTAACTATGTACAAAAAAGCAAAAATATCTGATTTGGTTGAATTAGCACATGAATTTGCTGATACTATGTTCATTGATTGGAATGAAGTTACACCATCTTCTTAAGGAAATATTAACACGGTTAAAGGATAATTAATTGAAATGCTTAATGACATGGAAAGATATATTAGAGATTAAATAAAAAATGCATAGAATCTTGAAATTGCTACTGGAGTTACATTGGCAGATTTCAAGGGAGCTATCGATATTGAAAATGAATAAATCAATTACGATCTCTCTTCTGAATAAAAGAATCTCATAAAATTGGAAGAATAAGTAGTTTAAGCTAGATTAGCTGCTGTCAGTTGTAAAGAGAAGGGGATTGCCTTACAATAATAATAATAAAGAGCTATTGAAGTACAATAAAAGTAAAACTATTGATAGGACTTAAAAAATGAAGAAATTCAATATAATAAAAATAAAGCAAGATTATAAGAAGAACTTAACTTATTTACTGATGTTTATAGAATATATTCTACTTAAGTTGGAACATCTGAAGATAGATTCAAATAAAGAGTTGATGACTATGTTAATGATAGGGTATTTACAAATATATTCTATTAAAATCTTAGAAAGTAGATTCTTATGAGAGATCCGAATATTCTTTAAGTGATGCAGTTAGAAAGTAAGTTTAAAATGAATGAAATATCAATCCAATTTTAATAATAATTTGATTACTTATACTCTCCATAATAATTATTTTATTATATAAATAATGAGCTTAATCCGTTTTAATATATTAGTATTGACAATAGGAGTTTGCTTATCTGCAATGACTCCATAAGCCTCATTATTGATGAAATCGTTTCATTAAGTATATGCAAGTATTAAGCTCCATAGTTTAGCCAAAGCCCATATAGTGATTAATTGAAGGAATTAGTATAAATTAAATTAGAAACAGGTGGATAAGTAGATGAAGTCTTAAAACTAATTTAAGAATTGCTAGATTCATTGAAATAAGATTAAGTAGATGATGATATTGCACATTCAAGATAGATGGCAGTTTTTGATTAAAATATTAGTGAATTAGAAGATGATCTATCTAAATTAAACACAGATTTAGCAAATGCTAATGTATTAATCTAAACCTTAGCCGAATTATTGGTTATCCTTAGAGAAACAATAATTACTTATGAAAAATAATTAGCAATTCTTAATGAATAAGAGCAGTCTATCAGAAATGCTAGAGCTGCTGACATTAAAGCCTTCAATAGAAGAGTTGAATCAGCAAATAAAGTTATTAACGCATTAAATTTAATAATTGAAAAATTAAGTCGAGCTGTTGATCAATAAACTTCTGAATAAGATAGATAAGCCATATTAACATAAATCCATGCTGAATGTCATGAATAGTTTGGTCCAAATCATCCCGTTACAATTCTTATAAAATTAACCACTAGATTTGATGTTCCTACTGTCTAAAGAATTTTAGAGAAATTAGAATAAATAAGAGATGCTGCCACAAAAAGTCTTAATGAAGATATTGCAGCTGAAGAAGTAGCTTCTACAAATTTCGATAATTCTATGAGTGAAATTGAAACATTAAGAAAAAGATTGTCCACAGATCTTGAAAATTTAAATTAATAATTTAATGACAAATTCAATCAATAGGTATAAACATTAAAAACTTAACTTAGTAAATTGTTTTAGCTTAAAAAGAGCAATTGTTGATTGACATTCCATTCACTGAAGAAATATTACGATTAACTAAGGAGTAATAAGAATAATATCACTAAGCATATGTTAGCAGATAAACTCAAAGGTATTATCATAAATAAATGTTTTAGATTATCAGAAATAGAAGTAGTATAGAAGGCTTATAATTTAGTATTTGATCATGTTGATTCTGTAAAAAAATCAGAAGATCTTACAGCCAAACTTAACAGTTGATTAATATAAAAAGTAATAATAATAAGAAAATTTTATATAAATAATTATAATTATAAATTCATTTTTTAGTTTATCTACTAATATTACAAAATTATTATTAATATTATTATGAAGTTCTTGAAGTATTATTTTTAAAATATTGATCATTCTTTTATTTTTATTTTGGATTTCTAGCCATCATATCATATTTTCTTAAATATATATATTTTTCTAATAGTAAAATTTCTTTGTCTGTTAAGTTTTTTAAGAAATTTTCGATTCCATGATTTCTCAAAGCATTCTCATTGCCACTTTGATCATCTGATTGAATAGTTAAGAAATCTCCTTTTCTGTATCCTTCAAATTCAGTTCTATATATTTAATATAGAATTTATACTCTGAATCAAAAGGTATAACTCTTTAAGGTAAGATTGGTTCTGGGATTTTCATTGTTTGTTATAATTCAATTGCAGTAGTTTTATATTCATCAATTACAGATTAAGCCCTATTAGTTTTCGTGATCATATTTATCTATGTGTTAATATCTTAATTAGTTGTGAATATTCTTTTTTTCAATTCAAAACTACCATTTAAACTTTAAGTTTATTTTTCTTAACAACTTGATTTATGATGTCTTTATGGCTGTTATGAATTTTTTTTATGTTGTGAGTGAAACTTCATTTGATTTTCAATTTTACTCACTCTGTTAGAATCTGCCATTATTGTTTTCTATAACTCAAATAATTGCTATTGTTGATGAGGTTTAACATATGGCGATTGATTATAACGATGAGTTGTTTATAAACTTTAAGGTTACTAAAATTAAAATCGTGTTTATGTAGGTTTCATTTTGTTCTTAACTTATTATTTACTTGACACTTTGCTTTTTAGTAATGTGGATTGGTTTTACTTTTCACAAGAATATGATTACTATTTTATAGAAGATTTTATATCTATATACTCCCTAGATTATATTAAAAGATACTTCTATTAACTATAAGGTCTTGTTATTCTCTACCCTGTGCTGCTTTTAACTTCTGTTGGGTAGCCTTTATACATTAAATTTATTATATTTTAATTTCTTAAAAATACATAGATAAATAATTACTAATGTTTTACACATTTTTTAAAACAAAGAGTTCTAATTAATCATATGATTATATTGGAAGTTGTTGAATTATCAATTAATTTAAGACATATTATCTAAATATTTCCTTTAATATTCAATAGGATTTCGATCATCTTTTTAAAAATAACTAAAATTTTAAATGATAGTGTAGTTTATTTTCAAGCCCTTTTTATTTAAATTATTAGAGTTTAGAAATATATCTAAAGAAGAATTTTAAAAATTATAATATACATTAAAGATACATAAATTAAGTTGTGAATGATAGATTCTTAAACTTATTTATATTCAAATATAAACCAATCTCATTATAAGTTTATGAAGAAGTTAATATGTCAGTTTAAAATTTATGATTTTAATAATTCAACTGTATAATTTTTTAAAGAAGTTACTCTATTTTATTTGATTTATAAATATCACAAATTTACAGAATTTCATTAAATTAGTATCCTATTATATTGCGGATTCAAAAAAAGAGATTTGCTATATAATTAAAATAAAGTAAGGGATTGAAACATCTTATTATAATCATTGATCTCAAACAAACCGTTTAGATCATTCAAATAAGCAAATTATTAAAAAATTGAAAGGTGTTCAAAAATAAATATCTTCTAATTAAATAATAAATAAACATAAACAATTCAAACTTGATTAAATAATTGTTTGGATTACTGTTTAGAAGTATTAAATGTTCAATCTCTAATAAAATTTAAGGTTGATTATGTAATTATAAACTAATAAAGATAATTTGTAAATATGTTAATTTCTTTTGGAATTCTAAATCTAACGATAAATATTAGATAACAAATTATCTTTAAACACTTGTATTTTATAAGTAATGCGTAATATAATTAACAAAGCAATACACCTATTCTGTTATTTATTTTAGATTTAAATATTAGTTATAAGACTTTATAAAAAATCAATTATTAAAATACATTTCATATAAAAGAAGTTATTCTTTAATTTTTCTATTCCATTTCATTTGCATTTTCCAATTGCAATAGTGGCTAGTTTCTTCATCATAGTCCTTTTCAATTTTAAGAAAAACTCTAAAATTAGACTTAAATAATGATTTCACTTCTTCTTTGAGGTTTTCAACATTACTTAAATCCATTGATTCTGCCTTTCTTTTAAATTCTAGAGCACATAAACATCCAATTAAATAATGGCCAGTTTCATGCTCTAATAAATCATCATATTAATTTGATTTTGTCCATGATTTTTCTAAAAGTTTGCAAAACACTTAAATGTTCAATTACTATTTTGGAATTTATTCTTTTTTTAAAACACTGTTGGAATTACTTCTAACTGCTTTTTTTTCAGGGGTTTAGTTTTTCTAATTTGATTACCTATTTACTCTTTAAAGACTTGATATTCTAAGAGCAGGGATAGGTATTTAATTTTATACTCGACTATTCGTTCTATTTTAAACATTATTTTATTAAAGAGGTGTTTTTGGTGGTAATTTTGGAGACTGTTATTTGATATTAAACCTTTCAGAAGAGAGTGAATTTGTTTTGGTTGAATTTTTTGGTGACAAACCAAATTTTTAAGGTTATTCTTTTAAATTTGCAGTTGTATTTTTTGGAGTAGTAACTGTTGATGATTATTTTTAATTTGAAGAAGCTCTACTAATATCTATTTTAGGAAATTAATAATTAATATCCCAATAACTATGTGCAATCCAAGGAGAGTCCTTATGAGGTTCGCCAGTGAAATCATCCCATTCAAGCCTTTTAATCTCAAAGTTTTAAATTTTAATAGGTAATATATCTCTAACAAATTAATCATAATTTGGATCTAACAGATGATTTATATCATATTTTTTCTTCTTAATATCTTCTATAGATATAAATCCATTAAAGGAAGGTTGTGACATTTAATTTGTTTATTTAAATAATTCATTAAATAGAAATTAATGTGAATTTATTTAAAAATCAAATAGCCATCTGAGGAATTCGTTTAGCTTATTTTAATGCGAATAAGTAAATATTTTGCTAAATTAATCAACACGATAGATCGACTTGCTCACATCTCTAAGGATTTAAATATAAAAGTCATAAAATGGTTAACATATATTTACAGCAATTAAAGATATTAAACCACATTTTTAGAAGGTTAAATTCAGTAATAAGTCATTATATCAATAAAACTTTGTGTTTTTAATCAATACGTAGATTTTGTTAATTTAATATAGTAAGACTTACAATTTGAACAATAAGATTATTCAAAGTTAACAAAGAAAATATATAAAGAAATAATGAAAGTTTAAGATTGTAATAGTGTTTTAAAATGATTATAATTATATTTGAGTATGATATGGTTGGATTTGGTATATATTTCATCATTATTTTTGTAATTGTTCATAATCTAGATCAAAACTAATAGGTTTGGCTTCTGGATTATATTCATGTTAATCTACATCTTCTTTTTCATTCTAGATATAGAGATATAATTTTACGTCTATTTTGGCATCTTATTAGTTTTCTTTTTTAGTTATTTCTCTGTTTTGCTTCATTCTTTATTTATTTTCTTTTCTTCTTTATTAATATTGAGCACTTAGTATTTTAGTCCAATATTCTTCTGCTCCTTTTCTTATTCTCTTTTCAATTTCGACTCTTGGTACTCCTTGCATTCCAAAAATTTTATTTTTAATGTCACTTCTATCACCTGTAGCATTTGGAATTCTAAATTAAGCATAATTCAATCATACTTAGTCAAAACTTCATGATGAGCTGATTCTACATGATTTTTTAATGAATCACAAGATGAAAATTTCTTAAAACATCTTTAACATGTAAAATGTTTTGCTTTTTAATGCTAATGCAAGTACACTTCATTTTTAAATGTTTTATCACAATAAAAGCAAAATGGTTTCAAATAAGATAAATCTCTATTTTTTCTGCCCATTAAAATATATAACTAAATATATTAAAATTATATTTAATAATATTCATTTAAGTTTAGGCAACTATTCGAATGGAGATACACTTTATTTTGACATGTTTAAGACTTTTCTTTTACTTACAAATCCAAATCCAATTCTAGCTAAAAATCTTTTAATATGTATACATTCATCACCACATCTTTTATGAATCTATGTAATATGTATAAATATATTTTTACTCTCATATAATTTTCATAATACTTTTTAAAATCAAAATAAGTAATTGTTTATACACTTTTATTACAATAATTTGAAATAATTAAAAATATTTTATCTTTCCATTCATTTTTTTCTTTTTAAGCCAATTAAGTAAAAACCTTTTTAATAGATTCTTCTTTCAGATGATCTTATACTATTTCCATTGGTTTACCCATATTTTGTCTTATCATTTCCAAATCAAATTCTTCATCATTTTGTAATTCATCACCAAAAACAGAAAAAAATAATTATTACTCCTTTTATTCTCTTTATTATTAATCTGGAGATTTAATAATTTAAGTTTTAGATTTAAGCATATCATCTAAAATCTTTTAACTTGAAGATGTAGTCCTATGTTTATTTTTATTTATTTATTCTGATGGTGATACAGTTCCATAAGTAATTATATGAACATTGTCACCTGTGTTTATAAGTTAACTAACACTTCTAATGCCTTAACTTGTATTTGGATTCATAGGACTATTTGATCTTAAACCATTTCCAATTCCATTAGGACTCCAAGGTTAATTTATTTATCCATAATTTTAATTCCCTGAAAATATTATTTAACTTTATTGTCTACTAACGACAGGTGAGTGCCATGATGTTGGTTATGTATGTTAGTTTTTTTGTTAATCATCTTCCAAATTTTCGTTTTTTTAATTTGTATAATTGTTATCCAACATTTCATTATTTGTATAAATATTTTATTAACTACTAGTTCTGAGTTTGATAGAATTTCTTAAACCATTACTTCTATCAAGGTTTTTCAAACTCTCTCTTTTTTAATCACCTAAAGTATCATTTTAGATTGTAGAATTTCTAGATATTTATTTTTAAGATGAAGTTTTTTCATAAAAGTGAATAAATTATTACTCATTTAAAAAAGCAGTTTCCAATCTTTTTAATTAATCTTCTGTAAGACCTAGATCTCCAGCCATCTTCTAAAATAGATTCCATAAAAAGAAATCATCTGTTTATGTAGACTTTTATGAAATAGATTCCGCTTTTGCTCTATAAATTTAGTTTTCATTATTTTTTTTTGTTTATTCTTCAACTTTTTCTTTTTATTATTAAGGTTATTGAATTGAAACATGAATTTACTTTTATTATTATTAAGATACATTCTAAGATTCTTATTTTAATTATACTTATATTCCAATATCTTTTGTTTTATTTTATTTGTAAAAATCACATTAAATATCACTCTGATCCATAATTGAACTTTTTTTAAATTGTTTTTCTCCTTTCTAAATAGTTAATTCTTTTGAAGAAAAATTTGTAAACGACTACTTATTACTTTTCGTTTCTAATTAAGTCAGAGTTGGTCTACTATTCTACACTCCAAATTATCCAGATGAAGAGTTTTAATCTTTTTTAGAACTCTCGTTATTTACAGCACTATTATTCCGATTGGTTTTCAAATATCCTTATTTCTATCTAAAAGTAATATTAGATCTATTAGTAGATTTAGGACTATAAACTTATTCAATTTATTTATGAACACTAGTTTTCTTAGTTATATCATCTAATTAATTTAATTAGATTTGTTGTTTTTTCTATACTTTAATTGATTCATCTTCCGTTTCTGATTAAGCTTATCTTCTTTATGTAGCAATCTTATCAAGGTCAATTTACTCTTAAATTTAAGCATCAAATGGTTTTTCTATATGACTTACTTTTTTCTTTTTGCTTCTACTTCTTTTTTTAGTTATTGATTACTACTCATAACTATCATCTTCATCTCCTGATAATTCATCAAGTTTTTCTAAAGGAGATTCGCAATTAAATTTTAATTTAGACCTCACAATTCTATACAATTCATTCGGTGCCAATCTTGCTATATCTTCTGCTGAATTATCTTTTATATATTATAAAAGAGTATTAAGTGAAATAATTTTATTTTCAGGTGACAAATCGCTTTATAATAATAGTAATAACACTTCTTCTATTTATTTTGGACCAGTAAGACTTTGCATCTTATCTTCTAATGCTTTCTCATGTAATAATTTTAATTCTTCCTTCATTTCATCATTTTCTTCTATCATTTCTTATAATCTTAATTCGAATAATTCAACTCTTGGATCCATCATAGAAACTTAAACTTCAACATCTGATTTTTTCCCATTTTTTTATACTATTGTATTACATACTTCAATCTTTTAAGTAACTTTATAATTATCAATTTATTTTAATAAATTGGCAAATTTCTTCTCTTATTCTTCAAATTTTTTAAATAATTAATTCATTTTTGCTTCTTTCTCTACTATTTCATCATTTTTATCTTTGATTAATTTCTCTAATTCTTCTATTCTTTAAAAGTTTTGTGTTTTGCTTTTTTTAACTAAAATTCCTGCTGTTTTCTTTATCACAAATTAATCATATTCAAGTCTAATCTTTCTTTCTGCTGCTCTCATTATTCTTTCGGCTGTTTTTCTTTACACCAATGATATCTTATCTTTAACCTCTTTTTTTATATCAAATTCCTCTTCATCTTTTATCTCATTAGCTTACTTAATTTAATCTGTTATGTATAAATCATTTTTAAAAGTCTCTCTTTCCATATGTCTATTCAAATCATTTAATTTTTATGTAGCATGACTATTAGTGATTTCTGACCACATCCCTTTTAATTTTAATTGTTTTCTTAAATCAATTAAATTTGCCTCATTTTCTTCTTACATTCTCAATAATTCTTTTTCTGTTTCATTTTATATGTTTCCCTATAATAACTTTATCATTGCATCATCACTTGTACTGGTACTTTTATTTTCCATCTTTCTAAAAATCTTTTGCTTATTCATCTTAAAAGTCTATTCAGCCTCTATAAATTCTGATTATTTTTAAGAAAATATCTCTATATTATATAAAGAAAGAATTACTAAAATTCTACACTTCTGTTCCACCCAATACAGTTCTTGTAGAATTTGGTTATCTCTGACAGTACTCTATAGGTAATTCAGGAGCATTTACTATTTTTCTTGAATTTATTTCAAGCACTTTATCAAATACAGTGGCATAATTTGTTGCCAACTTTTACAATAATGAAGCTTCAGGATTGAGATCCTTACCCATCAAATTGAAACTTACTTCTTCAACACATGATTTTAATTTATCTAATATCTGTTAGAGCAATTTAATACATATTTTATAGTATTTATACATCCAGGATTCCAAGTTAATAATGGTTGTTTTTACAATTCCAACATTGCTTTTTCTGCCATATTGTTTATTTTACTTAAACTAGACTCCATTTATCAGAAAAATATTAATAACAATATATTTTAATTGTAATTTTATAATTCTTATTATACTTTCTAAATATAATCAGATAATTACTGTAAATTTATTAACAATTTATCAAAATTAATTATACAAATATTCATTTTAACCTTTTATAATAAGTACCACCCTTCTTATACCAATATAAAATCAAAAATACTTGATATATAATAATCCTTTTTTATTAGATGATAAATATTGTACTTCTCGCAAGCTAATTAGTTAACTCTAATAAGTAGCATAATTTTGAATAAATTCTAATTTGATTTAATTATTAATATCTAATAGAAAGGCTTAATTATTTAAATACAAGAAAATAATAACAATTGTTAATAAAATATAATTAAATTGAATCAAACTTAGATATTAGGTTTTTAATATATTGAATTTACTTTTTTATCAATATTTTTTGAATACTAAATTAACTTATGCTTTGAAAAAGATTCAATTTAAAATATAAATACTAAATTTCAATATTTGAATAAAATTTCATAATTTAAAGAATAAGAAATACTTTTGAAGTTTTTTAAAATAGTTAATAATCAATCAGTGTTTAAGTAGAGGTTAACAATCTTTAATATTTAGAAAATATTTTGATAATTAATAAATCAATTACTACAATGGATTTCAAGGATTAAAGTGTGGGTATTTGCTATTGCTGCATTTTCTTGACTTTTAAACATTACTTTTATTTAATGATGGTAACTAATGGAATTTAAGGGCTAATTTTAATAGTAATTGGAATATTAGGGGTTTTGAACTAATATGAATTGTTCAAATTTTCAACACCTATTATTATTACTATATTAAGCTTAGGTATTTAATTTTAAGATTTTAGGCAGTGTTTTATTCTTAGGACTGATAACAGAAATACTTTTTTTTTTTCGCCATTCAGTCATAAAAATAGGACGATTTATGGTTGTTTTAAACATTTTGACTTCTTTATTTGATTTAATGATAGGAGTGATGATGTTGTTAATTAGTTTTTTCGAGGTTGTTTTTATTGAAATGAATGATTCATAGTTAGATTTTAGTGAAAGGAGAAGAACCATATTAAAAGTTATTTCGATAGGAATTATAATTATATCTTTTTTAGGATTCTGGATGACTTATCTTTAATATCAAATAATTTTACCATTACAAGAATAAATGCTATAAGATATTAAAATTGTTCCTGTTGTTTCTTTAAGATAAGCAGTAACTCGTAAATTTTCCAAGAATTTTATTGGTGAACTTACTCCAAACAATAAAAAATAAATGAGAATGGTTAGAACAGATTCAATATCAGAACAATCTTAACCTCTACAAAGTATACAAGTATTTAATATTGTTATTAAAGCTGAAATAACAAAAGGCTGATGAAATGCCAGAACTATATTTAAATTAGAAAAGTGAAAAACTCATTAGAATTCCAGATAATACTAGTCCATACAATGAATTCTTTGCACCAACTACAAATACTATAAGATATTCTAATTAAGTAGAAGACATTTAACATTTGAGGAAATAGAGAACACCTAGATCAACCTATTTAAAACAATAAAGTTGATTAAATTTATCATATTTTTTTTATTATAATAAAAGATGTAGATAAAAAATCTATTTGTGTTTGCAATATTTTTCGTTGCATTTAGCGATAATCAGACTTAATTTGATTGCTCTGCTATTGAAGATATTACTTAATGTTAAAGTTCAAGTGATTTTTGTACTTTAAATTAAATTTACAATAGGCTATGTTGTTGAAGCTAATGTTACTTATTTCCAAATATCAGATAATAATACTAAAGTTGAAGAAGTTATCCTTGATTAAGTGAATGATAAATGCAGGGTATGTTTTTCTTTATATAAAAGACCCTAAATTTTTACACAGTTTGTGATTAGTTATATAAGGAGAAATCATGCAAACTTGGGAATTGTTTTTGGGATCCAAAATAAGAAAAATGTTATGTATTATATATTAATATAAAAGAGATGGGATTCAGCTACTTGTTAGAGTTATCCAAAAACATATTGTTAATGGAATCATTAGTGTGAATTAATTAATTAAACTCAAACACTATAATTGAATTATAACTATACTTTGATGAATGATGTCGATATCAATTAATAGGATGGAAGACAAATAGGATCATGGTTATATGAGTTTGGATTAATAATAGATGTTTCAAAGACGGAAAATGAAGGCGAAGAAAAGTATACTTTTACTATGTGTGTTTTGAAAAATAGATGTGAATTTATTTAAATTACTGATTTTAACTAAGCTGATTTTCAGTGCAGTGATTCAGGTTTGAATTGTTACTTTGATGTTACTGAAGGTAAATGTAAGAAAATAAGTGCTTTAACAGAATGCCATCTAATTAAATGGGAATCTAAATGTAATAGTGGAGCAGCTCCATGTATTTGGATAAATAACAAATGTTAAATTTATGATTAAAAAGTTGATAATGAATTTGTTTCTTGTACCCTACTTGATTTAAATAGATGTTTAAATATTGAAAATTGTTACATTTAAGGTGACAATTGTAGATCTTATTAAAGCTGTGCTGATTTTAAAACAAAGAATGACTGTGATAATACGTCAATTTATTATTGTTATTTTGATGACTATGAAACAGAATGCAAGCCTCTTACACGTCATATTTAATGTAAAAAAATAGTAGAAAACCATTGTAAAGATTTTTCACATTGTAAATATAATGAAGCTAATAAAATCTGTGAAGAAATATTATAAGATTTCTATTGTTAAAAATTTTAAAAAGAAGATTGTAACGATAAATCAAATGATAAAACTTAAAATTGTGAATGGAATGAAAATCTGTAATTATGCAATTGGATATATGGAACTTAAAATTGCGACGGTAAAACAATCAATGATTGTGATCACTTGGATTGCTATTATGATAATGTTATGGGTACTTGTTCTACTATCTAATATAACACTGATTGTGAATTTTTAGGTTAAAATGCATGTAGCTATAACGCCAATAAAATATAAAATAAATGTTAATGGTCAGAAAGTAGAAATTTATGTTTATCCATTTTTGATTTTGGATGTGAAGAATTGTCTGAAACATTTTGCAAATATTTAGATAAATGTTTTGTAGAAAATAAAACATGTAAAACTAGAAGATAATGTAAAGACAACATAACCATAACAGATTGTCTAGATGACAAAACATAACATTGTTATTTCGATAAAAGTTAATAATTATGTAGAAGAATTACACTCTAAACTCCATGTAATCTTATCTATAAGGAAATCTCTTGTAATCAAGCAATTTGCTCATGGTCCGATGATAAATGTGTAAGTGTTGAAAATGTTAATTGCGAATAAATTGCTAATCAAAATTGTAAGTATTCTAGCAAATGTTTATTATAAAATGATAAATGTATTCCATTAGATATTTGTGAAAAACATAATGGAAAAAAATAAGATTGTGAATCAGATGTTGCATTTTGCTTCTATAATCCAGATACTTTATAATGTAAAAATATTGATGGAACTACTAAATGTAGTCAAATCTTAGGAGGAAGATAAGAAAATTGTCTTCATGCAAAATGTTAACATTTCATTTTATATTAGGTTCATTATCGAGATTATCAAATCTTTAATACTAATGCACAGATTATGAATTTGTTCCTTGCGATAAGTTGTCAAAAGAGTAATGTAATTTTGGAAAATGCACTTATTATGAGAATGAATGTGTTCCCTATCCTTTTATAATTTAGGAGAAACCCTTAGATAATCCTACAGTTATACCTGAACCTGAAGAAGAAGAAAATGTTTATTCATTTTATTTAACCTTTTTTATCAATCTATTGATAATTATTTTAGAATGATCAAATAATATCAATTATTATTAAATGTGATATATTTAATTTTTCATCTTACAATATTTTCTTATTTATCTGATTCCTATTGAATAAAGTATCATTTTACTTTATTTTGAACTTTTTTAAAAGCAATTCGTTCTAAGCTTAAACAGAAATTTAATTTACTTACAAAATTATAATAATGACAATCTTTTAATTAACATAAATTTTACCAAAAGGAAGGAAACTTAATTTTAATAATCTGCGCTTTTATTAAATTTGTTAAGAAATGTCTTTAAGAGGATCATTTATATTGAAATTCTTATGAAATTTATACATATATTTTATACTCTCTTAATTATTTACTTAACATTTAGCTTTTCAAAGTAAAATAAGTTCTAGAATTTTATTAATATTTAATATAAGAAAAATCATTAAATGAATTTTTAATTTTTGCAAAAAATATAAAAAAATTTAAGACACTTTAATTTACAAAAAGATGAAACCTAGTTAATTTAATATAAGCATAAATATTCAAATTTATGAATTATTATTTAAAAATTAAAATTTTTCGAAAATACTTCTGTATATTTCATTTTTAATTTTATTTAACTCTCTTTGAATCCATTTCATTAAATTCTAATTATTTTAGAGAACAAAATAATTTAATGTTTAATAAATACTCTTTAACTTTTAAATCAGCAAATTTAGAATTAGAATACAGAGAAAGTCAAATACCTGTAGTTAAAAAATAATATACAGCATTTTCTATATAAGCATGTGTAATATTTATATTGAAAATGATAGTTATACGTGATATTTTATTCCATTTATTACTTTAGAAGTTAGCCTTATTTTATAGCAATATTACTTAGTTGCTGTTTTATTTTAATTTTTATTATCTTCTCAAAGTTTTTAGTAGATAAATACCCAAGTGTCATTAACATAATTTTACCTATTTTATAAATAATTATGGCTTTGTTTCAAAGCGTTGATTACATTATCAGAGAAAACTATCCAAATAATTCTTATTATATGAATTATGATTGGTATTATGGATTTTGCTAATGCTATTTTCATATGGGTAAATTTGACATTTTTAATTAGCTATTTTTTTTCAAGGCTATTTATTATGGTCGTAAACATTAATTGTGATAGGATTAATGTTGACATGCATTCTTTGGGGTTATATCTCCTCTTACATATATGTTAGTCTATTATTATGTTTTATTTCTGTTATAGTTGGAATGATTGTAATTAAATATAGTATTGAGAATAATAAAAGGCAGTAGTTTCTACATAATAGAGAGAGGAAAAAATGGTTTGCAGTAAATAAATAAAAAAATTTAGATAATTGACACAATCTTAGAACAATCAATTCTTGTCATCAAATTAGATAAACAATAAGATTAATTGAGAATACATTAGATGAATAATATTACAAAAGAAATATTACAAGTTAATAATGATAATGATTTAAGGACAATTCTTAGAAATGTAAATATTTTTAAAATTTTCAAAGCTAACATATACAAGAGGATCAAAGCTCTCTGGTAAAGAAAATAAATATACGCTTGAATAACAAATTAGAATGATGTTACAAAGTAATTCATCATCAAGCTCTGCATTAGAATATAGAAAAAGAGGGTCATAAGACAAATTAATAAACACATTAATTTGTCAATCTAATCTATTAGGGAATTAATTTAAAGTTTAAATTGTAAACTATTGGACTGATGAATAATAAATGGTCATTATGGCTACGGAATGCTTAACTAATTATTCTTAAAATCATGACAAATTAGAGTTAAATTTAAAAAATAGACTAATTTCATCTTTAGCTTAACATTGTTTAAATGTTCACTTTAAATAAAAAGATGACAGATTTTCTTAGCTACAATCTATGAATTATTTTGCATGTCTTAACATTTTATAGAATCCTCATATTCTAAATGGAACTCATATGAAGTAATACAGTTCGAATCAAGTTATTAAATTACTTAAATCTGTATTTGGTAATTAAATAGCTATAATTGACAAAATAAAAGTATAATATTTAAACATAGATCTAAACTCAGTTTTAATTATATTCATTTCGTTACTTTAATTCAGACATAAAGATGAGGCCTCTATCAAAATAAAATCCAAAATTTGTGACGATAATATTGAATCTATTCAATTTACCCTCAAATAATCTACTAAACAAATTATTCCTTAGATTAAAGTTTACTTTTCAAAACCATTATTCTTTTTTGATAAACAAGACAAATCTGCTAATATATCCCATCTTCAAGAAAACTTAGTACATTTAGATAAGAAATTAAACTTTTAAGATCCACTAAAAGCAACTACTTTGTTAATAATGAAATTTTTATTATGGCATTTTGGTTGCAATACACAAATCAAAACTAAACAAAAAAATAACTTAACCTATTTTTCATTTTCTTTGCTTAATTAATGATTGTATAAATTTGTTAAATAATATTTATGCTTTTTTTAATTTTATTGATAATACTTTAAATAAAATTCATAAACTTGCTTTTCTTATTATAGAAACTGCTACAAAATTATTTAGAATTTAAGACTATAAAATTATTAATTTATATGATCAATCTAAAAGTAATAGAAAAAAATAGTAATTTGTAGGTATCTATATTCTTCTCAAATATAGGCTTGAGAAGAATATGGTTAAAATTCATTTCCGATATTTTTTTACAGAAAGAAAATTACTTAATAATTAGAAAAAAGTAAATTTCTTACAAATAAGATAAAAATATCTCTTTTTTAAATTAAATTAAAATTAAGGTTTATTTTTAATTTAACAAGAGATCTTAATTATTTAATATAAATTATCATAAAGATTTTTAACTTTTTAATTCATAAAATCTTTAATTATTTGATATTAAGATTTGAATTAATATTTTTTGCTTTTAAAGTATATAATAAATTTCATTCTCAATTTCTGGCCTTAAAATATTGAGGAATTACGTATGTATTAGGTTGATAGATTTATTAAGGCTGAACTTCATGTGCCGAGTATCTATTCATTAAATTTTAATGAACTGGCCTGGCTGCTTTTGCAGATTATTAATATGTTTATATTTTATCAATGATACTTGTATTAAAACCTCTCTCTTTTGGTGATTACTCAATTATGGGTTATCTATATATTTTAGGTGAATAATCAATAATTTTTTAGTAATTTATTTACGCATCTTCTCTAGAATTTGGCTATTTTTCTTCACTCTTTAATCTCACTTCCATTGTTGGTTTGTAAATCGATGTTTATTATTATTACTATTATTATTATTATTATTATTATTATTATTATAAATTAACTTGTTTAAAGCTTGTTTCTTAATATTTCAAAATCCTGTTTTCTAACTCATTCACGTAATTATCTTTTTATCTAATTTAGTTTTTTAAAATTTCTAATTCCTTTTTGAGATTTGAAATTTCTTCTTCTTAAAATTTAATATGTTTCTGATAATATTCATTCTTTTAAATGAAATGTTAACAATCATAACATTTTTATGATTGCTAATGAGTATTTCGTTCTTACAAAGGTTTAATCTCAGATTTAAAACCAAAAGTAATTTCTTTTAAATTTTCACTTTTTTTATCTAATTACTATTATTAATTGATAATATCCTATTTAAATTATTCTTGCCTTTTTTCTAATTTAATAAGTTCTTATTTTAACTCATTTTTTAATTCATCTTCTTTAGATGGCTATTTATAATCAGACTTTCTATCATTTTACTTTTAATCAGTTCTATTATCAGGAGTTCTAGATTCTGTTCTAACTTTTTATTCTGATTACCTAAGATCTAATTTGAGCTCTTAACGAATATCTTATTTGTGATCAGATCTGTAAAGTAAATCACTAATTTTATAATCTTTTCCTTATTTGTTATCAATTTTATTCGATTAATATTCATTTTAAAACTATGATGAAGAACCTATTTAATTAGAAAATTATGAAATATTTGTAACTTGCTATGATTATCTTAAAGCCGAAGGTGGAATTTATGAAGTTTTCATTGCACTACATGGTTAATATGAAACAGATTAGGCCAATTAATGAGATTGTCTTAATTCACTATTTTACTTATAACTTGATCTAGATTTATATTCCTACTCTGATGATTACGATACGTAAGAACTTTAATCAGCAGGCATTTATTAAATACTTTTTTGTACTTCTTGATTATGAGAATAAACAAAAACTATATTAAGCCCTGCACAGATTTAGCCATCAACTAAATTGACTTTATTTAGCGAAATTCTATGTGTTTATTATTATGAATAATTTTCAGGCATTTTATTCATTCCAAAAACATACCATCCATCTGAACATTTCAACATGGCAAAATTCTCACCTGAAATCACTTGTGATACTTTTTATCCTTCATCTAATTTACATAACTCCTCTAATGGTGTACACTTTCTTGCATAACCCCAACTTCCAGTACCCCAAAAATACACCTTACCTTATTTACTTATTGCACAACTAAAGGTTCCCATAGATGCAATAACTTATTGAACTTCAAAATTTACCTATAATTTTATAGGTTCTCTAACCACTTATTCAGACACTCCACATTATCCAAATAAATTATTTCCTGTCACAAATACCTAAAAAATACATCTTAAAATTTACCTATCCTCTATACAAAAATAAAGAATGATCTAAACCTGCTGCCATTTATTCAACTGGAATACCTAATTTTGCAGGCTTTGCATGTTGTCCTAAGATTCCCAATTATCCATTCTAATTTTCTCCCATTACATAACATATCTCTCCATTTCTTACTAATGTATGAAAACTACCACAACAAACTTCTTAGCCTTAAATACTTAATTCTGTAGGCTTTTCTATGTTTTCTGTGTCTCCCAATCCCAATTAACCTTCTGAACCTCTTCCCCAAACATATACTTTATAATCTTTTGTGACTGCTGCAGAATGATATAAGCCTACTGCTATCTGAAGGACATTCTTCATTACTAATTGAAATCCTGGCCCTGTTGAACCTCTTTAACCAAATTAATTTGATCCATAACTAAATACATTTCCTTCTTGAGTTAAAGCTAATATATGAGATTAACCTGCACAAATTTATTTTACTTAACCTGGAATTGTTAATTGAGTTGTTTCATTGAAATTCGGTACATTTCTAGGTGTTCTTAATGTTAATGATCCTGCACTCTCAAAAAGATCAGAGTCTTCATGATTTATTATACCATAGATTGTGATTTTTGAAGACATTAACGGAATGTTAAATATTTTATATAAAAATTAATTATAATGGAAGATTAAAAGGCTAGAAAAATATAGAAGTAGAACTTCTTTTTTCTATTTTAGAGCTTGGAGGTCATTTACCAATAAAAAAATATTCCAATACTATAAAGATATTATTTTATTTAAGTGCAAGTAATTAATAACTGTAAACATTAGAGGAAACCCTGCTAGATTATTAAAAGCCATTAATCCAAATGAAGCTTAGTTACTAGATGCTGCTTGTAAATCACATATTAGATTTCGACTTGGTGGAGAAGTATTCTATTATCTAATTATTCTAGTAATTTCCTCCTATTATATATTATAAAATATACAGTCATGGAGGAATTGTAGATCTAAACTCTTTTGCCCCTCGAGATTATTCTTCACTCTAAAGAGATCCAATTCCTCATGAGAAAGTTGCATATTCAGAATATAAGAAAAATCAATAAAAATATGATAATCAAGGATGGTATCTAAGGTTAGATAACAATGGATGGCGACCGGTTCTATATATATTTATAGTTGTAGATATCTAATAAATAAATGGTAAAAGCAGATTTTGTTGAATTATACACAGCCAATAAAATTAGATATTATCATCATAAGAAAGATAAAAGAGAAGAAAAAGTCAATAAGAAAACAAGACTAAATAAATTAAAATGGGCCCAAAGTATCTAGAAATAAAAGGAGGGAACTCAATAATCTAATTAAGTGTAATAGTCATAAGACTTTTTTACTCAAACAAAATAATATTTAGAAATGGATGATGTATGAATTCTATATATTGTTAGGATTAATTTGATAAAGAAGTGCAAAATCTAATAGATTGGAGTGAAAACTTGGATTATGATAAATATATGGCAGAGTGGTTTCAATTATCCACATCTAACGCAAGCGAAAATTATGTTGTTTAGTAAATTCATGTAATTTATTAATCACTAAATTATAGTAAACAAAAATAGATTCAGTCTTTAAAGGAACTTGATAGCTTAAAAATATTCTCAGTATATTAGTTCCTAAAATAATTATCTCTTTTTTCTTGATGTTCATTTTGAATGCAACTTTGAGGTCTTTTCAAATTATTATCATATTGAAAAGAATTCCAAATTTGCAAAGTCTTAAATCTTCCTTTTAATATCTTTTACTCTTTCAGTTAATCATAACAAGCATTTTTGATTTATTCACAAGTTTTATTTGTTGTTTATGATGGATAATAGAGTTTCTTATTTTAAGTTCTTAAGCCTTGATAAAATGAAGTTTATGTATATTGATAACTTTAAGTTTTTGTAGTTGGAGTTTTTGATCTAGAAGAAAATGGCATCTTTCCCAATAACAATATGTAATGTTTTCCTTTTATTGTGTCGTAGACTTTATTGGTTGAATAATTTATAAATTTTCCATTATTATCTATAAAATTTTTAACTGTGACAGGATTGATAGTCTAAACCTTTGCTTAGATGCTTTTTCGTTATTTTTCATTTCTGTATAATTTATTATAAAGATGATTTTAATTATAGTTTTCTAATTTATTAGGAGATAGTCTGCTTGTAACTCCAAATTTGTGAGAAATCTTACTATAATCTAAATCTATAGTTTTTTTATAAAGTGCTAATTCTAATTCCTCATTATAAATTTCATTAAATCCTTATTCAATATTCATTTATATCAATTATATTAATCTTCAGATTCTATTTTAAATTGTATTAAATTTAGTGAAAATTACACTCATTCATATTATATTTAAGAATGGATTTTATCAATAACTTATTAATTTATAAAAAGTAATTTTATCGAATTAAAACATCAATTTCATTCAAAAAATTTTAAGTATAAAATAAATGTTATAAATTGAATAAATTTTCCTAACTTAGTAAATTATTTACAATATTCACTAAATTGTTGACATCTTACGATTTTTCAAACAAATTTTATGAAAATTTTTGTAAACTAAGAACAATTTAAAAAGTAGATAATTTAATATGGAAATTTTGCATATTTTACTCTAAATTTAGAGAATAAATGGCTATTAAGATTTTGAATGGGAATATTAAACGTGAGATTTGTGAATTAAAATAATTTTATAATTTTTGAATTGATAATAAAGAGTAAATGAAGAATAAGAATTTTCATGATAAATTTACATAATTTCATTTTTTAGTAAAAATTCGAAGTTAACAAAAAAGGATCCTGATTATTTAAAAAGTTAAGAATGAAAATTTGTTAAAACAATGATTAATATTTATGGATCTTATAATATATTAATCAGAAGATATTTAGATTTACTTTATTTGGCATAATGATTAAATTGTAGATGATTATTACAATTAGTTTATTTATGTAATGATAGATATTATATTTATTTTTAACTAATTGATGTAGCAATAATCATAATGTTAATTTGATCAGTGCAGGTAAACGGTCCCATTTAATTTCTGAACAAACTAAATTTTCATCAAAAATAAATTTAAATTGAGGAAAATATGAAGAATTATTAATTCTATAGAAATTAGATATATTGATACATTTGAATGACATTGAATTATTCATCTAAATTTTTGTTTATAAACAAATTTTATGGATTAAGTAATTGTACTACTTCATTATAACTAATATTTATTTGTCCTACTGTCTTTTTAGGTAATGGATTGCTTTTCTTTTTTTTTCTAGTCTATCCTTCGGAAGAATCATTAGTTGACAAAGATCCCATAGAATCATTCATGAAATTAACAGTTAGATGTATAATAAAAATATTAATCAAATTTAAAGTCTCAATTAAAACAAACTATCGTTCAAGTTTAACCAATCGAAATCTTCATCTCCAGTTTTGGATATTTATTTTAATTTTTCTCTTGTTGTTTTGCCACTAAAACTAATTATTAATAAAGTACGTAATTCTTAATACAACATGAAATAAAAAGAATACAAATACAATTAGGGAAGCAATAATAACAGGAATCAAAAATATTAAAATAATAGTTTTTTAATCCTTAAAATTATCAACTGAAGAGAGACAGAATAATAAAGAAATTCCAACTGTTAATGCAAATGAAAAAAATGATACTAAAAAGCTAAAGAAATATCTTTGTATAATTTTCTATATTTTTTACCTATAGTTTCTCTTGCCAATACAATTATTCACGAAAGGGCAGTGATGATCAAAAACCAACACACAATTATTACAATCACTAATACATAAGCAGCGACATACCTACAATGCGAAGCTCTGAGAGGTCTATATATTTCACAGGTTTCACAAAATCTTGAATCCTAAAATTCTTCTAAATAATAATTGGTTCCAGCCATAATCTATAGTTGCTTTTTAGGAATAATCCCTGGTTCAGTAATAGATGTCAGAACAAGGAATATAATACAAACTAATTAGAGAAATAATGTCAAAAGCGGTAAAGCTGGAGATATTTCCCAAGTAGTTGACCAAGTATATATATAAAAAGGTATTGGAACTATTAAAAGTAATCCCCAAATAAATAAATTAGACTAAGTCTTATTTCTATTATTTTTACTTCTGTATCTGATTTAGGTCCAATAATAATATGACCATCAAAAAGAAATCTATTGTTGCTTTACCAATATTTATAAAGAAAGTTACTTTATAGGGCTTCCATTTTCTTTAAAAAAATTGGCTAATAAATTTTATAATGAATAATTTAACAATAATTTGTTCAGGAATTAAAAATTTTATATAAAATAAATTCAAAATGTAAATAGATGAATTGCCGGTTGGGTAGTCTAAAAAGAATTTTATGTTAGAGGAGTTTCCACCAGGTAATTTAGTTATTAATCTAATAGATTTCGATCCTCAATAATAAGAAAAAGTAGATTTACCATTAAAGTAAAGGATTAAATCAAAAGTTTGGAAAGTAAGGCTTTAAGCTTATGAAGAATTAGCAAATGACGTAGAGGTAGATTGTGAATGTGTCATATCAATAATATAAGATATTCATGTTTAATGTTAAGAGAAAGCCCTATAAGTAGCATTAAAATATTTTGAAAATCACAACTAAATCGAGTCTTCATAATAAAAAGAAATAATTAAAGTTTTATTAGAAAAAGTGTTAACATAATAAAAATTAAAGTAATTAGGTCATTAACTTGCAACTTAACTTTTCCCTAATTGTAAATCTTCTATTTTTGAAATGATAATTTAATAATTGTTGCATAAAAATCCAAAAGTTGTTTAAGCAACAATAGCCCTTTTAACTGAGTTATTACAACAATTTGGTCTTAAAAAGTTAGATAATTTAAAACCCTTCTTCCCTGTAATGTCTAAACTAACTGATGCATAACAAAGCACAATAAAAGCTGATGCAATTTCTTTTTATAAAGAAGTAACAAAATGGTATGGAAAAAATATTGAAGCATTTTTTGGAGGCTTAAATGAGAAATTGTAATAAGATTTGAAAAAAATAGCTGAAACTATTACTGAAGTATAGAAGGCCCCAAATTAAGAAGGAGAAGCTGATACTAATAATCAAGAATTATATGATTTAGTAGAAGCTGTAGAAGTATTTTCTAAATATACTGATTCTTGGTGTGAGAAAGTATTCTAATTAGAAAAATGGTAAGAAAAAAAGGAGCAATTAGATAATTTATAGAAATCATGTTCTGTTCCTAAAATATTACCATCTCCAAATATATATTCTGTAATTTAATTATTAAAGAAATTGTTAAATGAATAATAAATGATCATAAGTACATAATGTATCAAAATAATTGGATTCATGGCAAATGGTTTAAGAAAAAACTTTAATTAATATGTTAAAATAATCTTACTTCCTGTTATGACCAAATTAAAAGATAAAAAATAAAATATTGTTGATGAAACTATTACAGCCATCAAAAAACTATTTTATTGTTGTAATCTTGATGAAATTTTTGAAGAACTAAAGGCTTTGTTAGAAGATAAAGCTCCTGGTCCAAAAGTGAATGTTTTTATAATAATTGATCATTATTTAGATGAGACTCCAAAAGATAAATTAAGTAAACTTTTATGCCTTAAATAATTGGTTCCAATATGTAAGAAATTCACAGAGGATGGAAACGCAGATGTAAGAGCAAAATCCATAATGTTATTGGCTAAGATTTCAGCTAAAATGTATAATGGAGCTATGTCATTAGATTTAAAAGGTGATAAATTATTAAGATATTAAAATTAAGTAAATATATATTTGGAGAGTATTAAAGCAGTTACAGGAATAGATATCCAATAATAATAATAATAAATACCAAATAAAGAAAATGTTTAATTTTAATAAACCTTGACGACTAATCCATCAAAATAATAAATCTTATCAACTAACATCAATAAACCTTTATAAATTAGTTAATAAAATACTTTTGAAATTTAAGAAATGTAATATTCAACAACCATGACTCCAAATTAAGTTGATGCCTTCCTAAAATATTATAAATCAGCCAAAAATAAAGATTAAAATGGATTAGGTAATATTTTACTCTAAATTACCTAATAATCAAAATATATATTGACTGTTACTATGGAATTCATTATTGATAAAATGGCAGAATAAAAACCATTATGTTATTAACTATTTGATAAATGTGCTCAAACTTATAAACCAAATCACTTATCTTAATTAATAACAACATTTAAAAATGCATCCACACAAAGTCAACTTTTAGAGGTTTTAAATATTCTATTAAAATATATACCTTAAAGTGAAAGAAATATTGATTAATAGATTATTTCTGAATTTCTTAAAAATTACTAATAACAGTCTAATTTGAAAACAAGGTCTTTGGTTTAAGAGTGCCAAAATGCATTAAAGTCATTGTTTGAAGTAAAAAAAATCTAATCTGAAGAAAAACCATTAACTCCTTTTCCTTTAAACACATTTAGTGATTAGCATTTTGATCGCATAAAAGAACAACTAAAAGTGCCATAAGTTCCTTAAGTACTTTATGAAAAAATGTTTAGCTATAATATTTAGTAAAACTAATTAGCAGCAGCTTACATAAAAACAAAAATTCCGCCATCTATTGAATTCAGAGAAATATTTTATAAATGGGCATATATGATCTCTTGGATGAAAGAAAATATTCCATTACAATAAGAAATTTCATAACTATTCTAAATATTTCTAACCTAAAATAAACCTACATTCTTAGAATAACAAATAATCTTTTCTTATATCAAAATGATGGTATTAGTATATTTTAAGAATGGAGTTCCAAAATTGGCTCAAAGAACTCTTCCATTATTAATGAACATATTGAGTGAATATAAAAAATATTGTGTCTAATAACCATTATTAATTACATTTGATGATTATGATGAATTATCTAACTCTTAAGCAAATCAATTGATACAAATAATGTATGAAAACTCAAGTGATTGGAATCTGAGTAACACCCTATAATAAAAGTAACTTATTGCTTAATTAATTTCTTTTATATGGAAAGAGGAGAGTGTAATCATAAGTAAATAAATTGTTTAACCTACACCTTAATAGTTTTAGCATTCTTAGATAATTTAGAAACAATAGAACAATGAAAATCAATTCTATGAAGATCAATTATAAAATGTATAAAGATTTAATCCTTTATTTGTTGCTGAATAATCTAAAATTGAATAGAGTAATTCTGAAAAGAAGAATTTTCAAGCCAAAAGTATAAATTTTAATGGTATCCCATAAATTAATTCATAAATTAATAGTGGAAATAAAAATCATTTACAATAATAATAGATTTTGCTAAATTAAATGGAAATTGAGATGGATTAGAATTCTCGAACATTTTAATAACTATATTGTAAGTTTAGAGAAAGTAACAATTTTGAGAATCCACAATTATTAGCAGATTAAATTATATTTTTATTAAATAATTTCATGAAAGAATAATCGTATGATAAACTCAATTAACTTCTTGAAAAACTATTGCATATATTATCATCAGGGTAATTTTTAAAATTCATATCGTATGATAAATTTTACCTCATATTTGATATGTTGATATTTAAAATGGTAGAAGAGTCAACAAAGGCAATTAATAAAGATGGAGCTTAAAAAAGTTGTTATAACTTTATTAATTAAAATTTAATAAAGATTTTAAATAATTAAGAGTTGTCTAATTTGTATTTAGCTTTTTTAGATATTTTGATAAAAGTAAAAGAATAAGAAAAATAAACTAAATAATTCTATACCTTAATTACTAAATGTTTAAGTAAATCAGTTGGACAAGTAAAGAGCTAATTTTAATGGCAATAATTATAAGCAATTTTAGAAAAGATAAACAAATATCTAATGTTATGTTAATAAGTAGAACCTACATAAGAATTTTAAGAGTCTTAAGAATTCTTATTAAAAGCACTAAAGTCTACTGTAATATATCTTTTGCACTTTAATGATGGAATTAAAGTTAGTTAATGTATAATGCAAATAACTAATGAAAAGTCAGTTTTGAGATAATGGGTGTTAGAATTATAAGAAAATAATTTAGCAAAGTAAAGAAGATCAAGAGACACTTACATAAATTAGATTGTTGAATTACTTAAAATAGATTTCGACAAAAGTGTTGAGCAATTTGTTTCAATAGTCAGAAGATAAAATATTCATTGGAAGCCTTTGGTAGAATTTTTAAGTTAATAGTAAATAAAATTCATTGAATTAAGATTGGAGTAAACAAATCATATGAATTTACTGGAGAAAAAGGTAGGAGAATTGGAAAAGATGTTAAATTAATGAAAATTAATAAATAATTAATTTATTAGTATTACCCGTTTTTTATATTATATATGTAATTATTAATATTAATAAATGAATAAATTCATAATTGTTGGATTATTAGCTCTGGTTTGCACATAAGCCTTTGAAATAGATTTCGCATTATTATTATAGGTAATGAATATGAATAAAATTATAGACAGGATCAGAATCTAATGATGCAGTTTAGGCAGTATATGATTTATTAAATGATTTGAAAACAAGTAACATTGAAGCATAAGGTGTTGCTGATGAAAAAAATATTTCAGATGAAGAAATTGGATAAGCAAGAATAGCTGCTCTTTCAAAAGTTAACGAATTAAATTAAAAAGCATGGGCTAGTGCAAAAGCAAGAAGAGAATAAATCGGAATTGAATACAGAGTAATATATAAAATTAATTTATTATGTAGGAAGCAACAGATTATATTGCCTGGGCAACTTAAAGATTGGCTGATATTGATAGAAGATCAGTTGAATTATAAGAATTGAGATGCTTTTCAAATGGTTTATTTGTTAGAGCTATTAAATAACATAATGATGCTTTGGGAGTTATAAGAGTATTAAAGAATGATTTGAGTGGATATTTAACCGGTTAACCATCATCTATGGTTGAATTGAATGTTCAAAATGTTTCAGATAAATTGAAATAATATAGCTAACTTTTCAATTAAGATGCTATGACTAAATTTGCATAATTAGCTGCTGAATAAGCATCAGGCAATGCTGAATTACATGCATTAGGATAAGAGAATGGATCATCATCATCAGAGAGATAACCAGGTCTTAATGTAGGTTAATTGGTTTACAATGCTTTGTCTGATCTTGAAGATTAATTAAAATCATCATTATCTAATTTGGAAGCTAATGAAATTGCAGCTTATTATTAATTAGCAGATTGGTTAGCTGATACAGAATCTGAAGTTGCTCATTTGAATGATGAAATCTAAAGAAAAACTTAATTACAAGATAAATTGGTTGTGGTAATTAATCATTTATATAAACCTTTAGCAAGAATAAGCTGCCTTAGCAGTTTAAGCTAAAGCTAACAGTGTCTTAAAAGATTCCTAAAATGCTATTAACGCAGCTACTGCTTCATTATAAGAACTTAGAGATTTATATGAGACTGAATTAAATAGAAGAAATGGTATTAATTATTTGTTTATCTCTAGAGGAAAATGCAATAATTGATGAAGTTATTCATATTTTCAAATAATAAGTTTTAGAAATGGCCAATTAAACTTCATATGGAAAAAAATGATTAAGATTGTTATCATTAAAAATATTAAGTATATTTAAAATTTATTTTATTCTTAAATGATTCAAAAAGAGATGTATTTTTTTTTTATATATAAATTTGATTTAAGATAAAAAGTCAAAAAGAATGAACATTTTGATTTTAAATTCAATAAATCAAATAGATGAAATTCATATTTAATAATAACTTTGATTAATTCGCTAATGATTGTTATTTAAATTTATGAAGAGAAGTTTATTCATTTTATGTATTTCATGAATAGTTTCAGAAAATTCTTATTCTAAAACTCAATAATTAATTTTTAAGTTATTATATCTTTTAAAGCTCTACAATCTAATGTGTTTAATTCTATTAATTAGATGAAAAGAAAACAAATTATTATTATAATAATTATAAGTTTTTTTACTTTTGATAACATAAAAATGAACATTTTTGATACTAAAGCAAATTCTGAAGGATTTTTCTCAAAGTATGGGAGATTGACATCACAGAAATTTTATATTTTAAGAAAGCCAAAAGTGATTTTAAAGTAGAAAGTACCTTTAGAAGAGAATTCATTGTTTGTTGAGGAGTTCCCTTAAGAAAGTCCCAAAATTAAATTAACAATAGATAAAAATTTATTCCCAATTTACTAAAATAAGAAAAGCAATCCTAAAAATTTATCTAAAACACTTTAATTTAAAACTCCCATAAGATCTAGATCTGTTTAATTTGCAAAAAAATAATCTCTCTAAAATTCGGATAGCCTCAGCTTTAGCAAGACTACTACTAAAATTACACGAGATTAATCATTCGATTCAAATAAGAAAAAAATTCATTAAAGCAGAATATTAAGCGAATTAGAACAATAATTATATTTTTGACTTTATTTTATTTATTACAAAAAATAATTATAGTTGTTACAATTTTAAATCCATATAAATTTTCAGTTCATAATTCGAAGTGAATTTCGAAGTCAATAAACACAATTTATTTAATCAATTTATGAAGACATAAGGTAATAAAGAAAATGTATTACCTAAATAATATAAGATTCCATCTTCACAAAACATTCTATCAACTAATCAAAATAACAATTCGAAAGGCAGCTACAGACCAAACACAACTCGTAATATATTTAAATTACTTAGCTTCAAAATTAAAGAGCTTTAATAATTAGTTTGAAGCAAAATTTTAAAAAAGATCAATTTCATTTTTAGAGGAAAATTTATAAAAACAAAGCAAAGATCATACTTTACAATGTACTCTACAAAATGAGAAGGATTGTAAATAATCGGATAGCGACTCATCTTCAGATTCATTTAATATTTGGTAAGAAGAATGTAAATAAGAGGATTTATTTGATTTATTTTAATTTAGATATACTAATTCTTATAAAACAACAGATCAATTGTAAAACAATGTTTTGTAAGTGATAAAAAGTTACAAAAAGCTTTTTGGATATAGTATATTTAAGACAAATATTGGAAAAAATCCATTTTATTATATGCCAAGAAGGATCAACTCTTTAAATTACTTTAATGACTAAAAGTAAAACATCAAGCCTTCAAAAGTCTCTGCAAAATTTAAAATATAAGAAAGCAAATTACCTTTTGCAAAGAATTCCTACTTATACAATTAAATTACAGTATATAACATGAAAGAAAAAAAATGAAGATATTATATATATACTAATAACAATTGTTTCTAAGACTAGATTTTAATCAAATTATAACATAAAATACCAATTAGGGAGTATAGCTCAGTAGCAGAGCAGCAGACTGCAGATCTGTAGGTCTCAGGTGCGAACCCTGATGCTCCCTTTTTTTTTTTAAATTACAAAAACAATAATTATTAATTTTTGAGTATATAAATAAAATTTACCTACAAAAAATAATAATTCTCTTCTTTGAATAATCTTAAATTCAAATCAAATATATGATTTCTTTCGACAAAAATAAATTATTTGATTGCATATATTAAATAATACATAAACTAGTTGGTTTTATAGAGAGGATATTTAATTAACTAAAATTATTAAATACACAAGCATGTTTTAAAAGAAAGGCAAAAAAAAATATTGTAATTTTTGCTAGGAATCACTTCAATTGAAATATTTTTTTGGAATTTAATTTGAATAGAAGGATGTTAATGATGATAATCAAATTTAAATTTATTTATCATAATTATCTAAATATAGTGAAAAAAATTTAAATGACTTTAATATACTTTTTAAATTAATGATAACCTCTCTTTAGAAAATATATCTTAACAAATCAAATATTAGATTTATTATGATAATTTAAACTTAATTCAATTTTTTAGAAGAATGTAAATAAAGCGAATAGTATGCTAAAAATCGATTAATTTTGTAAAATGAGAATATAACTTTAATAATGCGTTATGAATTTGAAATTTGATAAAAATAATTAATAATATTAAATAATACAAATTATTATAAAATATTACAAATTAAGTTAAATCGTTTTTTATATAATATGTATGGTATCAAGAGTTATTCGTCAATAAATTAATGATGGCTTATTAAACTACGCAGTATGAGTAATATCAAAGCGTGGGGATATGATAAAAAACATTTAATCATTTATTGATCGAGATGTGTGGGATTTTAGCAATTCTAAATATAAGAGGAACAGAGGTGGAAGTGAGAGCAAAAGCTTATGAACTTTCAAGAAGAATAAGACATAGAGGACCAGATAGATCAAACATAATAGTGCTTGTAATAAAATTAGAATAATTCTTAGGAAATAAGCTCTGGTTTGTATCATGTAATTTCTCACGAAAGATTGGGATTAGTTGATTTGAGTGATAAAGGAAGATAACCATTCTAAATGCTAGATGACGAGAACATAATCTATATGTAAAACGGTGAGCTATATGATTACTGGGATTTAAGACCAGAATTAGAGAAGAAATATCGTTTTAGTAGTAATTCAGATACAGAGATTGTAGGAATGTTATATAAGGATGTATGATTATATATTGAATATAGTATGGACCAGGAAACTTCTGGAACCACCTTAATGGTATGTTTGCTACAGTTCTTATAGATTTGAATAATAAATCGTTTTAAGCAGGAAGAGATCATATTGGAATAATTCCTCTATATTATGGTTTTAATTAGGATGGTTCACTATATTTATCATCTGAGCTGAAAGGAATACATGACTAAGTTATTGAAGTTAAATAGTTCCCACCAGGTTATATAATAATAATAGTATTTAGGACATTACATAGATGAGACATATGAGATTAAGAGATGGTATAATCCAAGTTGGCATAACTTTGATCTGATCCCAACAGGAGAGATTAATCTATAAGAACTGAGAGAGAGGTTTGTAGAAGTAGTCAGAAGAGAAGTTTAAGGAGATGCCCCATTTGGGTTGTTTATTTCTGGAGGAGTTGACTCTTCAATAGTAGCTGGAATAGTAGCTAAATTAATAAAGAAAGGAGACATTGACTTAAGTAAGAGAGGAATGAGGAAAGTTCATTCTTTTTGTATTGGATTGGAAGGATCTCCAGATTTACATTTCGCTAAGAAAGTAGCTGAATTTCATGGATTTGAGCATCATTCATTTACATACTCTGTAGATGAAGGATTAGATTATATTCCTGAAGTAATATATCATACAGAAACATTTAATAACACCACCATCAGAGCATCAACTCCCATGTATATGATGTGTAGAAGAATAAAGGCTTTGGGAATTAAAATATGTTTAACAGGAGAAGGAAGTGATGAATTGTTTGGTGGATATTTATATTTTCATAAAGCACCAAATAAAGTGGAGTTCCATCAAGAACTAATTAGAAAACTTCATGATCTTCACAAATATGATCTTCTCAGAGCAAATAAAGCATGTTTAGCTTGGGGAATTGAAACAAGACCTCCATTTATGAATAAATAATGGATTGAATATGTTATGTAGATTGATCCTAAATATAAAATGATCAATGCCTTTGAACCCCAAATGGAAAAATATATCCTAAGAAAAGCATTTGAGGATTTAGAACATCCTTTTGTCCCATAAGATATCTTGTGGAGATAAAAAGAATAATTTAGTGATGGAGTTGGATATAGCTGGAGAGATGGGATTATAAAGAGAGCTAACTAATTGATATCAGATCAAGAATTTTCTTAGGAATCCTTGAAATATCCTATTTCCACTCCAAGAGATAAAGAATAATATTGGTTTAGACAGATTTATTCATCATATTTTCCAAGTGAAAGTGCTGTTTTGACTGTTCCATATGCCAGATCTATTGCTTGTTCAACCGAAAAAGTATAAATTTTGAATATTACTTTAGGCATTAGAATGGGATGAAGCATTCAAAAAAAATACAGATGAATCAGGTAGAGCTGTCTTAGCTGTTCATAATGATGCTATCAAGGAACTCATCTAACAGGATGAGGACCGTTCAACTGAAGATATTTCCAAAGTTCAAGAACATTTCTAATTATGAGAATATATACATATAATCATAGTATAAATCAGTATTATATTATTCAGTTTCTAAGGTCTTCAAATTATATCATAATAAAAATTTTTTGAAGATTAGAATACTAATATATCCTTGAAACATTTAGCTAATGAAATCAACAAAATTATTGATATAAGCAAAAAAATGACAATTTCCTTAAATTCAATATGACAAACAGTATATGAAAATAATTTATTCTTAAGAAAGAAATAAAAAAAATTGATAATTAACAAACCTAAAATCGAGATTAATGATATTCTTACTTGGCTTTAAAAGAATAAGATTATTATTATAATAAGCCATAATACTAGTAAAAGAGTAATAAATATACAACACTTGAGAATATGATAATTATTAATTAACAATTTATAAATAAAAATTTTAATTTGCGAATGTTTGTGAAAGAATTATTACAAATTTAGGATTATGTGGAACAAAAGAAGTCCAATGGAAAACAAGTATCTTTAAAACCCCTAATTGATATTTGTGTTCATAAATATTAAAAAGAAGAAGTTTATGAAGCATTAAATTAAGCATTAACTAATGAGCTCAAATCTGAATGGATATCATAACAAAATATTGATATTTTGATATTATGTTATAAAAGATTGAAATGTGAAGTTTCAATGGAATTGATCGAAAAAACCTTTGAAATTTCAATTGATAATTTATAAAGTAAAAATAAGATTGATTAATAGCCACAAAAAGAATACTTTCCATTTGCACTGAGGAACAATTAAGAAATCTATGTTCGAAATATATTTCAACTCAAGGTTATGTTGAGAAAATAGTTAAGCCAATTTATGAAAGTCTTTTGAATGTGAATGACTAGACTATGATCATAGTTGATAAAGTGAAAAAATTATATAAGAACTTGTTTTCTTTATTGAAGGTCCAAAAATAATGGGTTTTAGATAGAGCTATGGAATTTGTTTTGTTTTAAGAAGATATTTATTCAGAAAAAAGTTAAAAGTTTGTTGCATAATAGTTTTAAGAGATTAGATCTATAATTTATGCATTTATAATTAATGATGATGAAATTAGATAAAACTTTGTAAAGTATTTACCTTAGATCTTTTAATAACATAACCCAAAGAATGTAGATTTTAAATTACATTGCAGTGAATTAATAAAAATAGCATTATTTAGTAAAAGCATAAAGTAGTTAATGGTTTATGATTAATTTTGGTTAGCATTGCATGATTCTTTTCAAGTATGTTCTGATTTGACTAATAATAAAATATGTGTTGCTGTGTTAAATGAAGTTTTGTTAAATATTGATGATGATAAAATATAATAACATTTCAAATTATTTACAGATTTATTTATTACTTTAGATAGTTTTGGTACTCATTTAACAAAAGATGTTTGGGTTAAAATGGATCCATTTACTCAAAAATAGTAATTTAAAATTGACAACGAATTGAAAAGATAATTATTCTAAAACATTAAACCATTATTTATTTTAATTAATAAAGCTGCTTAACACACAAATGAAAAAACGATTAAAAATTGTATTAAATCTTTGTTCAAAAAATAAATTGATGTAGAGTATTTAAAGCCTTTGATTATTGAGATAATAATTCCAGTTTTGAATAAACCAGTATTTTATCTAGATACACCTTTGGAAGGAGATTCTAAGTTTTTTGAACTTCTTAAATAATTTTTAGCAAAGATACCTTACATTGATGAGGTTATTATATAAATGGTGTTAAATATATAATATCCTTTGGCAGTTGGAGCTTTTAGCGTAGCATTGGTAGATATTAAAGTTGAGATAACTTAATTTTAATTGCTTATTTAATTTATAGAATAGAATTTAATGAGATTGAATTTAAGAAAAAGAATACAGTTATTATAAGCAGTGCTTTAATTATTTAAATAGAACAAGAGTCCTGAATTATTATTTTCTTTAATTAAAGTAATTCCATTTGATTGTTTATTTTTAAATAACATAGGAGAATTGTTAAAATAATTGATAACTGAAGATTTTTTATTGTACGTCTAAGAATAATAAAAAAACTTTGACATAAATTCAAATTATCATTAATTTGCTTTAATATATCATTTAACTTAAGATGTAAAATTATTTGGGATATTTTATTAACCAATCATATCCCAATTATAATAAATTTACACAAGCACTTATACTCAAAAAGAGACTAAACATAAAATCTTAGAATAATTAAATTATATTTTAAAAACATCGAATCAAGTTTAGTTTTTAGAGTAAATAAGTTCAGGATTATTTGCTTATTTAACTTTGGATTTGGAGGGAGCTATGATTGTAACTGAAGAGCTTTGGATATCCTCATTACAGCATTTTGAATCAGTTCCATTATTAACTTAATAGATGAGTAAATTTGTAGGATTTTTGTTCTAATAATAATTTGATAATTTTAACGTGATTCATTTGGAATTGTTAATAAAGACTTTGAAGGCAACGAATATTGCATTATAGCAAGCCAAGAGAAATAAAAGTGGTTTATTTGTTGAAGAATTATTTTTGAAATATGGTTTATAATTATTAAGCAAATTATAAAGCATAGAATAAGATCGTTAATTGAAAAATTTAACATTACATTATTTAAGTCACATCTTAACATTATGTAGAGAAGTTAATCATAAGCCTTAAGAGTATCATAATTAAGTTCAAAATTTAATCAATAATATAATTGATATAACTGATTAATTTAATGCTTATGATTCAATAACTTTATATTAATTATTAAGATCTGTTTATGGACCTGAGATTGCATTTAATAAGGAATAAAGTGAATAATTTAAATAAGTTGCAATAAATTCCTTTTAATAGATGATGCATGTTTTTGGAACTCATACAAATTTGGATGAAATATTAGCATATATAGATTTCATAATAGACCCATGTTATTTTGAGGGGGAATTATATGAGGCAGTTGAATAGATTATTAGAGTCATAATGAAATAACATTAAAAGTAATGGGTTATATAGAGAAAAATTGCCAATAATTTGATAATCTGCTTAAATAAATACCCTAATAGATTACCTACATTTAATTATGTTTTATTCAAGTTAATAAAAGGCAGCGAATTGAGAGGATATGATTCATGTGAAATTTTATCATCATCAGAATAATATGTGCCATTATCAAATAATGTAAAGCATTTGATATCATGTAAAGGGGAATTTTATGGAGCATATCCAAGATTCTTAATATTTAATTTCTTATTTGAATTAGGGAAATAAGGAGGATATGAGAGAGAATTATTATATTATATTAAATTCTTAATAGAAGTATCAATAAAAGATAGATACAAGAATGCATACATGTAATATACAAAATAATTCAGATTGAAATTACATGTTTGGTAAAATATTTGTTGTTTGAAATATTTATTAAAGCCAGAAAACTATTAGAAAGTGTTTGGTGATGACAATAAATATTTAGTAGAATTAGAATAATTAATTTGGAAAGCATTTGACACTTTAAATAATCCTCAATATAGATAATATATAGAATTAATGATAAGCTTTTTGATAGATAATTATCCAGATATATGGGCTCCAAGAATGCTTTAAACTTTGAGTGATCCAAAATTAAAAGTCAACATTTAAATTCCAACTACATTTATATCTTGCATCTTCTTATTACACAATCAAGATAATAAGTTTTCATAAAAATTCTTTGATAAATTATTCCCTTTGGTTAGTTCAAATGTTGCTTACATTAGATCTCTCTGTTAAACGACTTGTTTGTAATACATAAAGAAATAGAAATTATAATTCAAGGATTTTATTGAATATTTTGAAAGCAATCGAGAATGTTAGAAAATAATAAAGAATATAAGTGCTTTAATAGAAAGATATGAAAAATTAATGTTAACATTTGATTTAGATGGAATAGTTACTATATAATTTGATACATTTGGTGAGATTATTCATCCATCCATTATTGAAATTTTAAAGAATACATGTACTCAAACTATTGCTGAATTAAAAAGTGAAGATAATATGAGTGAGAATCCTCCTCCTCCTTGGTTCTAATATGTAGAACGATAACAATTGAGTACTTAATATTCATAATAGTTAAATTTTTAGAGAAAAATTAATTTGATAATGGATTAGTTTGATTTATTTAAATCATATCAACCCAGATAAATTGTAGGAGATATTATAGTAGTAGCTACTCTATTGGAGAAGATTCCTAACTTTGGACATTTAACTAGAACTTGTGAAATCTTTGGATGTAGAGAATTAGTTTTACCAAACAAAAAAATATTATAGGATGAATAATATTAGGCTGTTAGTGTTAGTGCTGAATAGCATTTACCAATCTTAGAAATCAAAGAAGAACATTTAATGAATTATTTGTAATTAAAGAGATTATAGGGTTATTAATTGGTCGCATTAGAATAAACTAGTTAAAGCAAATCAATTGTGAATTTTAAATTTGACAAGAAGACTGTTTTAGTATTGGGTAGAGAAAAGACTGGTTTGCCTATTGAATATATAGAACTTATGGATAATTGTGTTGAAATCCCTTAATATGGAGTTATTCGATCTTTAAATGTACATATATCAGCTGTCATTTGTGTTTGGCAATATGTATAATAATGGTGTTGATCTAAAAATGAAAATTATTAAAATTAATTTTATATATATCATGCATTCTTATAATATCTATTAAAAGCTGGTGAATAAATTAATTTAAAGAATATAACGGCACATATTGCTCCTGCAAAAGGACCTGCTATAAATACCCACATAGAATCTAATCTTTCTATTTCATTAGTTTTTAAAACCTAAAATAATTCTAAAGCAACTGCCATTCCAGGATTCAAGCAACCTAAAAAATACATCTGTTATACCTCCAGAATGAAAAGTGTAACATCTTGATAAATGTAATGAAAGTGCAATTAGAGTTATACTTGCTATTGGTTTATCAGAAAATGTTGTTCTAGGATTACCTTTCAATTATTTTCATTCTTTTACATTAAATTAATATCATTAAAATGAAAGTGAATGATCCAAGTGCTTCACCACTAAAATCAGCAATAATCCAATGAAAATTCAAATCAGTTACCATTGGACTATTAATTTAGCCTAATATCATATAACAAAAGAATGCCCCTCCAAATGCACCAATCAGTTAAGCAATCCAATATAATAAACAAGTACCAGTTGATATTTATCTAGTCAACCACATTGCTAATGTTACCTATTTATTACTATTTATTTACAGCTGGATTAATATGTCCACCACTGATTGGTGCACATAATGCTAAAGATCCAAAAAATGCTAACGCTATCTTACCATCACTTCCATTCGAACATACAATCCTAAACTCAAACATTTTATTACCCATAAGCAAATAAAGCCATTGATATCATCTCTATTAATGCTCCATTAAATTTTTAAGCATGTCTTTAAGAAAATGTCAAATTTTGTTATTCCATTTTAGTCTTTTTATTTTCTAATAAATTTATTTATATAATTTTTAAAGGATTTATATTATCAATCAATTATTATTGACTCTGCTTTGATTTCCTTTCTTAAATACTCTTACTCCAATCCAAATATATCATCTTAATCTATTTCTTTGTTTTTTCTCTTTAACTAAGTAAATCCACATTTCATTAAGTCTTTATAATTCTTAATACTCTTCTCTTATATTATCTAATATAATATATCATCTTTATCCAAACTTCCCTTTATTCTTTAAATTTATTACATCATTGTCTAAAATAATAGATTCAACTTTTAATTCTAATTATCTGACTTTCTCCAGAATCCATTACTATGCTTAATCAATTACGAATTATAAGCAGACTTTTTTGCATATCGGACATACCCATTTTCTATTTTCTACTACTAGCATCATTTCCAAAAAACTTCTCAAACAAAAACATTGCTTATGCTTACAGAACTCTCCTCTATATTATAAAATATTGTTTTATACCTTACTGGTATTCGAATTATCTAAAAAGAATATTAACATATTAAACTAGCCTTTGATTTCCCTATTTTTATTTCGTTATTCTATTTTTCTCTTATATTTTATAACATTTGTTTTATATCAAAATATTATTCTAATTTTTTTAAGTCTTTAAGATTATTTAGCATCAAATTAATTGTCTAAATTCTTATTATTTCATATAAATGACTTTCTAAATTATTAAGTACTTTTGAGAGATAATCTATAAAGTTGAATCAAACCAATAGTTATGATTTGTTTTTATTATGTATTAAAATTATCAACCATTCTATACATATAGTTCAATATGATTACATCCAATTTTTATTAACATAAATTTTTCTAATATCATCTAATTGTATTATAGGGTTTAGATATCAAATTTAATGTTTTCAATACCATTTTATGTAATCTGAACTTTACTACTTCTTTCATAACAAAACTCTTTTATTATATGTACAATACACTATAAAATTAGTTTGAACTTCATCCTTCATTTTGCATAACTCTATTTAACTTTGAACATGAAATTATAAATGAATATTTTATCATCAAAATACTTATACTACATAACTCAAAGTGCCAATTGTATTTATAAGTGTTTTAATGTTGAATCTAAAATGTTTCAAATATTATCTAATATTTTTAATTTGTATTATTTCTTATTCCACACTTCACTATGATTATTATGTTGTTTTTTCTATAATTTTAGAAGTAGAGAATCCTTTTATAGGCATCAATCTGATTGATAAATCAAACAAAAATTTAAATCTTTTTATTAAAAAAAATTTATTATGGGAAAACTTCACGGTACATTAGCCAAAGCTGGTAAAGTTAGAAAATAAACACCAAAAATTGAGAAGTAAGTTAGAAGACATAAAATTCCAAAGGGTAGAGCATATAAAAGAATTTGCTTTAACAGAAGGTCTTTTACTATTAATATTGTTTTAGATTCGGAGGTTAAGCAGCCTCAACTGGACCATAACAAAAGAGAAAAGGACCAAATTGGCATGCAGGAAGAAAGGATTTAATTGAAGAAGAAAGAAAGAAATAAGTTGAATAAAGAAGATAAAGAAAGAAGGACGTACCCAAATGATTAATACAATACAGTAAATTATTCAAACAAATAAGATATTTTTTAAAACAGCAATTTTATTCTCCCTTCTAATCTCTTCATTATAGCTTTAAATCACTGACAAAAACAAATAATTTTTGTTAATTTTCATAATAAATATGTATTTTAAAAAAATACCAAGTTTATCCCTAAAAATAACTAAATTTAAAAGAAAAAAAAGATTATGCTTTTTACAAATTTGAGTTTCTATGTGTTTTAATATCCTTATTTAGACATTTATTATCTTATAATTAATAATCTATAATTTTAATCAAATATTTAAATGATTAAAGAATTATTTCAAAAATGTATTTATTAAAGAAGGAATTCTATTGTTTTTAATATAAGAAAAGAATTATAAAAAAATTAAATATGCTTTTTATAAATTCTATATTGATTTAGTAGATTTTAAAATAAATAATATCCAAGTTGTGTTTACTGATTTATAAAGAGTAGCTTCTAATATTAAGTATAAATTTTATGTAGAAATCATAATTATTTAAATTCACGTATTTGAATACTAAGAAATTATAAATTCAGTCATAACTATGACATTATAATATAATAAGTATCAATTTTAATAAATTAAATTATTAATTTTCATTCTATAAAGTAGGCAGTGCTTTGTTTAATGATATTTAATCATCTTCAAAAATTAAGGCTTGTTAGATTCAAATAAATCTTGAAGAACTTTTTCTATTAAATGTAATTCATCATCTCTTAATTCGCTTTCCTTTTAGTGCTCCTTTAGTTGTTTAATTTAATTCCGAAAAATTAATTAATCAATAGAAAAAAATTAATTTTTTTAAATGATAGAAAATTCCAACTCACTTAATTTAATTTAATCATAGATTTACTATTTATTTATAATAGACTTACTTTTAATAATTTAAATTTGTAAATGAAATCATAGATCTCATCATTTAAATCTTTAGATTATTTAACAATTGAAAAGATTTCGTTTTAATAAAATATATCTGATATTTCAATTTCTTGAGTTGATAAGAAAAGAGGAAGATATAGATATTCATCAACATTCATAAAAGGAATATCATATTAAAAGAATAATTGACTTTTTCGTTATTCTATTTTAAGTGATGGATGATTGATTTGATAATTCTCATCTTTAGTATGATTAACAATCCCAGTTATTTAGATATTTGTATAGATTTATTAATTTAATATAGATAAACTAATTAATTAAAATTTTACCTAGTTGGAAGCAATTATAAAATTCTTTTGTACTGAAAATCTAAAGTCAAAAAGATCTAATGTTATTAAAGATTCTCTAAATATGTTTAATTTACATTAGTAGGATTGTTACAAAAATAGATATATGGAAAACCATTGACTTTATCTATTAAATTTTGATCAAAGTCTTGTGAAAATATAATTACTCTGCATTCTCTATAATTTTAGTTTGTATAATTGTCTAAGTCTTCTAGTTCAGTACTCAAATCGATATTATTGAGATAATCTATAGTGAAATCAAAAAATTATGTTTGAAATGAATACTAAAATATATTTCAGAGTGAAACCTTCATAATTTCATTTTTTAATCTTTATTTTAATGTGTCTTAGGGTAGATTAAAAAGTACACAAAAATAACATTGATGACACTTGACAAATTGAAGATTTGAAATCTTTAATAATTATAAATTAAATAATTTTGAAGCTTCTTCATTTTGAATAAGTTCATATTTAATTTAAATATTTTCATTAATGAGGCTATAAAAATCTTCGTTTTATTCATCATATAGATTATCTTTAGTGTGTTTAATAGATTAAACTAATTCTGCAAATTTTTATTCTTGAATAATTGATGATGAAGAAATATGATAGTATTACATAAAATAAATTATTAATTTTTTTAAAATTATTTAATAAATGCATAATGAGAATTAGTATAGTTAAAGGTAATTAAGGACAAATAGTTTAAATGATAGTTAAAAAAGTATTTCATCTAAAAATAATCTAAATAATTAAGCATTCTTTATTATTGAAAATCCAAATCAAAAATTGATTGTAGATTTAAATTTTAAAATAGGGATCATATTTGATAAATTCAAAAGGATAAGAAGTTATAATGCCATAATTTAAATAATTAAAAGAATTTGAAGACTTAAGACCTAAAGCAATCAAAAAACTATCTCAAGATCCTTTTGAATTGAGATTGGTTTTATTAAGAAATGAATTAGAAGATGACTAATAAAATGAATAATCAAATTCCATTATTCATAAAAATTCTAACATAAGTGAATCAACATTTATGCATTAATTATTAATTTAAGAATAATTAAAAGAAGTCACATGTTAATTTTAGAATGATTATTTTGTTTAATTTTTAGAGAAACCTGAAAAAGATGACTATAAGAAAAGAGCCGAAATTTTGGCTAAAGTTTATATGAAAAATAATTTATAATAAGATAGACACAAAGTAGAAGAAGAATTAAATATCATTTAAGTAATAAAATAATATTATTATAAGTAATTTACAGAAGAAAATGATGAATAAGATCGTTCAATGAATATTATTATACATAAAAATCTCACTGGATTCTATTAGAGACAGGATAGTATTGAACAAGATAATATAGAATAAACATAAGAAATAATTTAAAGAATTGATTAGTTATATTTTTAATTATGTTAATCAATAGAATAAAAGATATATGACTTATATTAAAATGATTAAATTGATGAATGTATAATATGGAAAGAAAGAAAGGAGAATTTAGAAACTGACATTTAAAATGTTAAGGATAACACCTAATTACTGTAAATTATTGAATTATTTAAATTTCATTATCATTTATGATTTTATTATTAAATTGTATTTTTCACCATAATTCATAATATATATTGATAAAAAAAAAGATATTCAATTCATAAATATTTATAAATTATAAACTAAAATACTCTTATGTTGAAGAAAATGCTTCATAATATTATACAAACTTTTATGTTTATAATTCAACAATAATATAATTCGATTAAGAAAAATAGAAATTAATCTAAATTTTTATTATATTAGATCTTAAGTAAATCCATTAAACAATTTTTCTTTTTTAGATGACAAAATTATTCAAAAAGGTAAAATGAGAAGTTTTTGAGTAATAATTAAAAAGAGAATTCATCAATAAGTTGTTTTAGTTACTAATAATGTGAAGCCTTTTGTTGTTGATAAAAACTTTGTATTTGAATTAGTCTATGCATATTTAAAAAGATTAAATGAAGTTTTTCGTGGAGTTATATTAGGAACAGGACTTGCTAAACGCTCAACTGATTTAGGAAATTTATAATTAGAACTTGATCTGATATCTATAAAAATAACTTTATACTTCATTGTTTAAGGCTCATCAGAAAATTGAAACATTAAAACAAGATTTTGACAATTTGGTGATTAATAGAAAGTCATAGCTTCGTTGTTTATATCTTCTATAAATTCCTTGAAAAATAAATATAAATCTCTTACAGACAGAATTTTGTTTCTCTTTTTGGTTATTTCTGAAGTTTACTATTAATTCTTTTTACTACTGCAGCAAATCATTCTCAATATACCTTTATAAAAATTAATATTAATATTTTTTATTGAAAATTACAGTTTAGCTCCCTTGTTTTTCAATTAATTTAATTTTATTTATTTTAGATGAATTATAGATTTATTAAAAGAAAAAGTATTTGAATCGCATTAAACTCTATTTAATAACAATATAAATTATATTTCTTATAAGAGAAATTAATCTTAAAATAGATGATATTCAATAAAATCAAATTTATAAAATTAGCCTCTAAATTTAATTGAAATAGGAATTAATCTTCCAATATAATTATAGAAAAACCCTGTACAAAACAGTTGCAATATTATTGATTTATTATTTAAATTAAATAAAGCTGCTTCATTCTATTTGATTATTAAAATTCAACTCACAAGCTAAGTGAGAAAAATTATTTATATAAAATTTCCATAAAATCTGATTATAAGTCTACATAATTCTAATTTGTTATATAATTGATTTATATTTAAACAATAATATTATAGAACTTTGTATCTAACAACTTTTATTATTAGGCAACAATTTTTTTGAACAATACCCTTATTAACTTTATTATCAATTTTGCTTATACATACTTGAGCTTTTGATAAAATTTACTCATGCTTAGTTTATATATAATGTAAAAAATATAATTAGTTTATTCGTTTAAGTATGATTATGTATTTATTTTTTATTCATTTAATTTAAAATGGAAGAAAAGAAAGAAACTTAAGACCTTGCATAATTAAAAAAGGAAATGCTTGGAACAGCCATTGTAAAAGTAATAATTGTTGTCAAATAAAGGATACAGATATGAGTCCTGATATGCTTTCAGAAGTTTAAGATTCAATAGTTTCAGGAATAGAAAACAACTCATCTCCTGTTTTATCAATTGAAGTATTATAATTATCCACACGTATTAAAGAACGCTTGTAAAACAATCAAAGAAGCTCTTGAAAAGAAGTATGGTCCCACTTGGCAAGTTATTATAGGTATTTCGACATTATTATAAATTTAAGGCGAAGGATATGCTTACGATGTTACAGTATAAAACAATACAAGACTATTTATGTTTTATAATGGTAATTTGGCTTGTCTAGTATTCAAATCATGATGAATATTTTAAATATCAACCTTATATGTTAACTTAATAAAAAAATTAAAATTATTTAATAAACTAATTAACCCTCTCATTCAATAATAATTTATTTTTTTACCGAAATCATCTTATTTTTAATTTTATACATAAAGATGAAACATAATGTAACCATTTATAATTATCATTTCTAGAGATTCATTATTTTTTTTAGGTATGATATTATACTCTCTCATAGATTGAGGAATAAGGGTAGGAATTTCGAAAAAGTAATAAAGTTAGTTTATAGTATTACGACTAATTAAATATAAAATTAAGTGATATAGGTTGGTTTAAAATAATTAATTATGTCTTTATATATCATCAATATAGTATTTAATCAGAACCATGTTTTAACTTTATTATTTAATTTTAAGTGATAAAATATTTATTGAAATAATTTTAATGGAAGCTCTTTTAGAATGCGCATAGAAATTTAAAGAATTCAAAGTCTAATTGGAAGATAACTCTATCTATTTTTTGATATCAATTAAGTATTGTTATAATAATAATTAAATTAGATGGTTAAACAAATTCAGCTCAATTATCTAACTTTAAGACATTCATAAACTTGATAAAATTCCTATATTAAATTTAGATTTAGTAGATGATTATTACTCAAATATTTTATTGTAAATAATACTTTAAAAATTAGATATGATGATGATCTATAATATAATTATTTTTTAAAGGAAACATTAAAATAAAATGTAGATTACATATGCATTCCTTAAGAATTATGGTAATAACTAATTGCTGGTATTCAGAATTTCAAACAAATTCCTTAAGAATATTATACATTTACTACTCTTTTTAAAGATGAAGCCTTTATTAATAAACATCTTAAAATTTAATTATTACCTCTTTATGAAGGAGTAACTAATATTATTGAGGGATTCTAATGTTTTTCAAGAGATTGGAAATAAAAGGATACAATTTAGAGATTTGAAAAAATATTAAATTAACAATTAACAATTTAAGTGCCTCAGAATGATTTTATCAAATTTTACACTTTAAAGAATGAACCATAAGATTTTAAATAGTTAATTAAATTGCTTCATGAGAATTAATTATAATTAGAAGAATATAAGGATGACATTCAAAATTTAAAAGAAAGGCAATTTTTAATACTTGACATTCAAATTCTAGATAAAAGTTTTTATTTTAAATAAGATAACAATAATTTATAATAGAGAATTTACTTAAACATTGAAGAAAGTGAAATTTCAAAAAAAGGTTTTTCAGTTTATGAGTTTTAATAATCTTTAATTAACTGCTTATTAAAAAATTATGAATGTAGTGATAAAATAAGACATTTTATTAAAAATAATCATTAATAATATTTCGATTTGAACGAAATAATCGAAGAATCTTATTATGGAAATTAAGATATTTTATTTTATGAATAGAAAAATTTTGAATTAATAAAAGAAAATTCTGTTGTAATTAGTGAGAATAGATATGATACAGTTTATGTTAATGGATAACCACAAAAAGTTTTATTTGATCATAAAACAACAGTCTAATAATTGGCTGAAAAATTATTACCATAGCAAGAATTTCTATTTGAATGTAGTGATAATTATTATACAGAAACAAGTATTAATTTTAATATTTTAAGTAAATTCTAATGCTTTATTGTGTACAATACCTAAAAATTATGTTTATAATTTAAGTAAAAGACAAAAGTTTGATGAAGAGTTAGAAGTAACTATTCATAGATGTGTTGTTGAAAAAACAGGAATTTTAAAGTCTTATAAAAATTTTGATGTTATTCGAAAATTATATATTAATAAATAAGCAAAATACTTCGATTTACATTTAGAAATAGCAAATATATATGAAGACACAAATTTAGCTCATTATAAATCCACAATTTTTAATAAGAAATATGAATTAATTTACTAAACTAATCAATAGGTCAATGAAAAATGTTCATTTTGTGATCTTAAATTGTGTAATAACTGTATAGTTAAATTTATTGATTAAAAAGTTAATCTTAAAGTGAATAAAGTTGTAATTTATGCAATTTATGATTAACCAATTAAAATTTAAAGGGAATAACCTGAAATAATTAAGAATTATAATTTAGAAGACTATTTCGATTTCTAATAAAAACAAGAAGAATTTCTAATTTTAGATATTAATTAGGATTAGATTAATTAATATACATTAAATTATCCACTATTGACCCATAAATATCAATTATGTGGTATAATAGAAAAGATTGATCGTTCAAATTATCAAGCATACTGTAAAATAAAGGAAAAATGGGTCTTATTCAATAATGAAGGATATCATTAATTAGATAAAGTTGTGCAAAATTTAAAAGTTATAAAGTTATTCTATGAAAAAATAAATTGACATATATTAATCTATGTATTTTACAATTTATAGAAATAATTAATATATAGAAATTATATTTATTTAGTTAAATACTAAATTACATCAGTTTATAATCATGTTTTGATTTAAAGAAATAGAACAACTAATACATAATTATTAATGAAGATCAGGATAATTTTCATGTTTTCTTTAATATCATCAAAACTAACAGTATTTCTATCTTCTTAATCATTCAATATAAGGTTAAATAATAAGTGTATTTAATTTTAAGATTTAATGGTTAAGAGTTCTTAAAAAGGAGGAATATATTTGGCAATTGAGATCCTTAAATTAATAAGAATTATTACCCACAAAAGATTATTATTTTTATTTTGTCTTTTATAATTATTTAAACCGTTTGCGATGGCAAAAAAGAATTTATTATTTAGTTTCTTCAAGTTTTTTCTTCTGATATTGAGAATAAAACATTAAAATATATAAATTTATCACGAAAGGTCTATAAATAAAACAACAAAATACAATCTTTTCTTATCGATAATCTAATTCGAAACTAAAAATTCAACTAAATAATCTGATGCTGAATTAAATTTATTCATCATATTATTTTCAAGTTTTAAATCTATCTAAACTATATCTTATTTAATATAAAAAACATACATTGTAATGAGTTATTCTAATAATTATCAATTAGGTTTGAATGATAATTGTTTAAATTTTTATATTATAACATAAATCTTTTCCTAAGATTTCTATTCCCAAAATAATCGCAATTTATCCACTTCTAAGCCAGTAACAGTTTGTAGATTCCTTTTATACCTTTAAATTCGGTAAGGAAATACCCTACTCGATTTAATGTTTCTTATTCTCTTTTTTCTATTTTGACTGCCACTTACTACTTTATGAATAAATTTATGAATAGCTAGATAAATAACTCCAAAAGATCAAGAACTCAATTATTATTTGATCATGTATTTATTATCAAATATTTAAGCTCCAAATAACTACTTAGTAATTTTTTTCATTAATAATTTTATGCATTCTGGATCATTTATAGCAAATACTCCAATAAGTGAGTTAGATGATTTTCGTAAAGAAGTGCGTGGCAAAATTAACAGTAAATTTGATTAACCTAAACATATTCCGTACTAAGCCAAAAAGTCTAATCTTGGATAACTCTAATAAATTCTTAGATCAAGCATATCCCCTAAATCACCAAAAAACAATGCCATAAATAAATCATAAAATTCATCTCCTCAAATACATAAATCTCCAGGTAGATTATCATTTCAGAGATCAAGTCTTGATTTGAGTAAACCTACTTAAAAGTAATCATCTATAACTACTATGCAGTATTTTATATCCAAAAAAACAATTACAAGATATATTACCATTAAATAAGATCATAGAATTACAGAGAGCCATTAATAATTACAATCATCCAACAAATAGTAGGTAACTCATTATATTTTTTATAAGTTATTTCATCGAACTAAAGAAGCTTGCAAAAGTAGTCTTAAGAGAAACACAAGGTTGATAAATATTTATACAAAAACACCTCTTTTTTATGTTAATCATAATTTTTAATTTTAACAGTAAAATGAATCCTAATCAATTTTAATATTTCTATAAACTCTGAAAAATTCATAATAATTTGCATCCAGAATGTAAATAGATGTTTTTTTATCTTTTTTATAGATTATTATTGATTAGATATCTCCAATAAAAGATGTTATTTTCTCCAACACTAATTGCTCTAACTAAAATAATGCTAGAAATAGTACTAGACTAATTCATTAATTAATAACTACTAAAACCAATCTTGCTAAAATACTAGAGTATCTATCCATATTTAATAATAATCTTAAATGTCTATTCCTAAAATATCTTTTTTTTATTTAGTTATTGCCTATTACAGAAAAGATAAAGATCTATTATAAAAAAGGTGTAGAAATTAAAAATTTAATTGAATAGTTATGAAAGAATAATTAATTAATTGACATTATGGAATAGAAATTAAATAAAGAATAATATTATGAAAATTATAATATCTTTGCATAATACTCTAATTGTAATTTATCATTGTTATTATTATTCTAAAGATATTGACTCTTATTCTATTTATTCTTCATAATTTTAATTAGAATCAATAATTTATTCTTTCCCATCTTAATCTGTATGATTATTTTAATTTGTTTACTTTTCTACAATTGGTTTTTCTTATTAAGATAATACTTCATCTTATGATTATATTTAACACTCTACTTACGATTATATCTAACATTCTACTTGTGATTATTTTTAGTTTTATGTTTCTATAGTTTATTTTTATTTTTACTCTGATTAGGTAAAGGTTATTATTGTATTCTTCTTAGATATTCCATTTTTCTCCTTAAATTAAAATACTTACTCATTCACCTTTACTTCTTCTACTACTTAAGCTTTAGTTGTATCAACATATTTTGGATTTTATAATAATATTCGTTTTATAAGATATGTTCTTTCAATGTTGTCCTTTCCTGGTGCTACAAATTGTATCTCTGAATTTTTCTCATGACCTAATATACAAATCTCTAAAAAATCCATAAAAAGCATAGGAGCAACTACTTTGAATTAATCATATTGATAAAAATCAGAGATTGGTTTTACTCCATCAGGTCTGGATTTCCATTTTATCTCAAATAAACAATCTTCTTATGTTAAAATTAAATGAACACTCTCTATTTCATCTCCAAGTTAAGGATATGCATTACAATATTTCTATGTCATCTCCTTTTGTTTATTGTATAATAATTCTTCTGAACAATTTGGATGTTTAAAACTCTACTATAGTGTTTGTAATACACCTTTTTATTTTGCACCTTATTTTAATTATTTTTCAGTTTAGTTTTGTTATAATTCTTATTCTTTTATAGGTAAATTTTATATAAAATTTCGAATGTTTTCTTCATTTTCCCATGTTGGTTCATCTTAATCCTTCCATTTTACTAGATATTATTCTTAATTATTATTATTTCTCTTTTACAATATCTTTTCAGGAGATCTTTAATTTATTTATTTCTAATCCTTTTTTAAACCTATCTTCATCTATTGTATTTATTTTATTAAATGTCTTTTGAATTAGAAATTTAAATCCAATATGTCCCAAAAATTTGCATCCAAAATATTAATTATCAATAGAAATTTATATATATATAATGAATAAAACAAAATAAAAACTCAACTCTTTATTTGATCTCTCAATCATCGTTGAAAAATTAAAAATATTAGAAGAATAATAATTCACTCTCTATAATTTAAACAAAAGACCTAATTATGAATTATAAAAATAGTCAAACACTTAATAAATTATTCCTCGTCTTATTGATGATTTCGAGATTAAAAGGAAATTTAAAGAAATCTAAAATGATTCTTTTATGTCCTGGAAGCCTATCATATTGAAAACAACCTAAAATAAATCTTAAGTCCGTCCTTAATAGACTTCTTAAATCTAATCCTCCCCTAAACCTTTAGAAATGCCGAAAACATAGAAAAATAATTAGAATTACAATAAATTCTATTTAAATAAAAGGATTAGGACTAAAAGTATTGATTAAAGAGTTTAGCTAAGGAAAATAGTATTGAATGTTAAATTTATTAGGAAACAAAAGATATTGAAGCTTAATTTAACGAAACCAAAATTTTAATAAATAGATTCAATAGAATCAAAAGAAAAGCAGTAAGATTTAATGTTTTAACCTGATTTTATTAGAATAACTACTTAAAATTCTATATTTGCTTCAAAGATTTTTTGTAATTATACTTTATTATTTTTTAATTTTCAATATCTAAAATTCTTCTCCATATTTTTGTATTAACTTTAACTATTAAAGAATTACATTACATAATAATTCTTATTATTTTCAAAAATTAAATTTTTATTATAGTAATAACATTATCAAAAATATTTCAAAACAATTAGATTAGAAATCAAGAAAAAATATTGAATTCTTTAAAAACATAAACTATCATTAATCTACAAGAAAATAAAGATTTCTTTAACTTTATTTACCACATTAATTTTTTTTATTCATAATCAACTTTATTATCATAATTATTCCCATTTCTTATGTATATAAAGCTTAGAAGTTAAGAATGTAATAGAATTATATATAACTGCGAAATGCCTTAGAATATTGTTGGATAAAAGTATTAGCATTCAATCAAACTTAAAAAATCTCCATAAAAAAATTATGATGAGAAAGTTTTGCACACTTATAAAAGTAAGACTAATCAGGATAAAATAATGAAAACAATAAACCTGACCTTAGAGATGCAAAACTATAATATTATTTACAAAAGGCCTCTTTTAAATAATTTCAACTTTAGCGAAGAAGTTAGTTTCATTTATAAGAAACCTCCTAAATTGGCTAAAAGATACTCTCCATAATCGAAAAAAGTTCAAGAAAAAACATTTGATAGCATTTTGGTAGGTTAAAATTTTAAAAGGTTATCAGAAAGATTAAATGAGACCCACAGAACCAAATCAATTACTTAACCAAAATAACATTCAAAATCTAAAGTTACATCGAATAATATTTAAATAGAACCTAAGGGTTGGACTAATTAAAGTTCTCACAGTCTCTTATGAATATATAAATTTAGATTTAATATTCTTATTTATTCCTTTTTGCCATACTTTTCATGTGTTATGCATTAATGTTAACCTTTGTAAATATTTTCATAAATCATATTTGTTTAATTTTTAAATTAATTTTTATTTGTATTATATTATGTTAATTTAAATATTTATGGATAACTCTTGAATTTATTATAAAGGTTGAAACATATTAAATGAAAATTAGTATACAATACTACAACAAATCAGTTTAAATTGAGAAAGTCAATTAAATTATTAATAAAAAGATTATATTATTTAATATAAACATTTTGATTCAATCCATGAATCAAAATAAACCTAATCTGCCTTTTATTCTCTAAGCCTTTTTGGTTGGCAGTTGATTTCGATTCTTAATAATTAAAAAATTTATACTTTAATCCAAGGATGATCTAAAGCTGATTGTAAAGAAATTCTTTCTTCAGGTTCTTTCATTAATAATTTCTTTATTAAATCTATTGCACCTTCTGAAATCTATTTCCAAAACTCTTCTTGTAGATCATATTTACATTCTATAATATTTTTGATAATATCTTCAGGAAATTCAGAATCAAAAGGTAAATAACCTAATTAATATTTAATAATTCAAATACCAGATAAAAGGAAATATAAGATAACTCCTAAGGCAAAATTATCAACTTTGAAATCAATTTTTTTTTATTCCAAACTCTCAGGTGCTAAATAATTTGTAGTTCCGCATAATGCTTCTCCTTCTTTTGTTTAAATATTTGTTAAGAAATTTGCAAAACCAAAATCAATAATTTTGACTTATTTTACATTTTTTTTTGTAGCATCTAACACAATCATAATATTTTCTGGTTTTAAATCTCTATGTACAATACCTACACTATGGACATAGTTTAAAGTATCAAAAAGTTAACTCATTATTAAAGATGCTTCTTGCTCATTGATATTTTCATTTTTAATAATGTAATCAAATAAATCACCATCTCTAACAACTTCAGTAATAATATTTAAATGAGTTTTTGTTTCTATAATTTCATGGAAACGAACAATGCAAGAATGATTAAGCAATTTCATAATCTCGACTTCATGTCTAAGATTATTAAATACTATTATTACGCAAGCATTAATTTTTCGGATTTTGATAACTTAAATTTCTCAATAATTTTTATAGCCAGTATCTATCTATCTTTTTTGCATTCACATAGATAAACGATAGAAAATTTTCCTTCTCCTATTTTCTATAGAATTGAATAATAATCATTAACAGAAGCTCTAAAGTGGAATTTATAAATACTTTTGAAACATTTATAAGCTGTTGGTCCATCTTTTATAATCTTCGAAATCTTAACATAAATATGTTCTTGTTTAATATAATTTATCTTTATGGGATACCTCAAAACCATATTATTATTCTTGGTTATTAATTTTTTCTTATATAGTTAAACCATCAAGGCAAAATATCTCTAAAGAGTTAATATCATTTTATACTTGATGGCAGTGTTGATTCTTTTGTTTTAAATGATAAGCAAAATCTCTACATTAATTTAAAATATCTAGGTTTTGTAAGTTTAGGATTTTTCTTGCTTATTTTTTTCAATTCACCTTCGAGATCTTTTGGTGCCATCATCATGCGAGGTACTTATGCATTAATATCAAAGCCCCATACATCAAAATTAAATGCTTTGTAAAGACCTTCAAAAATTTTTGGATGCAATTTAACAAATGATGTAAAATCCTCAAGGGATAAACTAATTAATTCATTATATATACTCTTAATCATTTTTGGCTTTATTCTTATAAATCATATTCACATACTTATGGACTAAATAATTTATATTCACTCTTTTTAATTCAACTAGTTTTCCATTAATATTGAAAGTTATATTTTAACCAAATTAACCCATAGGAACTCCTGTAGGTCCAATCATACTCTCATTTGGAAACATCATAACCACACTTTATTCATTAAATGCAGGCAAGTTATTTTAAGATCCCATAACAGATTCTCCAGATTTTGCCCCTTGAATTGATTATATTTCTCCACTTATAGAGCTTCTTCTTTATATTGCATGTACTATGTTATTATTAAATTTTTTACCTGATTCTGTAAATTCTTGCTCGTCAGCACGCTTTGGCTAATTTTTCTTCTGATCCATCAATTCCTTAGTCTCATAATACTTAATAATTTTCAGATCCTCTAAGAACATAGGGTCATCTAGCAATTTTATTAAATCATCTCGAGGATAATTTTAAATCTAATTTTATTTTGTTTTAAATACCATCTGAAGAAATTCAGATTTACGAATTGCACCTTATTTATCTAAATCATATAATTTAAAAAGGTGTTAGATTTTTTAGTTTTCATCACATTTGATATAATGGACAACTCCTTTTAGAAATTGCTGAAAATTCAATAAACTCTGGTTTTCTTAATTAAAGTAATCAAAAACAAGTTCTCCCCACAATCCAATCATTGTGAAGAAATCAGTAAAAGCTGTTTTATTTACTAAGTTTTCTACATTTCTTGATGCTAAGTCCTAATATATTAGATAAAGTAAATCTATTTCAATTGCATTAACTAATTAAAGGAAAATCCTTACATTATTATTCTAATTATTTCGGTAAAACATAAGGTTTTTTATTTCTTTTTGATGGCTTACCTCCGCACCCACCCATGGAATAATTATTTAATTTATATAATTCAATAATGATATTAAAATAAATAAAATAAAGATATAAATAGAATATATGTAAATAAAATGCTTGATTGTTATCTAATTGATCATTAATAAGTTTCAGATAATTAATTTTATAAATCTATTTTCAATTCCAAAACAAAATTAAATATATATAGAATAAAATATCATTTAATAAATAAATAAATAAAAATTTTAAAATAAAGGATTAGATATTTAATTGAAAAACTTAAAACTTTATTACTTCACACTAATTTTCTCTAAATGATTATTCTATTTCATAAAATCCTAACATTTATTAAGTCTTGTTTAATTATTCTTTTTGATATCTTTCGATTTTCTAATCTAATTTAACGAATCATATAAGAAGATTATGATATTTATATATATTAAATAAATTTGCAAATTTGTAGAGAGAAAGAATTTTATTTTGATAGTAAAGAACTTTAGATATGTTTTATTATTATTTTAAGTTGATTAATTCTAAAAATATTTTATCTTTAATTTTATTCAAAGACAAACTTTCTTGCGTTATATTTCAATTTTGGTTTCGTAGAATTCTTTTAAATTTTATTGTTTGCCATTTTCAATTAATTCCTATCATGATTAATATTGAAATTACATCATTTTAACAACAAACTTCTGAATCGCTCTCATCTGAAGAAATATCAAAATATTATTTTATCTATAACTAATCAGAAGATGAAACTCTTGTAAATGTTGAGTATTTTTCTTAATAAACATTATTCAAATCATCTGAATTAATCTTTACCCAATTTTTATCAATTGAAGAACCAACAACTACTTGGATAACATTATTTTATAATTGACTCAAATTATTACTAAAGAATCCAATGTCAAGTTCAGTATAGTTAGTATATATCATCCTTAATAATAAAACTTGCTGGTTCTGATGTGAATTCAAACTATCAACTAAACATTATTAGATCTTAACAAGTAATTATTCCAAACTCATTTGAGTTGAATACAAACTAGAATTATAGTATAGATCAAAAACAGATCGAAATTTTAATGCTAAAAAGTAGGGATGTCTACATTTATTTCTAATATTCTAAGCCATTAAATAATTATTGAATCCTTCAAGAGTATCTTCTATTTTTAGAATTTTAGACTTATCAGATCTTACAATAAGTTGTTTTTTTAAAGAGAATGGATGAAATGGTTAAATCAGAGACATGATTTTCTAATAATCAAATCTCTTAGTATTTCTAGCAGCTTTCCTTGAATCTACAAAAATAGGTGGAGATATGACTGATTTTATTGTTATTTCGCTTTAGAAAATATCATCTCGTCTGTAGATTTCAATGATAACATGAAAATGGACGCCCTAAAAATAAGGTAAAGTAAAAACCTCCAGCTTATAAGAAGTTGAACTGAACTTGATATTTTCAAATAAAAACCCTTAGATTTCATCATTATATAGTTTTTCTGTATTTCCTTCAAGTTCAACTTGTCGAATTGTTGATACATCTTCTACATAACCACATATTAATCTGCATCTAAGACCTTTTGTGTATAATTTATGGCTATTTAATATAGGTTTAACAATGATTTCTGGAATTTTCCAACTTTTATGCCAATTCCATCCTATCCTTTTTGAGAAATTGAAAGATTTCTACATCTATATATTGAATTGTAGTGATTCTTCAACTACAGTACAATCTTACATTATTTTATAGTTAGTCTCAAGAAGACGATATGATTCTAATTGATTCATTTAAGAATGAAGAGTGACTTAGCATTCAATCCACTTCCAATTATTTAATTTTTATTTAAGTTGTAGGAATCGATTTTTCATATCTATAAATAATGTAATTAATTAATCATTTAAAATGCTTTTTTTTACTCCAAGCAGCAAATTCTTTTTTATGGTTCTTTTCAAAATGTTAAACTAAGTTTTGCTCTTTCAATATTTGACCATCAAATTTACACTTAAATTTATTACCTATTAATATAAAATTAATATAATACTATCTGTTTCTTTAATATTTTACTCTATAAACATAGGCATCATAAACAAATTTTCTGTTTATGTTAGATCATCATCACTATCAGACTGAAATTAATCATTATCATCATTATCATCATCATCATTTTCATCATCAACATCTTTCCAATCATCATCTTCATCAACCTCTTCTTCAGTCTCCCATTCGTCTTCTTCTTCTTTTTTTTGTGGTTTCTTTTATGGTTATGCTTGTTTGAAAATAAATTAAGAAGGTATTTTAAATTTATGTTTGCCTCTTCCTGGTCTACCAATGTTAGTAAACATCTTCATAAAAGCATCACCCATCATAAAGTTCATCATAGATTCAAAATCTTAAGCAAAAAAACCATCAAAATCAAAATCCATTTGTTCTTCACCATCAGCAGTTCCAAACTTATCATAATTAGCTCTTTTTTGACTATCACAAAGAACTATTATTATGATAAAAAATAAAACCTGTATAGGCTTGTAAAATCAATTAAAATTATTTTTTTGCAGCCTCTTAGTTGTCAGGGTTCTTATCTGGATGCCATTTCTATTCATGTAACTATAAAAATTATTACCAAGGCTAACTTTCTATAAGCACTCTTAATCTCTTCAGTTGTAGCATTTTTTTCTACTCCTAGAACTTGATAATAATCTTATTTATCCATTAATTAAATAATTTTACTCAAAAATAAGTATAAACAGAGATAATTAATACATATGAATATGATATTTTATTTTTATATTTCATTCAACTATTTCCATTTCTTAACCTACTTCGCTTAACTCTTGTTTCTCAATATCAAATTAATATTTTCTTAGAGCAGCTAAATAAATAAATAGATTATAAAACGTGTATTATTAATAGGAAAAGGATATGGTATTTATTTTTGATAAGATTTAGCATTATATGATCTGATATTTCTCTTATAATCAACACCCTCTTTTGTGATAGCAACTACATCAACATTGCTGCCTGATCTAATAAATAGCAAATGAATTATACCCCATATCATGGAAAATTCCAGCCTCAATAGCCTCAATAGCAAGATCAATTGCTTATTACTTGGTAAGGCCATCTTAAAATTTTGCTTCTAATATTCCTAATGCTGCTAGCGATCCACTACCCATAGATTAAAATGGATGGTAAACATAACTAAATTATTTTAGAATTTACTTTCCATGTGGAGAAACTGAAGCCAATTATGGACCATTACAATCTATTCCTCCAATAATCAGAGCAACACCAATATGACCTCTGTAAGGAAAGAGTTTTGTTGTCAATTTAGTTATCACTTCATTAACTCTACTCTGTCTATTCAAATTAAGCCTTTAAAGTTTTAATTTAGCATTAAAATGAGCACATTAATGATGTAAATCTGCTGCAGTACCTGCTCCTGCAGCCCAGATATTTGGAGCCAAAGTATGCAATTTCTCACAATTTTTATCTGCTACTATCGATCCAGCAGTAGCTCTTGTATCTGCTGCCATCACAACTCCACCATCAAATACTACACCAACTATTGTTGTTCCAGTTTTTGTATAAGGCATTTCTTTGAATCCTTATTATTTCATCAATTCATTTCTTAGATTGCAATTAATCAATTCTGTACCTCTTTGCATTTGTATAGTCATATCCACCTTTCTATTACAGATAATTATCCAAGTACTACATTTTATTATTATTTAAATTTAATATTATCATTCACATTGGGATAATAGATGTTCGATTATAAAAATTATTGAAACTAAATTATAATAATCAAAGCGTCTTACAATCACTTTTGAGAATTCTATCAAAAAATTAATATTTAAATGCCTAAAGTCTAGGTATCATCTTTAATAAGTTAAAGTCTGTCAAATTTTTTCTAAGGTTATGATGATTTCATAATAGAAAACAGATTTTATTTTTTAAAACCATTTTAAATTTCTAAATTAAATCAATAATATATAAGAGCTCTTATAACGAATAGAATTTTGTATTAAGAGATTTAACTTAGAAAATAATATCAAAGTTAATATAAGCTAAAATTCAAAATCTCCTTAAAGTAAATAATAATTTTTGGATAAAGATATTTTCTGATGAAGATGCTTCTCTAACATTAGCTAAAGCCTATCGCCAATAAAAATTTTATCTTATCAATATTTAATTTTGTGGAAAGATCTATATATAATTTAAAAAGATTATAATCAAGCGAATTTTTTCATTTTTTAAATTATTGCTGTAAATGGACTATAAATGTTATGATAAAGATAAATAGTGTTAGATTACTATAAATTATTAGCATCCGGAACCCTTAAAAGGATGAATTCATCTCTTAAATATTGAGGCTAAATTTAATTATAGAAATCTCAATATTCTACTTTCGAATGCAATACTTGAGAAAATAATTCAAGATAATATATCAGCAAATTAATTTAGACTTTCATATTGTTTATTAAATTACTTTATTTAATTTAAACACCTAAAATAAATAAAAAATTTTACAAAAGCTTAATTAATTTCTATATTTCAGAACTATACATTTAAGCCAAGATCGATTAGACTTAAAATTTTTCCTATCCTTTTTTCACTATTGATGTATTTTCTAATGTTTATAGAGAGATAAATTTCAACCAAACTTTAAATTTTTTGATTAAGCTAATTAATAAGAAATATAGATTTATTACACATTATTTAATACGTAAATTTCTTAAAAATAAAAACATATATTTAATTTTTACTCTATTATATTAATAGATCTAGAGATATTTTTGAATATCTGAATAACCTAAAATTTCTACAATCGATGGTATGGTTAATTTGTTTCTAAATAAAGGAGAATATCTTTTAAAGATATTATTCTTAGATAGATTTTGATTATAATCTAATAAAGTAAGCTTATGAAGAACAGTAAAGATTTAGTCATATTGGGGAGATAAACTCCAAGGATTGTTTATATAGTCTCCAAAAAATAAAGGGAACTAGAATTGAAAGATTTTTGTAAAAATGTGAGAATATGCAAAATAGGAAAATATCTTTATCTTATTGAATAGAATTAATTAGTGAAATTAATTGAATCTAATTGCTTCCATCAGAATTTTGAAAACCTGAACTCATATTAATGGATAACCTAATGATTTTAAGAAAAATAGTAAAGATTAAAGAAGAAGATAATATGAATGAAGAGTGGCAATATAATTAATAATAGTTGCAATGATATATTTATATTTTATTTATGCAAGCTTTTTCATAATATTATAGAGTATCTTGAATGATTATAAGAACAAATTTGTAATTAGATAATGAGATAATATTGATGAAATTAATAAGTATAAGATTAATCAAAGTTAAATTGGCTTGATTAATGAGCATAATAAATAAGAAAAATTGAAAAAACATAACGAGATGTATCATATGCTTTGAAAAAGTAAAAGATTTCATGTGTTTAACATAATAGATTCCACATAAATTTAATTAATGATTATTGGAATACTCATATTGACCACAGTTTTTGCATTTCCTAAATACAAGTAAAATTTATTTGTGACCAAACCGGATTCCCTTAAAAAATTGGCTTACTAATTGTCAATAGGTAGTGATTTGTAAGCTGACGTGGATTAAGATTAAGTATGGAAATTAATGTTAATTAGGTTTGCATATGGTTGAAAGAGTATACTTTATTGACAGCTTAAGATGCATATTATGCAAAGCTTGCTTAATAATTTTTAGAAGATTGCCAGGTAGATTATAATATCGATTTACCAACAATTGATTAAGAGGATTTTGAATCAATTTATTATAATTCTCTTCTTAATGGATAATGTCCAAAATTGGAATAATATGTTACAGCAGGTGGAGCAGCAAAACCTTATCTAAAAAAATAGGATGACTCATACAAAACAGCAGCTCAATTATATCATCTTGCCACTATTTGTAATGACAAAAAGGTCCATGATGCAATATAAGAGGCTATATATAACTTTTAAGAAATATATGATGGGGTCACATCTATTTTGGATAAAGATAATTCAGCTGCAGTAACTGCATAATTATTATACTCATTTTTTACTTTTAATATCACCAATATCCATCCTAAATTGCAAGTTTTACTATAAAATTAGATCTATTAATAAACTATAATAAATTTTTTATTCTAAAGAACAACCATTTTAGGATCTATTGATGAATAATATTGGATTACAAAATTATTTTAATTGACTCAAATTAATACAATCATCTACCCCATTTTCTAAGATTATTATGTAAAAAATAATGATAAAGCATAAATTAATGTGAAATTTGTCAATTTTAAAGGAGAAAAAGTTTAGCCTCTTGAAATTCAAGTTAACGATGATAATAATAAATATACATATGTACCAATTAAATCAAAAGAATTTAGTGGATATTTTGAAGTTTCTGCTTCTGGATCACTTCCATTGGAATTACATTTCCCTAATTATATTGTAAGATTTTCGACCTTATATATTAGCTTAAATACACAATCAAAATATTACATTAAATTGATATTGAAGAAGTTATGTTTGATATTGTTGATTCAAAAACTTCTAAACCAAGTTTCCATCATAGTGTAGAAAATGGAGAATTTTATCCTGCCACTCTTAATGCAAACGAAAAGAGCTACCTTCATGTAATTATTAAAGTAAATATTTTTATTTAAGTAGACAAAATAACAAGTTAAATCATAAGTAGCTATCAGATTAGTTCATCCTTAATATCCTTCTGCTACTACTTAAGTTTTTGCTGAGTATGATAAAAAACGAAAAATCTATTATGGTATAATTGATTTTGGTGATCCTGATCATGTTACGCCACTCAATGCGATTTATTAAGTTGAATTACTTTTAGCTGATCCAAACTTAGTTCCTAAAAGATGGAATTTCCTTAAAATAGATACTAAGTTTTAAGCTTAAACAACTTTCCAAAATGACAGCCACTATAAATTGCCTTAAGAAATTGTTCATCAATTCAGTCAAGAATAACCTGAAGTCCCATTCCTTGTATAATTCTCATAATATTTTAGTTTGTTTCATTCTTTGTTTTTGCTATTGTTCTTGCATTTTTATTTTTCCTTAGAATACTTTCTAATTTGAATTTGAATTTTGATAAACTGCCAAACGATAATTCAATGATTGTTTATTTGTTCTTAGCTTTAATTATAGGATTATTTGTTGTTTTGACATTATTTTGGATTAAATTTAATTTGATCGAAACTGTAACTTTATTAGGAATTTTAAGTTTACCTTTAGTAGTTGTTGGAAACTATGCACTTTTAAAATTAAGAAAATCAGAAAAAATAGATTGATCCATAATATATATAATCCAATGTGTATTTTAATTAATATCTTATATTATTATATAATCAAGTTTATTTTTTTATTGATTTTGGAGCTTCTAAAGGATGAGTATTATATCTTATTTTTGATTAATCTTAATCCTAAATTTATTATGATTACACTTATTAAGGCTATTAAGAAACTACAGAATTCTATTAAATTTATGAAATGCTATTAGATTATTAATTTGTATTTTAAGGAGTGAAAACCTTTTATAAAATTGACTATTATTAAGTTTAAGTTTAATTGATTGGTGATTATTATTATTACTTTGAATTATTCTAATAAGGGGAAGTTTACGGTGAGGTTGCTTCTTTAGTTGGAGTATCTTATGAGAAATAAACAATATTTCCTGAAGTTTTTTAAACTGTTAAATTTTATGCTAATGGATTTTTTTTATCAAAAATGACTACCTTTTTTTAACCCTATGTTCCTTATTAGATATTTGATTAGGATTATGGTTGATAATACAATGATTATAAAACTGATAATGAATTCACCTTAGAGTTGGGCTCTATTTTACCATCATTATCTGCGAATTTTAATAACTCTTATGTTTATAATTCAAAAAGTTAAAAAACTCTTGCATACTTATTTAAAACATTTTTAATTTCTTATTTATCAATTCTAATTTAATTATCATAAATAATTACTTAAAATTAATCATATTCAAAGTTAAAGTCAACAAATTAGAATAAATTACATTTTTATCTTTAAATATTTATTCATTTGTTATTTAAACTGTGTCTTTCATAGCAGATTTATCAATTTCAGCTTCAATAGTAGTATAAATGACTCCTTCCCATAAATCAATTTGTTTCCATATTGGCAAAGATATCAAACTATCCTATAAGAAAAATCTCTTTTCATTATCATCCGTGGTGTAAATGGTAGAAATCATTGTAATAATTCTTTTGACTGAAATTAATTCTCCCTCTCTTTAAGATATCTCTAACAATTTTTGGGTGAAAGTGATAATATTTTTGAATCCAAATTAGCTTACATGAGAACACCTAAATTAATTTTACATATACCCAGCCTATCTAAAGGATTCTAAAATAATACAACCTAATTCTCGAAAGAATTTTGTTTCTAATTTCTCTTCAACCACATTATTTTCTATTGACGGTATATTTTTCCATCCTTTGATTTGTTATTCTTGAGTACTCTATATAATCTATTTTATAAAACTATAAATGTTTATCAATTATTATTCTCCATATTAATCTTTATACTTATTAACCATAGCCTAAATTCCAGCTGGTTATTTCTCTTCATTATTTTTTTATTTATTTTTATTGTTTACTTTACTAATGAGATTAATAGATACTTCCTTTAAATCCTCTATAAATTTTTAATTTGTTAAGATTATATCAAATTCATCAATAGAATCTAATTATTAAGATGAAGCTGTTTCTCTTTTAACATTCAAACGATGACTCAGAGATATTTAATCTGCTATATTTTTTAGAAAAGAAGAAGATTATTGGAAATTAACTTTAGAATAATTCTCCTTAGTGATTCCAATTTAGCTTGATGGTCCTGGAGCAAGTGGATCAGACTATGGATCCAAATATTTTTCAGCTTCTTTAAAAAATTACTCGCTATCATATTGTAGATTTCTTGTTTTAGAGATTTCATAGACTAAAATTTTCATAACAATATCCTATAAATATTATTTAATTAATCAATTACCTTAGCAATTGAAAAAGTTTGATTATGATAGGATGTTAATTATTGAATTCCATTTTATAATAGAGTACTATAAGATTAAACTAAATTATTATAGATTGACGCAGCTTATCTGAGAGCTGATTCATTCTCTTATTTATAAACTAATTGTTGATTCAATCTAATTTAGGCTTTAGATCTAGACTCAGGAATGCATTCTTTATTCCAACATAATGCTTCTAAAGTGATGGCAGCTTCTTCATAATCCTTTGATGCTCTTGATGTTTTATCCTTCTAACGCTCATACTTATCCTGAGAAACCTTTATTTCCTTATCTAATTTTAGGATTTCTTAGATCAAAGGTTTAAATAAACATTGAATTTATTTAAGATCATTGATGGCTAGTTCAACATCATGTTTATAAGATTGATTAAATTACTTTTTTTATTATTGATTGCTTACTTTATAATATTATGCTCTTTGATTCAGATCTATTTTGACTCCTTTCAATAGATCATCTATATCACCACCACTATTTTACATTTACCCACTTATTTTTTCAAGGGCTTTATGGTACTTTTCTTCTGCTTCTGATCTTTCCAATAATTAACCTAATAAAATTTCAGTCACTTTGCTTCTATCTATTACTCTTCGATATAGAACATCGAAATTTGTAGCTAGTTATTTAATACTCATTTAATTTTAATTAATTCCATTAAATGAATTAAATGTATCAAGATAAAGCTATTTTATTAACAGAACTACAATAATTGAAGTAGCGAAACTTGAAATTGGAATTTGAGCTTAAGGAACTATTCTAATCATATAATACAATGAGATCAAAATCGTCAAGAGATAATATTCAATAAATGGAAGAAGAATTAGATGATTTAAAGTATGATTAAATTTTAGTAATAATATTTAGAATTCAACATTAAAATATGAAGGATGGTTTTGATTACAAGTTAGAATTATTACGTATTCGCCTAGAAAAAGTAAATTAGGAGAACAACGAATTGAAATTAGAAAATTTAGAATTAATTTAACAGCAAAATGATTAAATTTAATAAACGCAATCCATTATTTAGATTGCGAAATAGAACAAAGTCTTATAAAATTCTTAAATTGATAATTTTAAGAATTAAGTAAATAAAATAAAAACAGTAGTGGAATAAAAAATAGTTAAGAAATCTAATAAATCATAAATGAATACAAAAAAATGATATTTTATTACATATGTAATTTTTAATACCAACTTTTAATTGCTTATTTTGATATATCCTAAAAATATTTGAAATTAATAAAACTTACTTTATTTTTCAAAGAACTTTATTCATCTAACAATATTCGAATAAAGAAGAAACCCAAAGTATTTTTGAGATGCAATTAAAAAACCTTTAAATTTAAAGAGGATCTAATAACAATCAAAATTTTTGGGAAATAAAAATATAATTTATAATATAAAATACAAAAGATGATTCCAAAAAGAGCCAAAGTCTCTAGTTTATATGAAGGAAGTAATACTATATCACTTAATGAAATGGACACTCCTTAATTTAACAATACAAGAAGAAGAGTGTTAACTTAAATCGAGGATGATTAACCTAAATTAGTTTTACCAAAGATTAAGTTAGGTAACAAGAACAATAATCCTTAATTTGCAAATAATAATGAGAAGAAGTTTAAATTAACTGGGGCTCAAGATGCCTTTTTTAAACCAAGATAAATAAATAGGTTACCTTAAATTTTCTAAAAGTAAGGATTGAAAAAAAAGAAAATAATTTATCATAGCCGTAGATTAGAGAATTGTATCCCTACAACAATAATAAGGCTTCTGCTTGTACTCTCAGTATTCATGATTGATGTTTTGTTTTGCCATAGTTCAAACTAATTATTATAATAATTATTATTGGTTATTTAATGTATTATCATGAGAATTATAGGAAAGCTCGTCTATATCTCAAATAAAGACAAAAATAAATTGATTTTTAACCTTTTAAATAAAATCAACCTTCGATAACTACTATACGTTAGATCTTGGAAGTGATAAGGTCAAAGGAAAGAAGCAACAGTTAGTTCAAGTACATTAAAACAACAGGATAAGAAAAAAAAGAAGATAGTCATTCACAATAAATATAAATGCCTTCTAATTTAGAATCTAAAGATCAAAATGGATCTATAGCTGCAAAACTTTTAAGACTAAATAAAATTACTCGAAACAAAACTTAAGTTACACCTATATAATGTAATTTTAGAGATAGAATTATTGAACCTTAAACAAAAAAAACAGAAATATACTCTGAACAAAATTCTCCATTAAGAATTCGTAAAAATATACCATGTGTTGAGTATTAATTACCTGCTCAGTTACTCTGTGAAGAATATCAGAAATAAGTTAATATAATGACTGAAAGAAAAATGTGCATTTAGAAACCTAAACTAAGAGAAATTTCTAATTAATAGCAAACTCAAAATAATAGTATATAAAATTGTTTATCTCATCATTAAATTATTCATACTGAATAAGCAAGTCCTAACTAACGAAGACTAAATAAAACAAGTTATCAATGTGAGTAAGTAAAAATTAATAATTAAATTAAAAATGAAAAAATTGATCAACAGATATAACTAATTAGAAAAGTAAGTGGTTGGACTATTTAGAGCCAAGATAGTGTTCAAACCCCTTTCTGAATTATATTTAATGATATCTATATAATACTAGATTGAATTTTAATATTACAATTAAATATGTTTAAATATCATTATGAAACAGGTGTAGATAACTTAATACTAAAATTGTAAAAACAAATTAGAACTACTAATTTTGAATTAAAAAGAATGAAGAGATTTTTACTTCCTTAAATAATAAATAAAAGCTGTGAGACTGAAAGAAATAACAAGGTTATTAAAACTTAAGAGGATTCAATATTAAAGGCATATTCCAATTAAAAGAATTTTGATCATAGTGAAAATTCAATCCGCATTAAATCATATGATGCTAAAAAGAGTAATATAATCAAACCACCATTCGAATTAGTAAAATTAAATGAATGTTAAGTATTTGTTTGGAGAATTTCTAATAAAAAACCTAACATCTCAAATAGAAACTAACGAATTTCAACTGTATAATAATGATTTGAATTACTAACTTCATTATATCAATTTTCTTTTATATCATTATTCTCTAAACTTAATTTATTATGAAATCTTTAAAATTTTTTAATTAATCTTCAAAATGAAAAACATATTAGTTTAATAATTAAATAGTTTTAAATTTAATAATTTAGTTCCTATTTAGAATGCAAAGTTGTTATATTTATAATTAAATATTATTATTATTATTATTATTATTATTATTAATTCATCATATATAGTATCTAAATATGGATAATAATTCATTGCTTCCCAAAATTTATTGTGTTTAATGTTAAGTGTTTCAAATTCTTTAATCACTTTCACTTATCTTTCTGCTTTCATTCAATCTTACAAATATTATTAAAATATCCTATAAAATTATATGTAAAAATGTATTGATAAATTACTCTTATTAATATTTAGATATAAATCTGGCTATCATTAATAAATAATATCTTAATAATTTTTAATATTCTTTAGATTAATTTATAAATGATCATAAATAAATGAGATTTTAGATATTATTCGAAATAACTTTTTATTTAATGTAAAAATTAAAACATTTGATACAAATATTGAATTGAAATAATTAGAAGTCCATTTTTTTAAATGAAAATTATTATAAAGAATAAATAATTAAGTTTTTAAAATAAAATCACAAACTGAATATTAAGGGAAAGTTTTGATCCTCTTTTTGTCTATCTTTAATAGCAGTAAGTGTTTTGATAATATCATAATTGATTTCATGAGTAACTATGGAATCTTATTTATAATTTGGATGTGAAATAACAAAATCTCTCATCCATTAAGCGAGTGTTTTAGTATTACCATAGACTTTGTTTTTAACAAACTCTATAACTTCATCTTAAAGTTTTTTATTTTTTAAATAAATATGTTCTTGATTTTAAGAACATTATTAGTTACTAAGAATATTTCTGTTTTAGTATATTAATCCTATGATTCCAATAAATGATCCATCTTCTTTGCCAAAAAATATCTCTCTTAAATATAATTCTTCAATGATAGCAGGTCCATACTCTTAAAAATTGGTTCTAAAATAAAATTTTTATTTTAAAATAGCTCCTTTTTCTTTTGATCTTCTCATATTTTCATCAACTAATGATAAAGGTATGTAAAAATTAACTGGAATATATTTCTAAAATTTAACAATATATTATTACTGTAAAGAATAGTCTAGCAATCATTAATATCATAATAGACCATGCAGCATTTTCTTCAGCTGTTAATTAAATTTCCATAGTTCTAAATTCAACTCTCCATCCTATTTTAGAATTATAAGAAGGAGGTGGTTTAAATCTGACAGAATTCCAATTACTAGATTAGATTGCTTCAAAATGAGCAGTATTATCATCAATATGTATTTTATCTTTAAACATAACCATGTTATCTCTTATAAATAATATTCCAAGATGTCTTAGTAATTTATCATCCAAAGGTATATTCATTTCTTTTGCCTTTGATTTTGCAAATTGCATAATTTCTTCATTTGCTGGAAAATTTAAATCATTGTATTCTGGTAAATTCATTTTATCATTAGAAATGAAATATGAAATTGTGGAATATCTTGATTTAGGAATATGATTCGGATTTTTTGGATTTCTTTCATTCTCACTCCTACAATCAACTGACATTTCTAAACAATCCCATTTAGTATCCCAATCTGATATCTTTCCTTTGTAAATTGGGCTACCTGCTGTTAATGCTGCAAATAAAGGAGCCAACACAGCCAATTGATCATACAATAATCTGGCATGATCAATATCAATACTCAAATATGTAGTTTAGAGTGCACAATTTCCCATACCAAAACCCATATGATCCATAGTAATAAATCTAATAATAATTTATATTATAGAAATACCCTGGATTAGGTTCATATTCACTCTATTCTATTTTTGTATTTTAATCAATAAATAATGGTATTTTAATTTCAACTTTGGATCCTCTTCTTAATCTGATGTTTTAAGCAAGAGTAGAGTATCTTGGATGTGGATTTATTATTCTATCATCAAAGTAAATACTTTGAGAAAAATAATTACAAATAGGTTCAACTGGTAATTCTTTATAAGGTGTCGCTGGTTAGATCAATTTCTCATTCTGGAATTACTTTTCATCTTATTATAAAGTAGGTGTTCCTTCTATATAACTTGTTTGACTTCTAATTTTTTCTATCATTGAAGCTGTCAAATCACTCTCCACTGTTGTGGTAAATCTTCCAACTCCCAACATTGGATAGACTGGTATCAATACATATTGATTTCCTTATGGCAAATAACTTTAAAGTGTTTGAATTCTTTTTCTCATATTTATTAAGACTTAATCAAAATTGAAGCACATGCATTAATAAGGCTTGTTTGGAGTTAATTCAATCATCCATGCACCAAATTCAGGTAAAATTACAAATGGTAACTTTTTTTATTATTCTTCACCTAAACTTTAGAATAAGCCACCTATTGTTATTTATATACTAAATACTTGTATTAGGGTTTAACAGTGCCAATTTCTAATCATCGTACAATTTAATCACATGTCCTTCGAATTCATCTCCCCAGAATAATTACATTTTAGTTTCTTCTTATTTGACATTTGGGTCTGACAGATGTTCAAATTAATGTTCATGTAGTTAGAATTTACCAAATATTTTTAGCAAACTCAAAAATTACACTATTCCTTTTTCCTTTAACATCTTTTAGAAAGCCAGAGATTCAAAATAATCATAAGTTACTCCCTTATCGTTCAAATAACCCATTTATTAAGATTTTTTATTAATGAATTTCTAAATTCTTAATATTTGTATATAAATCAACAATTCACTATTAAAATAACAATTTTTAGGGAATTTATTACATACTATCCCAATTATAATGAACTAATGTCTTATCAAATGTTGGAATACCAAACAGACCTTTCCCTGTATATTATTTCATTTCACTCTAATATTCTAATTTTTCTTCCAGATTCCTAACTATTTATAAATTAAATAAATATATTTACATTCCTTTTTTCCTATTTTTTATTATAACTAAGGTAATTCTCCATCTATTTACTCTTTAATATTATATAATATTCTATGCAAATGAAACTCTTTTTGAGTTTAATCTAATTCATTAAACTATTCTAAGTGTTCTTTTATTTTATTTATTGATTCATCCACATTTATTTTATCGATTTTCTCAGATTTTTAATATAAAACAAATTATCCTCTTGGAAGAATAGCCAGATATATCTAATCCTTTACTATATGTTTAAATATGTCAAATTAATCAAATAATTCTTCTGACCTCTCAAATACATATTTCTTCTATTCTTCATCAGTTAAATATTCTTGTAAAATAATTTTTAATTCTTCGTCATTAATATCAACTGATCTCATTAACATCACATCTCCATTTTTAAAAGATTATGACAATTTTATTCCAATTTATTTATTATTGTCTAATAATTCAACTCCTAGTCCTATCACTATAGCATAAGTGCTATTTGCTTATTGGAATTATTCTTGGAAATAATATAATTTGAATTATTTTTAATTTTTTTATTTCATTAATAATTTAATATAATATTCAATAGTGATATTTGCTTAAATTTATATCAAAAATATATTATTCAACACCTATTTAATTATATTTTATTCATTTTTAAGATAATCGCTACAATTCTTAACCAACTCTATTAAATCTATATCTTAAAAATTATATATAAATTATTTTAATTTATCATCAACTCTTAAAAAGTCATAACACATAATATTTTCAATAATGAATAAATATATATATATATAATATATAACCGAAGTCATTACATTTTCATAAAAAAATAAAAATTTTCTTTATAATTTTGTTATAAAATTTAAATGATGTACTTACATAGATTTCAATTTAGATTTAGAAACATTTATTAAGTAAGTTGATAAAATTCATGGGATTATGTGATTTGTTTTGAATTATTTATTAATAAAAGTTTATAACTATTTTATCTGTTAAATGAATTTAGATCTTTCATAACAATTATAATACTACAGATAGGAGATAAACAACAAATTCAAATCAAAGTAAATCATGGCTAAAACTACTTTTAAATTAGTATTTATTCTTTCCTTATCTAGGCTACTTATTAAAATAAAAAAGACAATGTCAATTTAGCTACATTAAAATAGAGCTTAAGTAAACAAAAATCTAATTAGAAAACTTCTGTTTCGTGTATTTAAGAAATCTATATAATTTAGATTTTTAAGGCAGTCCTATGAAAAATGGTATCAGATAAAATTAATCACCAAATGTTAAAATGAGAAATGAGTTTAATTAATCTAAATTTATAAGTCCAACCAGATCTATTTCTCAATTTAATTAATCTCCTTAATAATCCAAATTTTAAATTCCAACACCAAGGGATGTTAAATAAAATTAAAGTGCTGTTAAATTATATTCATCAAAATACCAAAAAGTATTACCAATTGAATAAGGCAATTATTATAGTCAATTATAAGCAAAATTAGATGATTTGGCATAATTGATAGGATCTGAAGAGGATTATCATTAGAATGTCAAGGAAGTTGAAAATGTAATTGATCAAACCATTAACAACTTTCAAAGTTCAAATAAATAAGATAATTTTGATAAACTTAAAAGTTAGTAGTAATTGCTTAAATAAGATTTAAAGCAACTAACTTTTAAAATATCAAAATTTAATGTTTATTAAGATTGAACAAATTATGAAACGTTACTTTTTGTTTATTAAAAATAATTTAACAACTTAGAATTATTTAGAATAAATTAAAATATAATTTATAAATAATCCAACATAACAAATGTATAAGATTATCGAAAATGCGTTTGAATTAGATCTTGGATCAAAGAAATAAATATGTCTGAATCTAACATAAAAGGAAGATTTTAAACAATATTGGAAAAATTAGTCAACATCTCAACTAGTGTTCATAATGAGGAAAAATAATTTATTATTTCTCATTTGTAAGAAGAACAGCAGATTTCGTAATATTTCTTAGCTTATTATGGCTTTTGAAATATAATTGCAACGTAATTCTAAATAAAAAGAAGAAACATTTAATTATCATACATAGACTCAGATATCTATAAGAATATAGTTAGAATAAGAATAAGAGGACTATGAAACTACAATAATTATCTTATACGACTATAAGATAAGAAGCTAAAATCTAATAGAAACTAACTGATTTGGAAAGTTATACAAGAAAATTAATTGATATAATTAGTTAAAAAAAATATGACAATTGTAGATGATGCAAGAATTGAATGTTTTTATACAAAATGATGAAATAATATATGAATGATATGTCAATGGAATAATTATATTAAAATATAAATTAACTTGAAAGTGCTTTAGAAGATGTGATGGTTTAAGGAATTGCAATGGATCAAATGATAAACAAAAAATGAAAATGGTTTTTCAACAAATATGAAAGCAGATTGAATGATACAATAACTAAAAAGAGGAAGCTTTACAAATTATAAGAAATGTAACTCTAAGTATAAAATAATATTAAATATACTAAGATATGATATTTTAATAGTTACAATACTGATAATAATTATCATATTATAAAAATTGAGAATAGTATTAATAATAGAAATATTGATTTATAAAAAAAATATCATAAGATTATGTAATTTCTCAAACTTAACCTTAAAGATCAACTACAATAACAGTAATATCATCATGCAATTTTCTTCTTTTGCCTAATGGTATCTTTCTAATATCTTCATCAGTCATTTTATTTGATTTGGCTGCATGAGACAAAGATTATTCAAAAATTTATTTAATGATTTCATCTTTATTACTTTAATTCTTTTAAACAATCTATTAAATAAACATGTAAAAGTACTTTTGAAATTTCTGACTTTGATAATTCATCCCATAATCCATCAGATCCTAAAATAAGATATCTATCTCCTTTTTAAATTTCAAATATTTTCTGATCTGGTGTAGACTAGAAATATTTAAAGATTAAATTACACTAATATATGGTCCTTTAAAATTCGAGATAGATTTCAAATATCCTTTATCTTCTGACACATTTTTAGGGTTATTAAATTCTTAAAATTTCAATCTAAAATCGCCTAAAGATCGAGTAGGTTGAAGTCTTCCTTTAACGTAACAACTTTTGTCTCCACTTTTACAAACAACAATATCATCATCAGAGAAAACAGATTTTAATCTTCTTTATTCTTTTTTTGAGTTTGCATTTAAAGTGTGATTAATTTTAATATAAGCTTTTTCGTTCGCTAATAAAAATTAAAAATATATATACATTTACTATTGACATTAACTATAATTCCTTTACTATCTCCCAAATTTGCACTATAGACCTTATTTCCAACAATAATAGCAGTGAGTGCACAACTTCCTACTCTTGCCACTGATGGAAATCCCATGTTGTATGCTTATAGTGCTACTTTATAAAATTCTTATTCCACATCAGAATAGGCTTATGAAATACTTAATTAAATTAAATCATCTTGATTCAAATTTTTATCTTAGTTTTATAGTACATATTGATCTATTTTTTCATGTAAAATATTCATTGCTAATTCTGCTAATTACCAACCTCCATGTCCATCAAATACACTAACCACATAACCATTTATATTCTTTAGTTAATTTACTTTGTATCTATCTTCAATAGGATTGTTTGCTGCATATTAAAGCAATACAACTCTTTAATCTAATTAATTTTTTTTTAAAGATGAAGATCCAAAAAAGCATTTGGTGTTATCATTCATATAAAGATGGCATCCATATATAAAAATCAAAGGCAGAACAATATTCTTGTAATTATCATGGCATCTTTCATTATTCTCACCAGAATATGATTTAGATAGATCACAATAATTTGCATTGTTTTCATATACTATAAATTAAGCATTGAACCCATATTTTGCATCAAGAAATTATTGATCAGGTTTGGTATACCTAAATAATAGTTCATCAAGAGCAGAAAGACCAGATTATTTCTTACTCTTTCTTTTAGATTTTTAATCTAGTATTAAAATATAAAGTTAACATACCTGGAAGCACTAATGATTTGATTGTTCTATTAAAAAGAAATGATAAAGGTTTCTAGATCAAGGATGTTAAATTCTTATACATTTTTATGGTTAGTTAATATATTTAATAAATTAATTTGGACATTCATATAAATATATATTTAAATGTAGCAAATCCCCATACTTTTGTACTTATTTCAAAATTTATCATTTACTCAACCAATAAAAACTATAAAATATAGATTATAAGTGAGCCATAAAGAGTTCAGCAATAAAGACCCTGTAAATCTTTCTAATTTATTTATAGGAAAATTAACTCCAAATTTTCTCGCAAAAAATAATTGTGCTGTTTTCCGATTATTTATAAGTAATAACAAAAGAATATCTCTATTTATATTAAAAAATCATCTTACACTGAATTCTAATATAATACTAAATAACACTTTTTTTATAAAATTTTTCATCGTTATCTGATAATTTTTAATTAAAATTTATCATATTTATAACTATTGAGCTACCAATTATTATAATAAATATAAATTTAGATATTCTTCTATTTTATGATACTATTATGTAAAATGATTATTCATATATAAATTAAATCTAATATAGATAGAAAATATTCAATAATATATTGATTATTATTGAAAATTAAATGGATAATTTATATTTGCCTTCAATTTAGTTTTATAAGTATCAAATGGTGTTTTTATAAAAAATACAAACATATTTTCATAAGACACTAAAATTGAACATAAAGATTCTATAAGAGATTGTGATTAACTTTTTTTTAATAATGAAGAATTCACATATATCAATTATATTGAAATTTTTAATAATAAATTCAAATATGTACCGTATTGGTGATTAGATGAGCAAAACTAGTTAAAGCTAAAGTAGAGAGAATAGTAATTCCAATTTGGAAGAGTGCATGAATAATATATAAAGCAACCTTAAGATGGTTTATGGAAAAGATGAAGCTGATGTTCATCTTGGATCCTATAATGTAAATGCAGTTTCAGGATTTCACAGTTAATTCCTTAGTAATAAGGATGATTAATATGATTCATAAAGGATGCATTACACTTCTTAACAATCTAACGATTTCATGATTGAAGATAAAAATAAATAAATCCGTTAACTTAATAAGGAATTAGCTGATTTAAGAAAGGGATAACAAATGACTCAATTTGAATAATATGAGCATTATTAAAAAATTATAGACAGTTTAAAAAAAGAAAATGTTCTTTTGTAGTAAAGGGTACTCAATAATGAAGCAGTTTAATAACTTAATAGTGATAGAGTGATTGAATAACAAGATCAAATAAAAGAATATGAATTGAGATTAGAATAACAAACTCAATAAATATAAACTTTGAATTTATAGTTAAAGGATGCAAAAGACTAGTTAAAATTGTAAACAACTAAATCTTAAATTTCTAAATAAGAATAATAATCTCAATCAAAGAACTACACTTAATTGTAATAAGAATATGATGAACTATAAAGGAGATATATTAAACTATAATAAGAGAATGAAAACATGAAGGTTTTAATTGGATAGTTATAAAATGATCTTGATAAAAGATAAGAAACCTAAAGTGATATTTAAGTAGTTGAAATAATTGAATAGGTTTTTTCGACAATTTCTCAATTTGTCAGAGAATATGATTATGAATTACAAAAATCAGAATATTAATATAAGTTTTCTACTGAATTAAAAGAAATTATTAAAGGATTTATAACATAAAGAGAGTATTAATACATTATTTATTTAGTTTATCAATTTGGTAAAATATTGATAGATTAAGTAGTTTGATAATATCATTATTTGAACAATTAACATTTGATGTTAAATAAATTCATTCTGATAATATAAAAATAAAAAATATGACACTATAAATAGAATCTTTAGAATAGATGACTGTTTAATTAGAATAAACTATTAGTTAATACGAAATTATAAATAATTAATAATAAAATTATTTCAGATTGTAATAATTCATATATATTGTAGGAATGATGATCAAAATAAATAAGAAAAGGAAGAATTAGTTAATGTCCTTATTAATAGAACTTTGAATGATTAATAAATCAATTGTTATGATAAAATGATAAAGAATTTGGAGGAAGTAAATTCAGCTTAATAAAATGAAATTAAGGAATTAAAAGAGAAATTATCTCTTTAGTTTGAATAGAATTAGTTATGTTAAAAATAATATTAGGAAGAATAGCATTAATAAAAGATTTATGAAAGTAAATTTAAAAAATAACATTATGATAGTTTGTTTTTGAAAGAAATCATGAATAAGTATCAAATTAATTTAATATTTATAGGTTAGTAATTTTGATAGGCAATGAAATGACTACAAAAACCATTGAATAAATTTAAGAAATTCAATAGAAAATGAATGATTAATATTGCGACGAAATAGATATTAAAAGCAAATTAGAAATAAAAGAATAAGACTTGAAACTTTAAATTAATGATAATAAATTAAATATGAATGAAATGATTGAAAAAAGAAGAGAAATTGAAGTTTTAAGAAATACATTAAGAAATTGTTAAAAACAAATAGAAATGAATAAAGAAAAAGTTGATATATTAGTTAGAGATCTAGATAATAATGTGATGCATGAGAAAAGCTAATAGTTTTCAATTTCATATTTACCAAAAACTTTCAAGAAAGAAAATGAAAATTTGGCTTAGAAATTACAAAAAACTATGAGAATGTGATCCTGTAGATTTACTTACAATTAGATATTATTTATTTATTATTTTATTCAATTCACTTATGAGATTTGATTAAAATACAATATTGCCTAATTATAGAGATTTGTATATTTAATTATTTCCTCATGTGTGCGTTCTGGAGCATGAATAATGCTTTTGATACATTCAGAAGCATTAATAAGATTTCCTATTTTGGTTTAATCATATGCTATCCTTAATTTTTACATTATTTCCTATAAGTTTATATAAATAAATCACATCTTAAAGAAATATCTATTGCATTTCAATTAAAATATGTTAAAAAACAATTTATATTGGATCATCTTGCTTTGGTTAAGGAGGTGGGGAAGAGATCACTTAAATTTATTATAAATTGATTGTATTTTGTTATTAAGCAGTATCAGGATCTGATTTAAATTAAGTGGAATACCATGCATATATTAACAATTAGTTCCATTTTTACAATAATTTTAGGCATGATACTTACAGGGAACTGAATATAAATTCTCCAATTTATACTTTATAAAGCAGATTGTTGAGGTTTGTAGGTAGGTTATTCCATTCCACTTGTCATAGATGATAAAGCAGATGCAGGTAAAGGATCTATTTTTATTACTTTATAATTCATACCATTCATTTATCTTTGTTCTGACGTACCATGAGCAAATTAACATTTCTATCCAATAGCGCATTATTTAGTTGCTTTTAATAGTCAAATTAATACCTAAATAATGTCTACATAACATAGTTTTATATTTCGCATTTGGTACACTTTAAGACGAAAGTTGGCTTCCTCCAAATTAATAAGACATATAATTAAATATATTTGTATTTTTAATCTAAATAATTTTTCTTTAATGACTTTATTTTATGCCCAAAATATATTAAATTATGAGCAATATGAGTTTAAAATAATAAACCTATTAATATTTTGATTAGAAATGTTTCATTAAAAAGTAAACAATATTATAAAATTAGTAATTTCTAAATAAAAAGGTTTACAAATAATTAACAATATCATTTTATATTATTCTAATTAAAGCTTACATTTCGTTAATACTTACTAATTAAAAGAGATCTGAAAATTCAAATATATTAAATTTATATAAGCTATACTTATTCACTTTCTGATAAATCTAAAATTAGAAATTTAGATAATCTTTTAAGTTAATTAAGATCATTAAATAATCTCATATATAAAGTAATATATAATTATATTATTTTATTAATTATATAAGAAAAAAGATAGAATTATTTTATTTTAAGATTTAAAAATAATATAGTAGAATAGAGAGCTATTTATATGAGTGAGAAACAGGTATTTATAAAAAATATATTATTTAAAATATTAGATTTAAAAATTAAGTTTAAGTTTCAAGTTAAAATCTCAAATCTTCATTATTATATTTCATTTAAATCTTATTAGTGAAATTCTTAATCAAAAATAATTGTAAAATTAAATTTTTCATTATGGATAAAGTTTTTTAAAGTATTATTGATTTTATTGTTACTTATATCTAAATATTTAATTTAGCAATTGAAATTTATCAGTAAACTTAAAATATCATCTGCATCTAGGTTTGTGCAAAATCTGATACTTAAAGTTTTCAAATTAGATCCAATAATGGATGGTATAGAATTTTTGGTAATTTTAGAATAGTCAAATCCTAAATTATTGAGTTATTTAAAAGTAGACAAAATTGTAATTAATGAGTTATCACTTAAGTTATTCTAATTTAATTTTAATTCTTGTAATTATATTAAATTTAAATTTGAACATAAGACACTGATATCTTTATCATCTATTTAACAATTTTCTAAATATAATGTAGTTAATTTATTAAATTCTTATAAAAGAAATGTTTTTTTTTATCCAATAATGAGATTACAAAATTTGATTTCAGAAACATTTTAATCTACTTAAATATTTTTAATTTATAAATTTTTAATTTATATTGATCTTTAAGTGATTTATATATTGTATACTGATATATTTTAACGTGAAGCTATTTTTAATTTTGCTTTTTTTAAGCAGTCTAAATTTAAGAAAAATAAGATATCTTCTGATCTCATTTCACATAATTCTAAATTTAAATAATTATATTTGTTATCTCTCTTTAAACTATGAAATTAATTTAATTTTGGATTATTTGAAATATCTAGAGAGTTCAATAAAGTTATTTATTACAAAGCTGTCAATACAGAATTATTTAAATCACAATTCGACATATTTAATTCTTAAATTATTTCTTACTTTGCATTAATTTAAGCTATTGTTTAAGTAATTAATGTTAAGTTAGTAAAAACACAATCACTTATATTTAAACTAGTTAAAGCAATCAGAGATTTGTTTTTCCAGATAGCTTCAAAAACTGTTTCATCAGATTTAGTTTTACTTATATCTAATGTAACAAGATTACAAAATTAAGATTATTTAAAGAATTGTTATAGTCCTTGCATACTTAAACATTTACACTTTGATAGATTAAGGTTTGATAAGGATGAAAATTTAGAGATTATTGGTAAAGTTATATCAGTTATAAATGTATTAGTCAAAATAAGAACTCTAATTTAATCTAAGTTAATTTTATTCAAAATATTTTAGGAAAATACTTCATTCTAATAATTTGGAATTTAATCTTATTTAATTTCAAGTCTACTAAGATTAAAATTACGAAATAAGTAAAGTAATTCATCCAATGATTTTTGGTTTTTTAGGTTATCATAAAATATTAAATTATGTATTTCAAACAAAAAATGCTTTTACGATTTATAAACTTTTTAAAACTTAATATTTTCAAATTGGATATACAGAAGGAAAGATTCAATATCTATTAAATATATCTATAGATCTTAAAAGGTCATTACTATTTAAATTAATTTTTCATTTTGAATGTTTGAATCTATAATTAACATATTAGAATTATAATGTATTTAAATATGAGGAACTGTTCTTTAAATTTAAGAATTTACTATTAATTATCCAAGAGATATTTAGATTTAATTATTAATTGGAATATCATTTTAGTTTAAATCTTAAACAAATTCCAAATTTATCATATGATGATTTATCGATTTAACTTTTAATAATTTACCTTTTAAATATTATTTTTTCATAGTTTCACAACAATTAGCCAAATTTGTAAATTCATCAGAACCTTCTAAATTACTATCACATAAATAGAATAATTTAGTACAATTAGTTAATTTTATGAATTAAAAAATTGAACATCTATTGGTTTCCTATAAAAGAAACTATAAATCATTTTAATTTTTATAATAATTTCCATTCATCAATATATAATCAATTTCACAAACACTTAAGAAATACTTTTCTAATAAATATTTTAAATCAGTTTAAGTTTCTGAGTTAATTTACATAAAAATATTTAGAATTAAGACTCCTAAGTTCCATGTATCAATCAAAAAAGGATTTAGAATTTTGTATTATTTATTTTAGTGATCTAATTAGACTAATTCAGGTATAGGAAAGTGTTGATCCATATAAACATTTTGTGAATAATTAAATATGAATTAATCAGATTAAACTCTTTGCATATCAAGACAAAATTTAATCAAAAACTTGTCTGATTCTAAATTTAAATAAACATCATTAAAAGAAAAATTAAATAAGCATATATTTTATTAATGTAATTTTGCTAATTATTCTACCAAATCATATGCTAATTATTTTATTTTTTGGTATTCCATCAGATTTTTGTTAATCATTTAATTTAATGGAATAAAATTACCTTCTTCAATTATTACTCCCAATAAACCATCCTAAAATGAAATAATACATTAGCTGAATTTTTAATTCAAAGTATTTAGAGAAGGTATAAGCTCAAATAATTCTTCAGTATTGTTGCTCTTAATCAATAAAAGTGTAATTAATAATATTTTATTCTCAAAAAGCACTTGTAAACTAATAAATCCGTCTTAATTTTCAATTTTATTGAATTATTCTTAAACAACAAGATTATTCATGTTTTCTAAGAATTTTTAAATTTATTTAATGTTATTAATTTCCTAGCCTTGAACTGATTGTTTAATATATTCCTATAATATTTCATGGCTTGATTAAAACATAATTAATTTAATCAAATAAATAACTTAAAGTAAAATCAAAAAAAGCTTAAGAATAATTATAAAACTGTTAGCTCCCTGTCAGAATCAAAAAGATAAAAGATTTTATCATTAAGGATACATCCATAATCTAATCTATACATCGATAATTATATTAAGTATAGAATATTACCTAAGACTATTAATATGAATTTGATTATATTTAGTTTCTTCTTAAATAAAGAAATCTACATTAAGAATAAGTATATAAATGTCTAAAATTTTAATCATTGAATAAAGTTTAATAATTTTTAAATGAGATTCTTATGTTAAGTAAAACTAAGATGATAAACTTAAGTCTTAAAAAAAACAATAGAGTTATTTTCACAAACAAAATCAATAGAAATATACTATTGATTATCTAATAACCAATTAAGGAAATTAAACTTCATTGGTTATTATGAATCATTGTATTAGAAAATATGTAACTTCTTTATAAAATTTAGTATAAAAATCATTAATTTTTTTCATATTTGATTAAAAAATAAGTATTAGGTTTCAGTAGTCAAAATTTTGTAAAGTTTGGAATTGAAAAAATAAGATATAGAATAAAATAAAGGAGGGATGGATAGTGTTAATTATAATATATTTATATTATTTATGTATCGAAAATAATTAAAATCAGTTGATGATAAAAAGGCTTATAATTAATCACCTTATCGTTTTAATTTCTTTAATAACTAAATAAAGAACAAAAGGGAGTAAGAGTTAGGATAATGTTAAGATGTGCTAAATAGAAGAAGATTAAAAAAGAGGGAATCTCTTTCAATTTCAAATACATTCCATTTTGATGAATATCAACCTGCATCATTTAATAGTTTCTTCGTTCATTCGTAGAAAAAGCAAAATATGAAAGAAAAATTGATTACTGAAATAGGAAATTGTGGATCTTATAGAAAACGAGTGGAAACATTACATACCTAGCTATTTTCGGATGATGACGCAAGATTAAATCCTGATCGATAGAATGAAAGATTGAGATTGAAACTTTATTTTAGTTTTCAAAAGATGCAATTACGATTAGTGAATTTGATAAATCTTATTTAGTAAATTGATGCTTGTAATTTAAATAATTACTTTTCAGAAATTTCCTCTGCAACAATTGAAATAATTGGAGTACAAAAAATCAATATATTTAGGGTTATTCAAAATAATATAAAAGATCTATGATTAATGAATGTCTTGGCTTAGTTTTTTATTTGATGATAAAGAGAGGTATATTGACAGGTATTGAATTAACTAAATGGGAGAAATTAATTATATATAGTCATTAAGCTAATACAATTTAAACAATTACCTCTCTAAAATTACAGATTAAAAGTGTTTAACAATATTTACATCAGTTTTAATAATTCTAAAGTATGAATCCATTAATTCCTAATTAAATGGAAAAGATGAACTTATTAATTGAATAGAATATTGACAAATTGTTAAAGTACTTGTTCAAAAATATGAAGGAATACATAAGATAAATAAGTTTAGTAGCATATTCAAGCTTATCGAGATTCATAGATTGATGCTGCTTTTTAATTCTACTAATAAAAACTTAAGGTGATATTGGTCAATCTAGAAAGATTTTTATTTTTACTTCCTAAAAGTTCAACTGTTTATACATTAGTATTAGATTTAGATGAAACATTGGTGCATTTCATTGAAGAAACTCAAGAAGTTCTAATTAGACCATACACAGAAATATTTTTAGAATAAATGGGTAAACATTTTGAGGTTGTGATATTTACGGCAGGAATTTAGTCTTATGCAGATAAGTAATTACTCATATATTTTTTAAGAATTATTGATAAAATAGATATTATGAATGTAGTTAAACATAGATTATATCGTCATCATACATTTTCTTAAGGAAATGTAATGTTAAAAGATTTAAGTACTTTGGGGAGACCTCTATCAAAAACTATTATAGTGGATAATAATCCTTACAACTTTGTATTATAGCCTCATAATGGAATAAAGATAAAGCCTTGGGTTGGAGATGAAAAAGATAGGGCTTTAGTTGAACTAATGTAATACTTGGTGAAATTAATTAAATATGAAGATATAAGAATTGGCCTAAAAGAACTGAAAGCTAACACGAATTATTTTACAACTTCTTTCTGAATTCTTGTTTAAGGATTGATTTTTATTATATTTATTACCAATAAAATATGTTAAATAATGCAATAATTAGAATGAAATATTTTAGATGGTTAAAATAATAAAACTAAATTTATTATTTTATGAATCTTGATAAGTTATTATATATATTACAAGGAATTAGTTGAATTAAAATATGATTAAAAATATATATATTGATTTCATTTATGTTTAGTAAGCATGATTGGAGTGTTATCATTAAAATAATTAGCTGAATTAATGGTTTTTGATATTCCTTATTATTAGTGAGATCTTTATTCTTCATTTGATAAAATTTTTTGCTTAACTCCACTAACTGATGGTTTTTGAATATATTGTTTCTTACCTTCCAAACTCTGATTTCTTTTCAAAATTTTTTATTTTCCTAAATTAATCAAATACTAACGTTCATTAGCCAATACAGTTTTAGAATCGATAATTTCTATTTAATTAATAAAATTGTATACATATTGTTTTGCATAATAAAACAATTCTATCTCTATATTTGTAAACTTGAGTGATTGGGTTACCTCTTAAATCTATTTCTTTAATGTTTGGGAGATTTGAAATAGAATCTTCAATGTCCTATTATTATATAAGGTTAATAAAAATACATCGAATTCTTTAATTTTATTATTTTTCAAATTCAAATATTCTAAGTTTTGTAAAGAACCTAGAGTCAAAATAAACTCGACATTTGAGTTTTCACATGTTAAATTAATTAAAGAATATGCTGCTAATTCAAAGGATTCATCAGGAAATTAAAATTCTTTAGTGTATTAATTAGAAATTGATAATGTATTTAATCTACCAGGTAGGATTGGTACAGTATTAAGATGATTTTTATCAAAGTATGCTTTTTCTAAACTAGGTAATTATTCAAATTCAACTGATTTTAATTAATTATTCTAGGCATTCAATATTCTCAAGAATTATAAATCCTGCAATACTAATTTTTACAAGTTATTATCATAGATATGAAGTACTTAGAGTCCTTTTGCCATAGAAATACAATCACCCAAAGATGTTAATCCCAATCCATTAAGTGAAAGCACACAACAGTCTGATAATTAATCTTATTTTTTAAGAGGAGGCTTTTTTGAATAATCTTTTTTTTTATTTAAGCCTTTGGTCATTAATTCTAAAGTTAGAGGTTTAGAGTTGGTTTTAGCAGATAATGGTTATTTGTCAATTTCATTTACGATTTAAATTATTTAAACAGCCTTATCTTTTGGAACTCCCAATTATGATAAAATGTCAATATTAAGATCTTTTGTCTATTCCCATTAATCAAATCCATTATCAACCAAAGCTTGAATTACTTATTTGGATTGAAGTAATTCATGAACTCTTTAGATAAAAATCAAAAATAAGTCATCCTCATATTAATTCATTATATAAAACTCAAATTATTATATATTTTAACTTTATGCTTAATGGTTTGTAGTCGTTTACAAGAAGTTAAATTTTGATAAAATCTCAATAATATTACAATATTCAATTATTTTAATGGAATATTTAGAAATAGTTGAAACCATCATGCCTTATTTGATAAACAAAGTTATGACTGGAGTTGAGGATAAGATATTTGAAAGTTTAGAATCCTAATCAAGTGCATCTTTCACAGCAAATCTAGCTTTCAATATGATGCATTAAAAATGTTTCGATCCTTATTTTCAAAATTATATTGAGAATGAAGATTTGGAAGCTCAAAGCACTTAGAAGGAAAGATTTAGAGCTTATGATATCAAAGACATAGCTCCAATTTCCACTAGAATAATCCCCAAAATTGAATTACCACCAAAGCATAAATTTATGTTGCCAACTTAATTATGGCAAGACTATGAACCATAACTTGTTAGATAAAAAACAGTTGAATATGTTGAAGAATATCCAAACGAAAGAAGAATTATGGAATAAAAATGCATTGAAAAATCAAATAAAGAATAAATGATTAGAGAAAGATCTAAAGAAAAACGATTAATGAAAGAGTAATATAATAGATTGATAATGCAAATAGGATCCAAAGAATATACATATGACTATAATTGTGATCCTATTGCAAGATCAAATAATTAAGTAAAAAAAGATGTAATAACTACTTTACCATTTGAAGTACCATAAGCAGATAATAATAGTGTAATATCAAAACCAAAACTTGTGGAATAGATACGATAGAAACGTAGATAAGCTGAGAATGAAGAAACAATAATTGAGTTTATAGAATCATAAACCTAAGATTTTAAATTATAACCAGGTGTCAAATTAAGTTTTTAGACTGTATAATAAAGAGAAACTATTTAAAAATAATTATCATAACAATCAAAATAGACAGATTAAATATTAAATTAAAATAAATAATTTAAGGGTTTCAGAAACATCATTAAATTAAATGACATTCACTTGTTCACCTATTTATAATAATATGATTTAGACAATAATTATGACACTCTGATGTAAAATACTAATAAGACATAATTAGTAACTCCAACTAATTAAAGTCTGATGGAGTAATAGACAATTAGATAGGATATATTAAGATTGCCGAAATTGAGGTCACATTCAATAAATACAAGAACAAAAACAAAAACTAGATAATAATAATAAACCTACTCAATTGTTACTTATAGAGATTGATTAATATATAAATTAATTACACTCACAATAAATAACCAGTGATTTTATATTGTCTCATATATCCTTATTCTGATTACATAATTCCTAATATTTGATTGACCTCTTTCATAACATCATTTTAATCAGAAACTAGAACCATTTATCCTTTATGTTCCAATAAATATCCATTCATACACTTATTAAATTCACCTTTAATAGTTAAAGGTCGATCAATAGATAAGATCTTCTCATATTCAAGCAATTCGAAATTAGCAGGACAATCAACTCTAATTTGAATTTTTTCGATAATCTCTGCACCAAGTGTTTTCATTCTGTGATATTCTCCATGAACAAAAGCAATACTTTTTGGTTAGAGATGATTCACTAATTAAATGATTCCTCTACTATCAGCATGAGCACTAAAAGACATGTTATTTATTTGCATTTTGATATCATAATCTTTATTATCGATTCTTACATGTTTGATGCCAGCAAGAAGTTTATTCCCTAATGTTCCAGGTACACAATATCCAGGAATAACTAAACTATTGTTTGCGCATCCACACCATTCTTTAAAAACCTACATACTTAGTCCTCCATGTAACATACCAGGAGTAGCTAACAAGACCATTGAAAGTGGACTTTTAATTAGATTTCTATCAAATGGTTAAATATATTTAAAATTGAAGATATTGTCATCTAAAAATGATTGCTATATCTTTTCGGACTCCCATCCAGTGAATATCTTATAATATTAATTGGCTTTTTCGATTAGACCAGCAGCATAATAAAGACCTGCTTTACATTTTGTTCTCTGCCAATAAGATTCTAACAAAACAGACAATTCTTAGGCTCTACCCAAAGCAAAAACTGGGATTAAGACCTTACCTCCTCTATCAAGAACTTCTTAAACATGCATTAAAAAGTTTCTTTCTCTAGTTCTCTTACTATCTCTAATTATTGTAGCATAAGTGCTTTCTGAAATAACTAAATCGGGTTGTAATTGATCTATGTATGCCCCTCCTAAATGTCTATCAGCAATAGAATTATAATCTCCAGTGTATACTACTGAGACATTTTTATATTTCACATGAAACATACAAGCACCTAATAGATGGCCAGCATAATATGCAGTCACTTCAACTCCATCATAATTTTATGTTTCATATAGTCCAATCACTTACACTTTATTAACACATGATTTGATATTCTCATGATCATAAATCAATAATGGATCTGCGTTATTCTATGGATTCACACTCGGATCCTATTACTAGGGTTGTTGTTGAAATTGTTATTCTTCCTTGGGCATAGTCCAAATCTATGAGGAATATGATATTGCTTTACTCTTCTGTAATCTTCTAACATGTAAGGCAACAATGCTTTTGTGGGCATAGACATTACTACAGGTCCATTATAGCCATTACCTAATTATAATTATATTAATCAACCATATAATTCTGTAAAGTAAGGTAATGCACCACAATGATCAAGATGGAAGTGTGTAATTAAAACCAAATCAACATATTTACGTCCCAATTTCTCTTCAATTAACTAAATTAGACGATTTCATACTGAAAAATCTGGAAATCTGCGATTGTCTTAATGTGTCATATGTAAGCCACAATCCAACATTATTGTTTTATCATAAATTGTTAACATTACACAACTTCGACCAACTTCTTAACCAGACCCTAATGGATATACTTTAAACATAAATATTTATTTAATAACAGCTTATTTTCATGGAGTAAACATCTAGCATAATAATTTTATAGTTAAGCAGGGTATAATCATTCTCAAATACAATCACTACTTCATTAAACATCCAACACAATTAAACCCCTCAGATTAGGTTAACATAGCCTTTAAGGATCAATCAATCAAACTGAAATGTTCTAATATAAGTACTATCACCTAGTTATCGAATAGTCCTTAATAACAATAAACCTTAATTTAGCAATATTCATCTCCAAGAATTGGAATACCGTATTACATATATATTTATTGGAAGTCCTATTTCTGCACGACAAATCTCAACCACACCTGTTGTATCCTAAACTATACAATAATAACAACTTTTGATCACTCCGTCAGTTAGAATTGCTGCTACTTCGTAACCAAATAATGCTGAAGTACATCATCAAGAAAGACCTTTATAAGTTGTAACTTTGGATGACATGGATTCTAGATGGAAAACCAAATGCAGTATCTTATTTTCTAATTTCAAGTGTAATTGGAAGTCTATCTGTTTGATCTTCAATAAGAAAATTTAAGATTAAGAGGAAATGTTCCTTAAACTCAATTTATTTAAGATGATTCTAAAGTAATTTCAACTTTTAACATCTTAGATTAATGAACTAATTAATATTAATAAAGAATTAAAAAATTAAGAATAAGCTCTAAGATAAGCAAATAAATAGCTACAAGATGAATTAGACTAATGGAAATTACGATATAAATAATTACAAGAATCCAATTCGAAAAATTAAGGTGCAGATGATGAAATAAAACTTCTTAAAAAGAAAATTAGTAAATATTAAATACATTTTTACAAGGCAATTTGACAGATGATCTAAGAAATTCTTAAGAATAAAATCAATTCAAAGACTAAGAAATACGTAAACTTAAACTACTAATGAACGATAAAGATAATGAACTTGAATCACTTGATCAAAGAATAAGAGACTTAGAACTTTAATTAGAAACATTTTCATAATCAGAATAATAAATAATATCACTCTAAGGAGAAGTAGAATTATGGAAAAAGAAATTTAAACAACAAAATGAAATTAATTCCGATATTTCAGAAAAACTTACTATGGCTGAAACATAATTAGAAGCCTTGAAAAAGAGTAAGATAACAGTCACAAAAGAAAGTGAAATCAAGAGAACAGGACCATAGGGAACTGGAGTTACTACTTAATTTGAAACAAGTACCATCAAAGGCGGTACTTTAGCACCTGGAGGATATAGCACATATGGAACGAATAATAGCGGAAGAAATTCGACTGTTAGAAATTCAGGATATAATGATAGAAAATAATTATGATGATGTATGTTTGACATTTGTCTAAAGTAATTTTATATGGTATTAATCTTGTTATGAAAATTTAAATAATTTAATTAAAATCTTTTAATAATGGGAGTTGGTAAACCCAGAGGTATGAGAGCAGGAAGAAAGCTCAAAGATCACAGAAGAGTAAACAGATGGGCTGATAAAGAATACAATAAGGCTATGATTGGATCTAGATATAAGAATCCATTTATGGGTGCATCACATGCTAAAGGTTTAGTTGTTGAAAAGATTGGAGTGTAATATACTTATTTAATAATCACTTAGTGAATCCAAATAACCAAACTCTGCTGTCAGAAAGTGTGTTAGAGTATTATTGAAAAAGAATGGTAAAAAAATTTCAGCCTTTGTTCCTAAGGATGGTTGCTTAAACTTCTTAAATGAAAATGACGAAGTAACAGTTGCTGGATTCGGAAGAAAGGGACATGCAGTCGGTGATATTCCAGGGGTCAGATTTAAGATTATTGCAGTTAAAGGAAAGTCACTTTTGGCTTTATGGCTAGGAAAAGTAGAAAAATGAACAAAACATTAGCTATTTGTCAGTATATTAATAATAAAATTATTTGCGTTTTTCAAACAGATAAATTAATGGTTTATATTATCCAAATGGTTTTCTTAAGTAAAAGAGCAAAAATTAATATAGTTAATATTCTAAAGAATAAATTAATTATGTAGGAGGAAATCATGCTCTCTTGTCAAAATTAAAGCTCTGATTTATATTAGCTTTGGCACTGCAATTAGATTTTTTAGTCTTTGATCCTCCACTGCTATAATCTCTTGAGCCCTTTCTGCTATTCATCTTTAACCATAATTAATATGGCATGGATTAGGGTTTGGTGCTTGCAGGCATAGAGAGATCCTAAATGGCATTAATAATTATCATTACTCCTTCTATATGCAAAGACCTTTTCTTGCTATCAATATTAGTTGTGTCAGCTAAATTTATAGGTTTATTTTCTTTTTTTTTGTCCAAAAGAGAATTATTGTTATTATCGAAATTAGAAGAAGAAACTTTTTAGTTTTTAGTAGTTTTGCTGTTATATGGCATTTTAGATTAAGAATTACCTCTTACTGCTGTTGGAGTTGTTGTCTTTGTAGATGATTCTATTTTATTTTTATTTTTTTACTCAAAAATTGTAGCAATTTATTTTAATGTCCTGGAGATACTGTCGAAGCGTTAGATGATCTCTTGCTTGTATTAATGTAAGTAGTTTTATTCAATGCATCATTGACTTAAATATCAGTTGTCATTTTCTTATTATTATTTTATTAGAATGACTAAGATTTATTTCTTTCAAATTAAAATGATTAATCCTAGACAAAATTTTAATAATAAATTTACTTCGATTGATAGAGAAGAATTTTAATAATTTTTGGATCCATTGTAAATAGATCTGATTTCTTCAACTTAAGGAACAGACATTCCTCTTCCTTAAGTATGGGATTTTTAATTATTTTAACATGAACCTGATCTGTTATGTTTGAGTGTTTTCATTAATTGACTATCTAATAAATTACTGATGGGAGCTAAGATATAGATTTTAAATGGAATACGTTTAGATGGTCTAGTAGCAGGTTCCAATAATTTTTCATTGAAATTTTATGAATTGATATCTGCAATAGATTAGCCTCCTTTTATTAAATGTTTTTTGAGAATTAAAAAATATGCAGTCGTAAGATTGTTGTGCTTATTTGCATCAAGACATTTTTTGATATAGTCAGCACTAAATCCTTTTTAAGCAAGTTAATCAACTATCTCTTCATCTATAGGGATTCGGCTATACCCAATAATAATTCCTTAAGGAATCGAATGTGCCCTTTAGTATAATTTAAACCATGGATGAGACTTAATCTTATCAATATCAAATCTCTTTTTTGGATCTGTATTCAATAAACCTTTAATAAAAGATTAGCCATCTTATGAAACGTGAGATGGAATTGTATACTATCCTCCAAGTATCTTTTTGTATAATTCACTTGTATGCTTGTCTTCAAAAGGTAATTGACCACAAATGGTAGCAAATAAAATGACGCCACATGACCAAATATCAACTAAGATACTTTAATATCTATGCCCAGCAATCATTTCTGGAGCAGCATAACAAGGACTTCCACATGCTGTTTTAAGTAACTCTCCATCTTTGTATGTATTGGAAAGTCCAAAATCTACAATTTTGATTTAGTTTTGATGATCTAATAAAAGATTTTCTGGTTTTAGGTCTCTATGGACGATTTTTAGTTTGTGAATATACTCAATGCCGGAGATCAGTTCTTAAAATATCCTACAAGCTTCCACTTCTTCTAGTCTAATTAATAAATTTTATGTATATTACTTTTCATGTTTTACAATATAATCAAAAAGTTCACCACTATCACAAAATTCCATCACTAAAAATATATACTTTTTAGTCTCTATTATCTAGAATAAGATAGAATGTAATTTTACTTCATATAGCTAAATAACATGTCTATGGCGAATCAATTTTAAAATATGTATCTCTCTTGCCACTCTTTCTACATCTGCAACTTCCACAATGCGCTCCTTTTCCAATATTTTAATAGCCACTTTCTCGCCTGTAATTTGATGCACTCCCAGCTTTACCAAACCAAAAGTACCTACTCCAAGAGTTTTAACTCAAATAGTAAAAACATCAAACCTAATAAGTAATCTCCAATCACCCTTTGTTTTTATGAATCTCTGTTGTTATGGGATGTGTTTTCTTTATCAGAGTCCTTCTTTTACAGCATAATTTCAATATCGTTAAATTATTAATATTCAGAAGTAATATATGTTCCAATTTATCAAAGACTCATTTGAATAAGTGGCTTCCAAAGTCAAATAAAGCGGCACTCCTTCCAATGCAGTTAAAGTCAATCTTAGTTTATTTGAGGATCACCAGTCTTCATTTTAAACAGCCATCTATTAGAAGTATTTGAGACAAAAGTTAATCAATAAATTGAATTAAGTAAGAAGTTGAAAGTTATTTAAAATTTAGTTTGTTGGCAAAAAAGTACTTGTCATTGATTCATTTATTGCAGATATGCTTAATTTAGTTGTTGAATCTATGCAAATTCTGAAAGAAAATGGTGTTGATCAAATATATTACATCGATTCTGATTAATTAGATGTAGAAGCTAATTAAATTATATTCTTTGTGAATCCAGATAGATAATATATGAAAAGAATTGTAAGAATCATTAGGAATAATTAACTTGCTAATTTGAATAAAAAATATTTATTAATATTCTGTCCTAGATTAAACATTGTATGTAAAGATTATTTAGAAAAAGAAGCTGTTTTAGGCGATTTAGTCATCACAAATTTCAATTTTGATTTAATACCTTTAGCTAACGATTTACTCTCTTTAGAAATGAATAATTGTCTTAAACCATTATATATTGGATAAGATATGTCGATATTATAAACAGTGGCTGAATCTATTCAAAGAATAGAATTAGTTCATGGCAAATTTAAGAATATATATGCCAAAGGAAACTATTCAAAGTATGTTATTGACATACTAAAATAAAAAAAATAATAAGGGGAACTAATAGAAGATGAAATCAGTTTTAAGGAGTCTAGGATGCATACACTTTTGATAATAGATAGAAAAGTAGACTTAATTACCCCCATGCTTACTCCTTTTACTTATGAGGCTTTAATAGATGAAGTGTTCTCTATCAAACATAATTCCATTAATCTAGATATTATTAAAAATGAATCAGCTTTAAAAGATAGACCAAAAACTATGAAACTTAATGATTCTTATTACAATAGAATTAAAATTATGAATATAAAGCAATGTTAGAGAGTTCTTGAAGAAAAGAGACAGAATAACAAATCGATGATTTAATCCATGAAATAATAAGATAGTAAAATGAATATGAGTGATATGAATTAATATCTTACCAAATTACGTTTGTTACCAAAAGAACAAAACATTATTCTTGACCGTAATAATTTACACTATTACAGATCTTATTGTTAGTTAACATTTAAGTAAATAGTTAGAATCCATTTTATTTAATATGTGTGTTAACTAAGAAGTGCATGCTATACTTTAAACAAAGTCATAATAAGTTGAGTAAATGATTGAAAATCTAATTTCGATTGGTGCTCCCATCACTAAAGTTATTCGAATGTTTAGTCTGTACAATTAAATATAGAATGGTATGAAGTCCAAACTTTATGATTTTTACCGCAGAGAAATATTGCATATGTACGGTACAGAACATATCATAACACTTGAAAATTGCGAAAAAATGGGTTTAATTGGAAAAAAACTTAATGATACCCACATTTGGGAAAAAATTGAAAAACCTTTACGTTTGATTAACGAAGATGTTGATCATGATGCTCCAGAAGACATTTCTTACGTTTTTCTTGCATATGCACCAATCATGTATTAATTATTTACTAATGAGAGTTCGAATTTTCGAGGAATTAATCCTAAAAAACACCTGGGGACCATTAGTGTTATAAGCTTTAAAAGAATTACCTGGAGAACTTGTTATCCAATAAAACTTAAATTAACTTAAAGGTGAAGAAATCAAAGACGAATTAAACTAAATTTATGTCATCTATATAGTAGGAGGAATTACATATGGTGAAATTGCAGCAATTCGGTGGCTTGGATTACGTTATAGTAAATAAAAATATTATTTCCTTAGAAAAGGATATACAAATTTGTACAACCCATATAATTAATGGAGACAGATTGGTTTAAGAAATGATGTAAAATTAATGAGTTAATTAATTGCCAAAGTATTATTATTTTTACATTTTTCAAAATTATTTAATTTTTATATAACCTACATAAAGGTTTAACTAATCTATAAGAAATGAAGATTCTTATTAATTGCATTTTTCATTTATATTTATATAATATAAACTTTTTTAAAATTAAGATCTGTTAGTATGTTTAATCTTTCATATCAATTTATATTATTTTTTATATTTTTGTATAAAATGAGATATTTATTAAAACAAAAATTTTAAGACCTAACTTTATTATTTATGAAAATGCAATTTGATATCCGAACTGTAATTAACAATATTAATTAAAGTTAGTAAATTTTATTAAAAAACTATAATATTCAATATATATAACAATTAAAATCAAATAATTTTTAGGAGAAAAAAATAATCTAAAACTAAGGAAATTATAAAAAGAAAACAGGAATAAAAAAAGAGGAGGGAATAAGAAATTTTATTGTTATGAGGGAATATTCAATAAAATCAGGTGTTCATTTAATACCAAAAGAAATAGAATTAATATTATTAATTTCTTAAACTAATAGAAATAGTGAGGAATAAATTTTTGATCCAGATTAATATTTTTAAAATATATTTACTAGTAGATAAAGAAATTATTAAGGTATTTTTAATTAATATTCTGACACAGATCATTAGATAGTTAGGTCAATTTGACTTTTTTCGTAGAGAAACTCTTGTCAAATTTTAATCCATATAGTAGACAGAAATCAATCACAAACTATTTTGTTAAGATGAAAAAATTAAAATTATAATTCCTTGAAAGAATAAGTTAGACACGCTACTTATAATAAAATATTAAGATCCTAATTTCTCAATAAAGAGAAAGTGGCTCAGGTAGTAGTATTAAAAATAGAAATTAAGTTTGTTATTTTAATTATTATTAATATTATAGTAAAATACCAAATTATTTAGTAAGATATAGTATATATTATCAGAATTTTTTAAATGATTTGATGAAAATGTTCATTGTAGATATATGTACCCTCATTTAAAACATTTAGATTCTTAATATCATTCTCAAACTAATTCATTTGGCATTTTCTGATTCTAAAGGACGATTACAGATATCTAATGAATAAGTATCTTAATCATTTTCATGAATATGAAAATAGTAAAATATTTATGTATTTGAATATATACGATTCTGATCAATTTTCTTTACAAGTTTATTTATAAAGTATATATGATATCTTTTAAGTTGATAAATACATAATTAAATTTAAATGGGGTAAGGATCATCATTGATTTATGCAGTACCTGTAGGAGAGAAAAAAGAGGGAGAAAGCCACATATATAGAAACCCTACCCATGTTTCTAAATTATTAGATAATTTTGAAGGAGAAAAGACAGTTTAAGGAATGTTTTTAAGAGCTTGTCGTTTATTTCCAGATAATAGATGTATAGGTTAGTAGATTACGATTGGCTAGAACAGTAAACACTATAAATATTCAACATACAAAGAAGTGAAATAAAATGCAGAGTAATGATTTTAAATTTAAAATAAGGCTTCTAGGATCTGGTATAATTAACTTAAATCTAATTCCAAAAACAGAAGTATTTGAAGATTAACAATTACGAATGATAGGAGTTTTTTCTAAGAACAGGGAAGAATGGTTAATCTTAGATATAGCCAATACATTATATGGAAATACAATGATTCCTTTATATGAAACTTTGGGTTTTGAAACACTTCCTTATATATTTGAATAAACAGAGCTTAGCACTCTTTTCATATCAGAGTCTAATGTCTAAACACTATTGAAAGTATCAAATTATCATAAACTCAAAAAAATCGTATGCTTTGATGAATTGAATTAAGAAATTATTGAGAAGGTTTCTATTAATTTATATATGATAGTTTAAATAAAGAGGAATCGATGTTATCGCATATGAATAGGTAATCAAAGCAGGCAAAGATAAAATACATACATATGCTCAAGTGACTGAAAATAATATATTCACTTTTAGTTACACTTCAGGTACGACTGGCTTGCCTAAAGGTGTAATGTTAAGACATAAAAATTTTACATCAGTAAGTGGAGGAGTTGTGTTTTAAGGAGTTGTTGTGAGTGAAAAAGATATTTATTTAAGTTATTTACCACTACCTCATGTGTTAGAAAGATTTGTTATCATTACATTATTGGGATACGGAAGCACTATATGTATGTATGGGGGTGATGTTTAAAAGTTAAATTAGGATCTGTAATTAGTAAAACCAACCCTATTTATGAGCGTTCCTAGATTATATTTCAGAATATATACTGCTATAAAATAAAAGTTCGAAGCTTTATAAGGCGTTTAAAAAAAACTATGTGAATAAGCTTTATAAAGCAAATTATATTATTTAAAAAATGGAGGACACGTAGAACATAGATTTTGGGATAATTTGATATTCAAAAAATCAAAAGAAGCTTTAGGTGGAAGAGTTAGATATATGCTTTCAGGATCAGCACCTATGCCTGCTGAAGTTATTGATTTTCTTAAGTGCGTAATTTGCGCACCTTTTATTGAAGGATATGGATAGACAGAAGGTTGTGGTGGATCTTTTATTACTAAAGCTGAAGACTCTCTGAGTGGTCATGTTGGAGGTGTCTTTCCTAATATAGAATTTAAAGTTATTGATGTTCCTGAAATGAATTATCATAGTACAGATTTAAACGAAAAAGGATAAATAACTCCAAGAGGTGAAATATGTAATAATTGATATAATATTTAAAAGGTTTAAGAGGTAATGCTATTTTTGCAGGATATTATAAAGACTTAGAAAAAACAAAAGAAATGATTGATTAAGATGGATGGATCCATTCTGGTGATGTTGGGGTGATTAGACCTAATGGAGCTTTATAAATAATTGATAGAGTCAAGAATATCTTTAAGTTGAGTCAAGGAGAATATATAGCACCCGAAAAAATAGAAGGAATCTATTCAAGAGTAAATGGTGTTACAGAAGTTTTTGTTTATGGTGATTCTACTAAAAGTTATTGTATTGCTATCATTGTTCCAGACAAATAATTTGTTACGAATTTAGGGGTTTAATTTGGGTTAAATTAAACTTTTGAAGAATTATGTTAAAATGAGCAAATAGTGAAGCACTTCCTAGATCTAATTACCAAACAAGTAAAACATATATACATTGTTAGGGAAAATTGGAGAAACTAAATGGACTTGAAAATGTTAAATAATTGTATCTTGAACCTGTAAGTTTTGTTGTTCATGGATTGACTAGCAACACATTAAAACTTATGAGACATAAAGCTAAAACATTTTTTATTCATCAAATAAATAAATTGTATTCAGGAAGTGATTGAGTAATTATAAAACATTAAATTATTGTTACCATTTCTTTATTTAATCATATCATTTTTGAATTTTAATTTCAATTCTTTAATAATTTATTTTGCTTTACTAGAAAGAAGTACTTTAACAAAAGTAAACCCACTCATTGGAATTGAATATAAATTTATATTGATCATCTCAATAAAGAATACTTTTATAATTTTATAGTTAAAGGATGATGAATGAAGAATTGAGATAACATAGAATAAATTAGAGCCTTACAAAAAAATAAATTCTAACCATTGAAATACTAGTTAAAGAAGTTATTACTGAAAATAAAACTGTAGATTTCTTTTAGATATCATATTCCTCTTAGGTATCATTTTTCATATTTATAAACAAATTCTCCTACTTAATTGATAAGATTAGCTTCTATATAAATAAATAATTAGTAACTTAGATCAATAATTCTTTTTCCCTTAAATTTCTTTTATTTACAATTTCATCTTAATTAAATTTACCATTTCCATTGTCTTAGATAGCTCAAATTTTTGTTTAATATATTTTGATGAGATAAAAAGAGAAAGGTAGAGGCAGAAGCTAAATTTAGGTAATTAAATAAATAATTATTTTTAATCATAAAATTTGATTGTATTATTATTATTTCATGAAGTATAATATAAAAAGTAAAGTATTTCTAATCAATAATTGGTATTATTAAATTGTTTTTCCTATATCATATAAATTCTAAAGAATGAAAAATTGAACTTAAGTTTTTATCATTTATAAATTAAATTATGAATGCAAAAGAAAAAAGATTTCGCATAATCCCTATTTTTAAAGCAAAAGTTCCTATTATAAATTTTGAGCAATTGAAAAAAGAACAATAATATCTATAATATTAATTTCAAAAGAGTGACTCAAATTAAAACCATATTGCAACATTTAATTCTCTGTAAGAATTATAAAAAAAAGTTGACTACACATTAAGATACCCTAAATAAAATCAATACATTTCGAAGTAATAGCCATAAATGATATTGTATATCACATATCAAATTTAGTGCTGATATTATTTAGAGACCAAGAAAAAAATTTCCAAACAAATGCTAGAAGGAATTCATTTCAAATTCTTTATTTATCACAAACAGAATTACAGATTCTTCATTTATTTGGTATGATAATAAGAATAGATACCATAAGTAAGATGGTCCAAGTAAGCCTGCACGACATCCTATTAAATTAAAATAAACATTAGGTACTTTGTATTTTTATTTTATGATTTAAAACCAGAAAGATTTTAAAGAATTTTAAGCTCTTCTTTCTAAAGTTGGACTTGATACTTGTTTTAAATTGATGAAAATAATAATTTTTCAAGAATAATGGTTTAATATTAAAAAATTTATTTTATTTACAATTAAAGTAAAACTAATATAGTTTAAAAAGTAAAATATTCAAATTTTTCATCGTTTTGTTAAATACTCTCCATAATTTTTTTTTTAATTCTTCAAACTTCCTTATAATTAAGAAACTAAATCTTATTATTTGAACTGGACTGAAACAGGTGTTTATAATTAAGTAGTTTTCAAACTTAAAGTAGATTTAGTTTATTAATTGCTATCTAATTTTAGATGATTACGCTTTGGAGATGAAATTCTTTTACTGCTAAGTTAGTGGGTTTGACTATTTGAAGGTTAATTATATTCATTCCTAAACTAAAGATAAGATTATACATAATTTAGATCTACTTTATTTTATCATTTTTCTGTTCTTAAAAACCAATACTTTCATAATTATTCATTTTAACTGTCTTTTGATGTGCATCTTTAAATCCTTATCCATTAAGTTAAATTGGACTTTTTAAAGGTGTTTTTAAGTCTTCCATTCTTAATTAGTTCTCTAGACGAACTAACTCGTAAGGCCTGTTATCTTTGCCGATTTTAAATTCGGGAACAAATATTTCTTCTTTTCGCCTTATTTCTTGAATTGGTCCTTTAGTAACCTTCTCAGATTCTCTTCGAATTTCTAATTAATGGTTTTGAATAAATTGTCTAGCCTTATAATCGCTTGCTCTTTGATATTAAGATGCCAACTCTTTTTAAGCAGACTTTGCGGTTGATCTTTATCTAACTTTTTCCATGATTCTTTAAGCAATATCAGAGGCTTCTTTATCCAAATTAATTTCTTCCTACTTTGAATAGAACTACAAACGTTCATTATTTTTCATTTTTGATTATAATAATTAACTAATATTATAAAAGTTTATTCCTATTCTTCTTCATATTTGATTCTTTTTTTGGCATTTCTGCCCTAACATCAAACTCCAATTAGCCAATAATTTTTTTGGCTATTTACTTTTGCCCTTCTAAATTTTTTGAAAAATTACCATACTTTTATTCTAATTCTATAGTGACAATTTTCCTATAATTATATATTTGTTTTAATTTATTATTTTAAAAGAATTTGCATTCATTTATTTTTTAGGGAATATAAGGAAAGAAAACATTATGAACAAATATTTAAATAAATTATTTAAAGAATTATTTGATTATCAAATATTTCAAGTAAATTGAAAGAAATTAACCATGGATATCCAATTAAAATACAGAATTTAAATCAAAAGTTGAAATAATTTATGTTAAATATTTTTAGTTTAATAATTGACGTAGTTTAATAGATTTAAAAGCAATTTTATGTTCGATTTCAACAGCTTATTCATTCCTAATAATATAGATTTTTACAAGTATTTTTAGATTATTATATATATATATTATATGCATAATGATCAATAGACTCTCTTCTTTGGTGGTACAGTATCAAATTCATTTGGATCCATAGTTTTTGTTATGACCTATAAATAATTAATAAATAAATCCTACATCTCTATAAGTCAATTGAACATCTCCTAACTTAGTATCTTAAATTCTAGCTAGAGTGTGTTTCATCCAATTTTTGTCATCTCTATCAGGATAATCATCTCTTGCATGAGCCCCTCTTGATTCTTTTCTATTTAAAGCCCCTTCAATAGTCATTTTTCCTTATACTGATTAAGAATATGAAAAGATTAATACATAATAAATTCTCTAACTCCAATCCTTCCATTAGATCAGAATTCCAAACCAATCCCTTATCTTTAATTCTAACATCATCCTTTCTTGAATAGATTTCCTTCACTTTTTCTACTCCTTCTTAAAGAGTCTTTTCGATTCTGAAAACTGCAGCATGTTTCTACATTGTTCTTTGTAAGTCTTTTCTAACTTAGGCTATTGTTTATGATCCTTCATGATGTCTTAGTCTATCGATTCTAGCAATAGCAGCTTCGCCAGCATTTTTTGGCAAATCTGGTTGTTTCTATCCAGGCTTCCATTTTTCGCCAACTAAATTGGCTGCTTATCTTCCAAAAACAACGATATCTAATAATGAATTTGCTCCTAATCTATTTGCACCATGAACTGAGGCACAAGCAGCTTCTCCTGCAGCTAAAAGTCCTGGTACGATTTAATCTTTTCCGTTAACTTAATTGATCACCTCAGTTTTATAATTTGTAGGTATTCCGCCCATATTATAATGAACTGTTGGCAATACTGGAGCTGGTTCTTTGGTTACATCAACTCCTGCAAAGATTTTTGCAGCTTCACTAATACCTGGTAATCTTTCATGTAATAATTCAGCAGGTAAATGATTTAAATGTAAATAAATATGGTCTTTTTCTGGTCCAACCCTAAAATAATAATAATGATTAAATTCATATAATATACCCTCTTCCTTCTAGTATTTCTTTGGTCATAGCTCTAGAAACAACATCTCTACTTGCTAAATCTTTAGCAGTTGGAGCATATCTTTCCATAAATCTTTCTCCCAACGAATTTCTAAGAATACCTCCTTCTCCTCTACATCCTTCAGTCATTAGACATCCTGATCCATAAATACCAGTAGGATGGAATTACACAAATTCTAAGTCTTCCATTGGTAATCCAGCTCTAATTGTCATACCACCACCATCACCAGTGCATGTATGAGCAGATGTACATGATTAAAATGCTCTGCCATATCCTCCAGTTGCAATAACTGTATACCCAGCTCTTATTCTATGGATTGACCCATCTGCCATTGACATACAAACAACTCCTCTACATGCTCTATAAATTATTAATCAAAATAAAATTTACCCTTATTCATCCATCATTAAATCAAGGGCAAAATATTCAACAAAGAAAATACAATCATAACCTAATGCTCTACCAAATAATGTATGTAACATAGCATGTCCAGTACGATCAGCCACTGCACAACATCTATAAGCTTGTCCTCCTGTTCCAAACTTCAAACTTTAACCTCCAAATGCTCTTTAATATATTTTGCCTTCAGGAGTTCGAGAGAATGGCAAACCATAACTTTCCAATTCATAGACTGCTTTTGGTGCTTCTTTACACATATATGTTATAGCATCTTAATCTCCTAACCAATCTGATCCCTTAATAGTATCATATGCATGCCTATATTAATTATGACTACTTTTTATACCATCTCCAATCATCTTCAGTCATATTACCTAATGCTGCATTAATACCTCCTTAAGCTGCTACAGTATGAGATCTTGTTGGAAATAGCTTAGAAATGCATGCAGTCTTAAAACCTAATTCAACTAAACCAAAGGCTGCTCTTAATCCAGCTCCTCCTGCTCCTACAACCACCGCATCATAAGTGTGATCTATCACAGTATATTTATCTGTCAAATGACTCTTTCAAATATAATATATATTTTTACTTATGATGGTCCTTTCTCTGGTTTATTGTTGGCAACAACAGCAAATCGATTAATGAGTTTGATAGCTTATTGCCTAAACAATGCCTACTTTGTTATAGCAAACATCGAATTAAAAAGATATTTTAAATATTTTATGCTTTAGAAATCGTATTCTGAAGGAGTTGGAGCAGGTTTCCCTTTAAATCAGAATATTAGATATTAATTGGCAAAAACCAGAGTTGATGATCTTTTCATTAAATGGCTAACTTTACCTTAAACATAAAAATTAGTACATTAACTAATAAAAGATGTGCGGGAAGGGAAGTAAAACAATCTCATTACTCAACCAAATGCTTTTTTCACAAATAAAATGACAATGTCTGGGATGTCACAGAGTGCACTCCTGAGCTCACCTAACAAAAAAAACTAAGGTCCTTCAACTCCTCCTCGTGCAGAATCATTTCATGAAATAAAATAGAGAATTCCTGAGGATTTGTCTTAATCATTGACTTAATCATAAATAATTTCGAAAAAGCTACATGTTGAGGAAGTACAAAACTATGATTTGGTTCCCCAATTTTATTTCCCTACTCAAGAGATCAATTTATAATTACAATAAGAATAAAATGTATAGTGCATATATTTATAGCGCTTCAGAAAATTATTAATGAAATATTTGGTAAAGCTGAAAACATTGATGCAAATCATTTTGAACAGATCACAACAAAGTTATGTGGTCTATGCAAATATTTTACAAGAATATTGATGATGGCAGTAGAAGGTACTAGCAACAAAATTAGTAAGTCTGCTTTTATAAAGTATTGGAATTAGCACTTAGCATAAAAAGAACCGAAATAGAGATGTTTTCACATTCTCAAAAAACCAAAAAATGAGTTTATTTAATTTGATGATTTCAAACCATTCATGAAGAGTACATTCTCTTTCCTAAATAGATTTACTTGAATCACATCCAGGTTTGGAATTTCTGTAGGCAACACCAGAATTTTAGGAACGTTATGCAGATACTGTAATTCATAGAATATTCTTTAATTTGTGTCGAAAAGATAACAATAAAATTACATGGAGAGACTTTAAATCTAGTAATTTATTTGAAATTTTGGATATATTGGGAAGAGAAGATGATATTAACAAAGTACTATTTCTAAGTTCCTTTTTATTAGATAAGATAATATTTCTCGTATGAACATTTCTATGTTATTTATTGTAAATTCTGGGAATTAGATGGTGATCATGATTTCCATATCAGCAAGGAAGACTTCTCTCGTTATTCCAGTCATGGTCTAAGTCGTAAAGTTGTTGATAGGATATTTGATCAGATCCCTCGTAGATTTAGAAGCTAAATAGATTAGAAAATGTCATATGAAGACTTCATATATTTTATTTTATGCGAAGAAGATAAGACTACAATATAATCAATAGAATATTGGTTCAAAGTTATTGATTTAGATGATAATGGAATCATTACAGGTTTTGAGATGGATTACTTTTATGAAGAATTAAAATAAAGAATGGATTATTTAAATCACGAACCTATTTTATTTCATGACTTTGTTTGTTAGATGGTTGATCTTTTACATCCTGAAAATGACATTCTCTTTAAATTAAATCATTTTAAATAAAACCTTACAGTTTGTGGAGTTTTCTTTAATTTCTTGACTAATTTAAACAAATTAATTGCTTATGAAAATAGAGATCCATTCCAAGTAAGAAATGATATAGTTGATCATCCAGATTTTACAGATTGGGATAGATTTGCATTTTAAGAATATGTAAGATTAGCAATGGAAGAGGAAAATTAAGAATAAGGAGAAGTATTTGAAGGTGATAATATATGGGATAATGAAGATTCAAAACAATGATATTTGTGGAATTACAGATGAACTTATTATATAAATAAATTGTATAACTTATTTGATGCTTAGAATGTGAATTAGAGAATAGACAAATTAAATCTAATATATAATTGTATTTAGTCTCAATAAGTAATTATAATATATTATGGGTATGATATTTTTTATTTTAAACAATAATATTAATGTCAACCGAAGACATCAACTCAATAAAGAAGTTTCTAAAATTTCAAAAGATGCATAAAAGTTTGCCATCATCTATACCAATCTAGATGGGCTTAGATTCAAAAGCATATAAGTTAATTGTGTCAAGAGTTGGTGGACTTAGAAGACCGTAAAATCCCGTGTTAAATTTACAAATCTCAGTAGCTGCTAATTTTTTTATTTAAAACTAACAAGGAGAGAAGTGTTTTTTTGGAAGAACATACAATAGTCCTCGCTTAAATGTAGAATTTGGACCAGATGGAGTAAATTATGAACATCAAATAATACCAATCTATTATCATACTAGAATTCTGAATAATAAAGATGTACCTTTATTGATAATTTTGGAATTACAAGCTTTTGAAACTTAACAAGATTTAGTATTAAAACGCATGCATTTGGGTTGGTGCGAACTTTAAGCATTAACAATAACTACATAGTCAACTAAGCTCAATTTTAGAAAGGGAAGTCCAAGAATACTGTTATTAGGATAGTAAGTTAATTTTGAATCATCTGGGATCTCATTAACATGTGATGTAGTGTAAAGTGAAGAATTTTTAATAAGTATGCATTTAGCACCTGAAAATGCCTTATGTGGATTTGGTGATGAATTACCTGGATTAAAAAAAAGCTTTGTTGGTGGAGATTTTGAATTATAAAGAAGTATGGTTGTATTCATGAGTAAAATTTAAGTGTTGATACCTGAAAATATGGAAGCAGACATATATAGATAGGTATAAAAATATAGAACTTATAAATACAGAACTCCTGAAGATTATAAGGGAGATATTTAGATTATAAATAAAAGATTGATTGTTGCATTTCATAATGGTTGGACATTTATAAATACAAGAGGAACAAATAATTTTGTACCTCTCGGAGAAACAAGAATGTTAGTAAATGAATTTGTTGATTAGAAACAAATTTAATATAAATAATTAGCATATCATGGAGTAATTGATATTAATAATGTTTGTTCAACTGATCCAACTGTAAATTCTGGGATGCTTGTAGTTTAATTAGAATATGAAGCCATGTTTTTAGTATCAAATGTAACCAAAGAGACTATGTAACTGACTCTTGGATGGATTCCTGTTTACATCAATAATAAATTTGGAGCTGATGAAATTGTAGAAGAAGATTTTATAGTAGGACCAGGTAAAACATTAGATGGTAGGCCACTTGTATCATTTTCAAATCCTGATGCATCTATTAAATTAAAAGGTAGTTTGAATCTTTCAGGAGGTGGATTTCAAATTTAAGATTTATATATGGGAGCCGCTTAATAATAATAATAATAATAATAATAATAAATCCAATAAATTCCTTTATAAGGATAACAATAATAACCCCATTTGAATTAGCATAATTACTAATAAAATTAAGTTAAGTAGGAATAAATAAGAGGATCAGAAATAGATTTACGTACTCAAGTAAAGCTGAAAGATTTTGAATAACAATTATTAAGATTGTAAGAGGAAAATGAAAGATTAAGAAGATTAGCTATTTAATAATCTTCAGATCCTTAAAAATAATAAGAATATTTATAAGCTATAGACAAATTAAGAGAAGAGAATAGATTGTTGTAATTTACTTAGGCTCGATAATTTGAAGGATTAGAAAAATTAATTAAAGAACAAAAAGCAGTTGAGAAGAGTTCTGCTCCACCTGTTGTTTTGGCAGAAGCAAGACCTTAAAACACAGTTATTAAACCTATAGATTCATATGCTTATCCTGTACCTTCAGCTACTTTGAAGCCTATTACTCGTACAGATGTAACTGCTTTGGTAGATGATCCAATATCATATGATTAAGAAAATAGATTAATGGCACTTGAACAGGCCGATGAAAGAAAAGATTAGATAATTGTGATATAACCAGTGTCTATCAAATAAATCTTAGGACCATATCCTATTTGTAAATCAGTTTAAATAGGTATTATATTCTATGATTTATAAACCTTTAAATCACCATTCTTAAACCTTGAATATTATAATGATGAAAGAAACTTTAAATATAATTTAGAAAATGGCAATCCATTAAGATTATTGTATAATAATGAAATTTTCAGTTGTAAATTTAATATTGAAACATCGTTACAAAGATATGTAAACTTAGAAATGGATTTTGCAAGATATTTATTCCATAAAAACTTGATTTTAGATATATGGGATAGTGAAAGCTTATTTCTATTTGGTAGTGCAAGAATACCTTTAAGAGGAATAATGAGAAGTGGTAAATAGAATGCTTAAATTATGGCTGATATTGAAATCATAGATCCTTAATCAAAAAAAGTTAAAGGAACATTGTAAATTGTTGTCAAAAATATTGGCAAGATTGGATAATAAGATATGAGTAAAACTGTTCCTTTAGAAAATACTAACAATGGATTTCAAAAGAAAAAATTAGTATCTGAAAAGCCAGTAAATAGAATGGAAGTTCCAGCATAAACTTTTTAAGGAAATAGCATATAAGATAGAATTAAGAAAATTAAATAATAAAATTTACAAGAAATGAATAAAAATAAATAAAGCTAATAAAGATCTTTAAATGAAGTCCTCAAATATAAAGAAATCAAGAAGCCATCTCTAGTAAGAACAATTATGTAAGGATTCTTATAAAATGAAAAAGTAGTACATTCATTTTATGGTAAATGTGAAATTATTCCTCTTTATTTTAAGAATACTCGCCCAAAACCTGAATAATTTACTGTAAATATTGAAGATCCTGAAAGCAGAATGTTAGAATATTAAGAGTTCTTCTTAATTGGGAATCCATCTGAATGGAAATATTGGATTACTGTTAATAAATATCCTGAACCTGATAATTATGATCTAATTAGAATGAAAGAAAATTAAGGAAAAACATAATATTATTTCATTTTAGATCCAAATTAGGAGGTTACTTTATTATTTAAATTTATAAGTTTTAGACAATATGATTATAGAGTTGATGATCATGAGAGAACTCCTGAATATATTAAAAAATATATGTAATCTCGTCACATAACTATCTTATTATAATAAGATGGTAAAATGATGGATGGATTGCGTATAATTGTTGAGCCTCATTAATAACCAATAGATCATGTATTAAGATTTTATGAAAGAGAAAATCGTTAAACAAGATTAATTATTCCTAGATTATTTAATTAGCCATTGTAATAATAACCACACGTACATATCACTGATCCTGATGTTATGATTGAATGGTCTTCTGATTTTAACTCAATTAGATTAAACTTAAGAATAGGAGAACCATAAAGTGTTAAAATATTTAACATTCTTTTATACTAAGATTAGTATTAGCATAAAATCATAGCAAATTGGAAAATAGAAGTTTACAGTTTATCAACAATAGATATTGAAGTTCCTTTAGGCTAAAGAGTTTGTACTAAAATAACATTTCCTTGCGATATTACTCGTATTATTAAAATGTCATCCTCAAATAAAATGATTTCATTTGTAAAACCTTTTGATTCTGAAATCACCATGTTACCAGGCAAAATAAATTTAGTCCCAATTAATATTGTAGCCCTTTAAGATGGCAAACATCTTATTAAATTAAACGGAGTAGATATTCATTCTCAAGAATTGATATATTCTTGGCTTGTGCATGTACATGCTGAACCATAACCTCCAAGTGCCACTTACGATTTGAGGTATTTTGTAATTAATCGTTTAGGTGTATTGATGGAAGAGAGTCTCGTCATCAAGTCAATTACAAAAATTAAGTTAACTATACAACATAATATAATCTTGTATCTTCAAGTGAATTTGTTAAAGTAATTATTAATTAATATTAATTCATAGATTATTGATCATAGCATCTCAACAGGACCTAATGAAATTGTTCAGTTCAAAATAAGAGTCTTGCCAGGTAGTGAGGAATTAGTGCGTATCTTCATTACTGACATTGATGAAAGAATATTTGATGTCATAGTACTCAATATCAAATATGTGTATTGAAGTTTCTTTATATTAAATCCTCTTATTATAATAATACAAATGTATAATAATTCTTTCCTTGAAATAGGGTTGAGATGTAGTTTCTTTTCTTTGATTAAACTATATATTTGAAGCTCATAACCAAAAATTTTCAATCTTGAAGACTTCAAAGGTAGGTTAAGTAATTAAATCTTTCTATTTTGAGATCAATGAAGTGTAAAGTTCATCATAATATTACAATTATTTGCAATATTAAATTACAATAATAGATTATTAAGCTTTGATTATATGAATTGACACAAGACCTTTGAAAATAAGATTGATATTCTTTATCAATCATATTTATAATCGAAAATCTTTGAATATACCTATTAAATGTATAAAGATTTTTATTTAATTATTTTTGATTGAGTCATCAATAAAGAATATTTTAATTTTATTAAAAATGAATGGGAGGATTAGGTACCGAGTAGCCTGAATTGAATTGGATATCACCTATTGCACTTAATATGCTATGCCAAACCCCCTTCTCACTTTCACTCTAACGATCAGATTGAAACAATCCTCTTCTCTAAGTCAGAGTGAAATGGATTTCTGGAGAGAGTCTCGTATTCTTTCGAAATAACGGCATCTCAGAACTTACTCAGGCATTGTTAATAACCGCAAATTGCTTTACAGTTTCGTGACATTTGTGCCTTAAGGTGAACAGGTACCCAATCCCCTTATTATATAGCAGAATCAAATAAATAAATAAATAAAATTAAATTGATATTCATTTTATGGGTTATTAAATTCTTTCATAAATTTTATAATTCAAATTAATATGATAATTAATCTTGACTTTAAGTTATCACAGTAAATTATTATTCTATTCTATTAATCATCATAGAAAAGTATTGATTTAACTCCAATAACCCTGAAATATCAGGTTTTTGATTCAGTACTAAATTACTTTAACTTTATGTTAAATATAATACAAGACGACAAACATTAACAAAATAGACAATACTATGGTGTGACCTAAGAAGATTGAATTAATTTATTAAGATTTAAAAGTATAGGTTTAATGTTCATGATTGGGTTAAATAGCACCATTGATTTGGTGTTATTATAATATAAATGCATTTGGGTCTATAATAAGATATTCATAGTTATCAAGTTCTTCATGATTTTAGTTAAAAAGTATCCAACTTTATTATAAATTTATTCTTCAAAATTTTCAATTTTTTCATTTTCATTTTTTATTTATTGAAATTCATCAAAATTCATCTCATTATATGATTTCTATAAATTTTAATTAGTTCGATAAGTTTCATCTATTTCCTCTATAATTATATCATAAATTTCTTCATTATAATATTCATTTTCTTCTTCTATTTTCTTATCCTAATTGTTGCCAGTATCACAATCTGTAAAATCTGCCATGATAATTACTTGTTCAGAGAGTTTAAAAAATTCTACTTCACCATAAAACTTTTCCCCTTTATGTATTGATGGAAATTCTTGTTCTATCTCTTCCTCTAAAACAATTTATATTTCACTTATTTTTTAATTATGAATATTTATTGGTGTTTAATTACTTTTAGATTTCTTTGCTAATGAAATCTATTGATTGCAATACCCCTTTCTTATTTATTTGTTTCTTCAATCTCATTTTTACTTTAATTTATAAAGGGGGGAGTATAAAAAAGTAGTTAAATGCAAAAAAATAAAGAATACTATCATAAATAGAGCTTTGACTTATTTCCAAATCAATTAACTAATGTTATTTATTAGAGAATATAATTTATTTTCACCTAAAGATTAAAATAGTTTACCTAATTATTTTTACAATTTATTAATAATTATGATTGTAGCATTCAATAAATTGATTCATTTATGTTGAAATAACTTAAAGCGTCATATTTTAGGATTATGAAAGGCTTCAATTTCATTTTAATTATATCTTGTTATTTAATTATATTACAAAAAATATTACTACATTCATTTGATAACAATAAAAAAACAAAGAAGATTATTTCAGTATTTGGTTAAATTTCACAAAAATCTTTCAAAATAATTAAAACTTCTCATTTTCTTTCTTAATTGTATATATAAATTAATAAATAATAATGGATAAACTAGATAAGCACAAAAATTGTGGAAAATGCATTGAATAGTTTGAAATAAATAAGTCAAAGCAAGATGGAACATATAAGGAAATTAAAACCAAAATTCTTGGAGTATTTATATATATTCACTTAAGTCAAGACCTATGGCAAAATTTATAATGTATGACGGAGAAGGAAATTATCAGAAAAAATTAAATTAAGGTACATAGATAATTTGAATTGAGAGCACTAAAATCATAAAGTCTAGATTGATATGACATGGAAGAATGCTGATGTAGAAAATTGTTAAGAAAAAGAAATTGATAATTAATTGATAAAAGAGTCCTAAAGTTTAGTATTACCTAAAATTTATCATCATAAAGTATAAATCTACTCCTATATTAGTAAGTTACTGATTTCAAATCCATAAAACCAATCCCTACTTAAGGTATAGTTTATTTTAATTTAGCTCACATCAATAGATATGGAAAATATAGCTAAAGATATCTCTTAAGATCAGATCCGATGAATTTAAATGAAAATAATTTGGATAATTATCAGCCTTCTTCATAGAAATATGGACGGTTTTATTTAAGCGAAGAACCAAAAGCAAAAACAATTGTTCCTGAAGCTTAACCTTTTGAAGGATATCATCCAATTAGCCCAGCATATAATGTTTTTCCTGTTGAAAAACCTATTTTAAAATATCACAGTATGAAATCATAATTGTTCAAATATAAATGATAAAATGTGACTTATAATTGAAAAATATAATAACAATTTTTTTATATTAATTTATGAATAATAATTAAATTGTTGATATATTATTTGAAGAAATTGATTCTACATAAACTCATGCAATTGAGCAATATGAGAAACTTTATTAAGGTTAAATTACTGCAGTTAGGGCATTATTCTAATCTGAAGGGAGAGGATAGCATTCTAGAAAATGGGAAAGTAAATCAAAAAGAAATTTATTGTTCACTATAATATTTCCTTATTTTAAGAATTTTTAATATATTAATACAATACCGCTTATAGTAGCTCATTCAATTTTATAAGCTTATGAAAACTTATATAACATACATGGATCTATAAAATGGTTTAATGATATTTATTTTTTTGATAAGAAATAAGCTGGTATATTAGTATAATCAGAAATAACAGGATCAGATATAGTGATATTTATTGGTGTAGGAATAAATATTGACTGGAATATAGATGAAGCAATAAACTTAGAGAAAATACTCAATAAATAAATTAATGTAGAATAACTCTACGAATAAATAAAATATATTATTGTTTAAAATTTATTTTAACTAAATGATCATGGATTTAAATTTTTTGAGAATCATATTAATAAATAGCTTTATAAAAAAGGTGAAAAATGTACATTTGTCGATTTGGAATAGAAACAAATATGCGAAGGAATTTTAGAAGAAATTAATTCTGATGGGATGCTAATTATTAGAGAATTTAATGGTTTAAATAGAGTGGTTGATGTTAATTTAAAAATGCAAGTTTGATTATTAAATGATATTATTAATTCTCAAATGTAGTCAAATATAGAATTAGATAAATTTGAAGTTATTTTACAAATTTTCTAATGAAAGCTTTACTAACAATTACAATTATAAAGCTTTTTCAGTTTCAAGAATATCATTAAAATCATTTAAATTTTCATAAAAATTTAATTTTTACAAAACCTGAGTCTAAATTTTTTACAGAATAAACACTTTTTCAATTTACAAATTTCATTTCTAACATGATAAATAACTTATTTTTAAAATTATTTTAATGGTTCTTTCAATAATTAAAATGGTTTTTAGCCATGCTCAGTTTTTTTTAAGAAAATAATGAGTAATTTTTCTTAAAATTCAAGTGTAGTACGCTTCCCCAGAATACGATATATATTTTTTACAAACTTTAATTTTTTTTGAATAGTTTAAATATTTAAGAAAACTATGCATTCAGTTGATATTGTATAATATTTGAGTTAATTTTCTTTTGAAAGATTATAGAGAGTAGAGGCATTTGTTTAATTGTAAATACATTATATTGATAAAATCACATTTTCATTCTGATTTAAATGAATGATTAATCCTTTAAATTAGGAATATCTTTTAAAGAAAAGAATTCTGGCATTACTTTCTCCTCAAAAATCAAGTCCTTATTTATAACCTAAATTATATTACAAAATCATTCCTTCCGCAATCTAATTTTTCAGCAACACATTTTTTAGCCCATTCCACATCCTAACCAACTTTAAACTAACTTGTTATGAGAATATAATCTTTACCTCTAAATCAAACTACTTTTCTGTCAATTTAAATATGAGCTAAATAATATCGATTTTATACTTTTATACTCTCCCCAGCATATAAGTCATTTTCTTATTCAAATGTCATCACATTAGCATCTTTAAAATTTAGACTAAAACCTTTAGACATTTTCTAATATAATTATTATTATTATACAATATATTATTTATTAATTACAGACTTAAATAATATATAATAAGAAATAAGTGCAAAAAGACAGATGATCAAATAATACTTAAAAATATTAATTTTATACAGAAATTTATAGATTAAAAGATTCAAATTAATTTAAATTAGATTCAATTAATTCCTCTAAAGAATAGTGTGAAGATGCCTTAATTACAAGTATGATAATATTCAGCAAAAAATTTAAATAAATTATAGTTTAAAAATGTTAAAAGTATACATAACTTTGTTTGTTATATTGGACATAAATATATCAATGAATCAATGGTGCTTTCTTCCTTTTTCGATAACAACAACATTTGGTCCATGACCATGATGATGGTGATGATGATTGTCAGCTAAAGCAGCTCCAAGTATAGCTCCTCCAACCAAAGCAGCTCCAACACCTACTCCTCCATGGGATTATTGTTAAGGTGGTTTTTAAGCTGGTTGCTGTTAAATTTCGATAATTGTTGTTGTGGTTCCTTATGGGTATTATCCAGGGGCTTATTATGGATATCCTCCTGGTGGGTAATATCCTGGTTATTAAGGATATGATTATGGAGGATATTATCCTTGAGGAGGGTATTATCCTTAAGGAGGGTATTGTCCTTAAGGAGGATATTAACCTTAAGGAGGATATTAACCTTAAGGAGGGTATTATCCTGGAGGAGGGTATTGTCCTTGAGGTGGGCATTGTCCTTGAGGTGGGTATTATCCTGGAGGATATTAGCCTTAAGGTGGATATTAACCTGGAGGAGGATATTAACCTTGAGGTGGGTATTAGCCTTGAGGTGGGTATTAACCTATTTCTCTTATTGATTATCGTACCTTATTGACCTGCTTGAGGTGGTGGTGGTGTTGTTCCATATTATTAGGAAGGAGGAGGAGGTTAATATGACATTTTTGAATATATTATATATCTTAATTACCAGAAAAAGAGTATTAATACCATTCCACAATAATTATTATGCAAATATATAATGTTAATAATTCTTTCCATATTAATTATAAAATTATATCAATATCAATATCTATGGTGATGATGATGGTGATGTGAACCTATTTTAAATGTTTATTAATACCATATAAATTTACATCATATATTCCTCCATGATGATGATGAGTTAGATCTGAAACAGCCATACCTGTAAGCATTCCTAGACCCATGGCTGTTCCTACTCCCATTCCTGGTCTTTAGTTATAATAATTATTGTAGCCTTGGTTATATCCTCCTCCATATGGATTAGTATCTACAACTTCAATTATGGTTGTCTAATTTTAAGGTGGAGGATAAGGTTGATAATTTGGCTATTCTATAAATAAATTAAGATACATAAGGATAAGGTTACTAATTAGGGAAGCCAGGGTATTAAGGATATTATGCAGGAGGGTAGGGTTTATATGGTTATTAAGAAGGAGGAGGAGGTGGAACATATCCTTATTAAACAGGAGGAGGAATTGGAGTAGTGTATTGTTATTATTATGCATAAGTATTAGGAGGATAAGGATACTATTAAGTTGGCTGTTATTATTAAGGTGGTGGTGGTTATTACTGAGGAACTTAATTAATTTATTGATTAGGATTTGGATACTAATTAATTTACTAATGAAATATACAAATTGTTGCAAGGCATATGGTGGAAGAGGAATAACTCTAAAAGCAATGAAATTTAACCATTTGTCGAAAGATCCTCTTGCAGCTGTGAAAGTATTTTGAGGTGAAAAGTGTCTAAATGATACCCCAATAGGATTTCCAAAGGTTTCTTTATACCCTTTGTAAGTCACAAAACCTATAGAATTGATCACATTTTCAAAACAACCATTAATTTCATATAAAAAATCACCTATTATTTTAAAGAATAATCTACCTTCAGGGACAACAAAAGTCTTAACATAAGCAGGAGTATTTTTGAACTTAATGCTAGACTGTCCGGAAACCTATATATAGAAAATTATATTACATATTATCCATTTCCAACTTTGTATGTAACATTAATTCCAATAACATGAGATTAGTTGAATTCTACATCAATTTTTGAGATGATATGAGGAAAAGGATAAGCGCCTAATACTTCTCCATCATCAAATTTTAGAAAATTTGTATTATCAACACCTATAAAGATTTCTTACATAAATTTAATAAAATAATGTAATTAGATAACAAAGTAGGACTATATTATTAATGGGATTCAAGAAAAGTATTGGGATAAGGAAGGATAAGTGTGATATATGAGGGATTAAATAGCAAAGATAATACAAAAGTTGCAATAAAGAAATTTGGATCCTAATTAATGCATGATAAAAATTTTTACTTAAGAGAACTGCTTAAATAAGAAGAATTACTATTAAGAATAATGTAGCCTAATAATTTCATAAAACTAATTGCATTAGAAGAAACTTAAAATTCAGTATATTGGATTACAGAGTTGGCAGATATGAGTTTGAGATAGTATATTTTATGGCTATTTTTAGGGAAATGATTCTTGCTTAAAATGGGAAACTTTCATTAGAGCAAGTTAAAATTATCTCTAAGAATTTATTGGATGGATATCTATTTATAATAAATTAGAATGTTCTACATCAGGATATAAAACCTGATGGAATTTTGAAGAAAAATAATTAATATTATTATTCTGGTAATTTATACATATATATCAATCTATAGATCTTGGCAATGGTTATATGATTAGTAGATTTTAAGGTTAAAATGATTAAACACCTTATTAATCACCTTAGAAAACACTAAATTAAATATATAGTAGTAAATGCGATGTATGGTCAATTGGCATCATTTTGTATGAATGCTTGACAGGATCAGGTAATTGATGAATTTACTTTAAGTCCCAATTATTATAAATAATGAAACTTAGATAACACAAGATTTCATAAATGAGTATTCACAAGAACCTATATATGATTTTATTATTCATTGCATCAAATACTCAGAGAGTGAAAGATTAAGTTGGGAGTAAGTGTATTTGCATCCTTTTGTGAACAATTAGTTAGGCATTAAAGTAGAAGTCAAAATAGAATAAAGCTATACTTAATTTAAAGAACAATTTTTATAAACATGTAATAAAGTGGATCTTTATTTAATGATTGGCATGAGTTCTTAAAGTGATAATACTGAAAACTTGACAAAACAAGAGTACATATATAATCATATTTTATAGATTTATTCAAAGTGCTAAAAATTTAGCATCACAGGCTAGTATAAGAGAAATTACTTCTTTATTTTATGAAATTGCAGGGTTTAAAGCTACTCACATTTCAAAAAAAGATATAAATAATTGGCAAAATAGAAATAAAAACAGATTAAAAGGAGATAGAGGTTACCATTTTCCATTGATGATCTAAGAATAGACTGAATAAGATAACTAATTAAAAAATTTACCTATTCTTACATGGACTAGAAATCTAGATAAGAGAAGAGTAAGAAATACTTCACTTCTTAGTCAGGATGTTATAGAAATCTTATTGAGTATCAAAGCATCTATGATTAAATTCAATACAAAATTGGATGATCTATTTAATAAATATGATCCAAAGTAAATTGGAGGAATCAATAAATAATAATTAGATAAATTAATTTTGTAACAATTAAAATAAATTTAGGAAAATATATCCAGAAGGTAAAAATGATGTTGTGATGAGTCATGTATTTTAATTTATTAATTAATTTTAAAATGGTAAAATATCTAAAGAGGAATTTTAATTTTGCATTTTTGACATAGATGTGTAAGAACTAAGTTAAACAAAACAGTGAAGGATTAATAAATTTATAAAAAAATAAATTTTAATTAATTTATTTTATAATTTGCTATATAGCTAAATAACTTTAATTTAGTTTAATTTATAATTGCTTAATTAATCAAGCAACACTTTCTACAACTACTTTCTAGTTTTATCGTTATTGAAATAATAAATTGCTCTATAGATTTGTAATTGCATCTGCCCATAATTAATGATGCTTGAATATAATTATGAAATTACATCTGTGATATTGAATGCTTAAACTTAACAAAACTTAATAAAATGCCCTACTAACTCTTGTTATTGATGTTTAAAATATTGTTAAGTCTAAGTAAATATTTAGTTTGTGTAATACCCAATCAGGAGTTCCATACCTATTTCTTATCTAGTTTCTTAATCACACATATGTTAGAATGCAAGTTTTTTATTTTATAGTAATTCTTATTGATTAATTTGAATATCTTTGTTTAAATCCCATTTAGATACATCTCCTAGTTAAAATAATCTTTCTTTCTTATAATGTAATTTTGACTTAAATCTTTCTAAATCTTGTTAAATAATAGATCTAGTTTCATAAATTTATTTAATAGAAGAATTATAGTGCTGTTAATATTTAAAATAACTATTTATATACTCTTCGGTTTATTATATTTACTTCCCGATGATGTTACCCCATGTTATCATAGTATTATTTAGATTAAGGAATGTAGCTGCTAACCCTTATGCTTATCCTGTTGGAAGTATTTGATTTAATTTGTTTAAATGTTGAAATAATAAGGCAAATATATCCCCTACTTAGTAAATTTTCAGAGAATTTTATTATTAAATTTCTTTGAGACTCTTACTTAAAATTCTAATTTTTTTATAGATACCATCAATTTCATAAAAGTAATCCTATGTTTAATTTGCATATTAATGTAATTCTACAGGAGCAACACAATTCACTTGACCATCTTTTGAATACATTCTTTAAACTGCCAAAGGAAAAGTGTTTTTAATAAAATTCTTTATAATTTAAATAAATTATACTTATTAAAATTATTTGAACTCATTATTTTATGTTTAACTTAGAAAATTCTTTACAAGATTATTACTTTTTAATTCATAAGATTTAAATATGCTATTTAGAAATCTTTATAAAAATATAATCCTTTTATTAAGATATTAGTCTTCAAAGGATCTCGATCTTTTTTTATGAATTGGTGGAACAACAAAGGCTGGATAACATTTCTACAAGGAATCTCTTAGCCATTCAAAATCAGAATATCTTCTATAAACAACCCAACCAAATGGTTATGTTTCTATCTAAAATACAATATATGAAGAAGAAAAGAATCCAGCACTCTCTTTTTTATATCTATTAATATTAGATTTTACATACGTCAATATCTTAACTGATACATTGTCGCCAGATAATTCATTTGGTTAAACTTACCTGCAATTTATAAAAATAGGAGCATTATTTTATTGATTTTGTTGCTATGATTGTTCTTAAGTTTATTATAAATTATTCTAATCCTCTTAAATATGAGGGGCTTCCACTTATTTTTAAGATTCTTTAAATTATTCAATTGCTTATTCTAAATCAAATCATATAGAATTTTACTCAATTCCTCTAAGGTCCAATTTTCTATATCATCACCTCCTTCAGGCTTTATAGTTAAGAGATATTATGCACATAAATCAGCCTCTAAACCTTTCTCGACTTAATCTTACAAATATTGTTCCTTTTATGCTTTATCATCTTCTTAATTTTATGACATATTGTATATTATATAATATAATTAAATTACATGAAAATAATTTATCGCTTTATCACCTACTGCTATTTATGGTTACCTAAAAAACTTTAAAAGTCTCTTCAGAAAAACTTGTTCTAACAATAAGAAATCGAATAGATTTTTAAAGTATTCAAAATAATTTAGCCTAGATTGAATTTTCGAATGGTGAAGTTTAAAAGCTAGTAAATTTTGAGATATAGAATAATTAAATTAATCTTATAAGTGTAATGATGATTACTATTTATTTTAGGTTAATCTTATTTTAATGAAATTAGTTGATAAAATATTTAGAACAGAAAATATCATAATTTTAACTATTTTGATTATTACTCTATCAGGAAAGACATATTATCAAGATTAAACTGGTTACATCATAGTTCTATTCACATTAATTTGTTATTTATTAGATAAGTTGCAATATTTAATTAATCTTTTGATAATAAGTTACTAAAGATGGAAACAATAATCAATTATTAACAACTAAAAGTGCCGCATTTTTTAGAAATTTCCTAATATTTCAGATGAAGAGATACAAAAGATGGAAGACAATAATTTGGATTATATTGAGTAACTAATATCAACTAAATAGATTTAAGTCTTATCAAACAATAAAGTGGTCTGAATTGTAAGTAGGATAAATTGTATGTTTAAAACATGGGAAACAAAGTCCTGCTGACCTTTTGATTCTTGATTCAAGTTAAGAATAAGTGCTAGCCGATTTTGAATTGAGAGTTCCATGTCCTTGTACATTTGTAAATGTGAATCACAATTCTAAAGGTAATATCATGGATTTTATAACTAAATTAAATGGATCTATTTCTTTTAGTTTTTAAGAAAACATTACTGGAAGTATTAAGTTGAAAAATGACCCAAAAGCTACATCTTTTAATAAGAAGAACATGATAATGAGAGGAGAAATAATGGATAGAGCTGATTGGATTTTTGGAATGGCTATAAGAGTTGGTGATGATTGCCGTTATGTTTAAAATAACATAAATAAACAGAGTTTTTAATCAAAATGTTGGATAAGAGATTTTCATACTTAAATAGTATGTTTAAGTGGCATATTATTTTTTATATGCTTTATTCCCAATATCATATACTCATCACTTAATCAAACAAATTATTTTTTTGATAGTTTGATCTATTGTTTACTATTATTACCATAAACTTTACTATTGATGGAAAAAATTTGGTATTTTTGTATTTTATTATATAACAATTAGTTATTTCAAAAACATTAAATTTAATAAGATTTAAAAGATTCTAAATCTTTGATATCAAAAACAAAGTCATAAGATAATCCAATTTAAATAACATCTTAAAATGAAAGAAAGATATTGATGCCTATTAAAAAAAAATTTAGTTTAAATTTAATACCAATTTCCAATTAATTAAAATTAATAAAACATAATAGTAATAAATAAAACATAAGTGGATTTTTAGCATTGGCACCTTAAAGTATATTAGGTTTGATTTAAACTGATATAATTGTTTTTGAAAATCCATAAAATTTATTTAAGTCTTCACCAAAAGTTGTTTAATTAGTATAGAATTTTAAAAGTTATCAATTCAATTATGAAAAATTAAAAGATTTAGTTACCAAAGCATCACCATAATAAAGAACTAATTGTGATAAAATGATATTAGATACTAATCGCTAATAAACTTAAGATGAAATGAAAACTTTAGATATAGATATGCTAATATCAGAAAAAAGAGTACCTGATTTAAGAAGCTAATTAGAATCATATGTTTCTACTAAATAATTAAAAAAAATATAATTTGTAAGAAAAGACACTCTTTCTGATTTTAAACAATAAGAACCAAAATTAAATAATGGAATAGGAAAAAAAAAGAGTTCTAGATATATATTTGATTAATCATTCGCTGCAAAGCCTACTCATTAACAAAATTAACATGATAGTGTTAAAGATATATCTAATAGTAATAATAATAATAATGCATCTTTTTAAACTCCACCCCTATCGAAATAAAAAAGTTAATTTAATCGTTCTGGTACATTATTTAAACATAATTCTTCATCTTTTTAAAATTCATAATCAAAATTAAATGAAATTAATTAAGATAGATTGGTTGGAGACATATTAAATGAATAAGATTTTATTGACTTATTATATAGTAAAGAGGATACTATCCATAATGAAATTTTAATTATGATGCTAATTACAAATAGTGTAATGACACTATATAATGAAAAATTATAAAAACTTGAACTTAATTATGAAAATAAATATGATTAATCTATACTTTAATTTGCAGAATTATTTGATTATTGTTTAGTTTGTGCAACCGAAATAGAGAATTCAAGACCTGAATTTAATATGAAAACTATAATTAAGAAAGTCATAACAATATCTAATGTTTCTAAAATATTTGATGTTTTAACTTTTTTAGAACCAACAGAAAACAGAAAGAACATTTTATCTGTTTTAGTAAGAGATCCAGAGTCATTTCTATTAGACGAAGGAGCAATACTATATTCAAGAATTGAGACCAGTAGCTATAATTAATAAGATAATAAATATAATGAATTTCTATCTGAAATGGCATGGGATGGATAAAAGACATTTTTGTATACGAAAAAATAATTAGGTTAGTCTTAAACTGATGAATTTTTAAAAAAACTTTCTGCCATTTATGAAACTTATGGTAATCGTTCTCATGAAATCGAAAAATTATTTATAGAATTAGAATAATAAAGTGAACCAATATTTGCTATTGGAATAAAATCACATAATTCAAATTGTTTAGTTCTTTCTTCTTAAGAATTAAATTATGATATTTTAGATTAGGATAAAATATTTTAGCATCTATATAATTTTAATTTAAAAGCTTGTTTTGTAACTTAATATAATTATGATGAATTATTGATATTTCTTAGAAGTTTTTATATTATACGTTCTAAAGATTAAATTGTAGAATTTAAAGAAAAGGATAAATAATAATTACAATTCAAAGTTAAATAATAAATACAAGCATTATTAGAATAATAAAATACAAATTAAAATTACGATAAATTTATAATAGTTAGTTCTGATGCCTTTAATACAATTTAAACAGATGACTACTTAAAATATCATTTTATACTAATATTTTAATTTTCATTTGGACTAGGAGCTTATTCATTTACTAGTAGTTAAAAAGGGAAACTTATCAAATTACTTAAAATGGGGGATAAAAACATTCTCACTGTTGGTAATTCCTTAGATAATGGATATATGTTTTCGAAATCTGATAATTCTGTAAGTTTAATGAGAAGCAAATCATTAATATCTACCTTACATCCTAAATTTTTAACATTTAATATGAAATAACTTTTTAGGATGCTATTTATTTATTGTCCTAATCAAATGTTGAATTATTTGGCAATTATGGAAGTTCAATTATATCGATGTACTTTGATTGGACTTATAATTTTTGCTAGTCATTTTTAATTAAATGACATAAATTTTTTTTATTTGTTAATATTCTTTTTGATTCCAAGCAATCTTTTATCAAGTATCTAATATTACTATTTATTTGTATTACAAACTTAGTAGTAATTGAAAAATACTAATAATTATGCAAGATTATTGTAAGATTTAAAAAATAAAGCACTGTTTAAATAAGCCATAAAAGTTATGTTAATAGCAATAGTGGATTTCTTTATATTAATTTTAACTTAAAATTCTATTTTACAATATGTATCATTAAATGGTAAAGTTGATTAAACTCAACATATTATATTATTATATTTAGCTTTAGAGATTCTAGAGAAATCTAAAATTTTATTTTAAATATTTTCTCTTTCTTCTCAAGTTAAATAATAAGTTATACAATTATGTGTGACAATATTGATGATGACAATTTTGATAATAGTATTTAATTTAGTATAAATAAATGTCGAAGATTAATTGATAGTTGAAGAATTTGATTCAGAAAATTTTGTAGCTTTCATTTTTATTGCTGTTTTTATATTAGGTCTTTCTTTTGTTCTATAAGAAACTCTATAAATTTACTCAATTTAATTTACTTTACCTTCTTTTATTCATTCCCTTGATTAATATTATTAAGAGATTAAATAATTAAAAAATGATGTTTCATCCTCAAACTCCCTTAGTGAAGTAGAAGATGAAAAATTAAGATTGTTTAATTAAAAATTAAAATAATTAACTGATCAGTTATTTGAAAATAAAGATATTATTGAAGAAAGTATAACAAAATAAATTAAAGGGGATTAATCTTTAATTGATGAGATGGATAAATTACATGGTTTTTAAGATAAGAAAACTGAATCTACTTTTTAAGATTTCTTTAGAGAATAAAATAATCATAGATTTAATATTGTTTATGCTTTTATCTTTTATGACATTTGTATTATAATTATGCATCTTTATGATATTTTTATTGCAGAGATTTTTTAATTGTCAATCCTTATTACTTGTGTTATTTAGTTTGTAATATAAATATTTTTGGCATTTTTATAATTCAGAGTGATAAATGATAAAAAGACGAAATAAAATTTATAAATACTCTCATATATTCTTAGATTCATTTTTTCAATTATAATAGATATTCTTTACTTTGAAACAGAACAATCTTTTGTAGGATTTCTATTTAATTTTTAATTCATTATAGCATTTGCAATCACATCTTAGCCATAAATAGCATTGTTATTATATGCATCACTTTAAATAATTAATTATGGAATCAATTTACTCTCTGATGGTTTTACAATGAATTATCAAAATTACAAGGTTCTAATATTTTGTATTTCCAAGTATAGTTTACTGCTAATTGAGATGTCTTATCCAATCTTTTATATGGTTTAGAAAACTTAATTTTTATAAAGATCTTTTTACATTTATTAAAATAGATTAAATTATGAGAAAAAGAAAATTAATAATATTCTTGGATTACTAATGCCAAGATTTATATAAGAAAGAATGAATAAAGGACAGATATAAATATCATAAGATTAAGGAGATGTCACTGTTCTATTTTGCGATATTTATTAATTTGACAAAGTAATTAAATTTTAATAAGAAAACATACTAGATTTTTTGGATACTCTTTACAGAGCATTTGATTAACTATGTTAAACATATGATTTATAAAAAATTGAAACTGTAGGTAAAACTTATATGGCAGCTGGCGGTCTAAAAGATTACGATGCAGTTATAAGTATAACAATATATATACCTATTAATTAGATTAAAAAAATGCAAATAGTACAACAAGAGCTTTAGAAACAGCAATAGCTATGATGGAAACAGTAAAAACAATGAAATATGGTGATAATTAAGATGTCAAACTTAAAATAGGAATTCATTATGGAAGAGTAATTGCAGGTGTTATAGGACTTCATAAACCATAATTCTCTTTGATTGGAGATACTGTCAATACTACTAGTAGAGTATGTAGCACAAGTGATGCTGGCTTTATCACGTTAAGCGAATCTGCTTACAATCATATAAAAGATACCACTAAACATTAATTTGAATAAAAGTCAGTTGCTGCAAAAGGGAAGGGCACCTTAGAAACTTTTAGATTAAAAATATATACTAAAGAGAAGGAATCAAGTAAAAATGTGACTCCGAAAGGATGTTTTGATAAAGTTGAGAAAAATATTGAACCAGAATGTAAAGTATAAATAATGCCTTTGAAAACAGCAGACAATAATAAAACTCCTCTTAAAGGTGTAATGAAAAGGACTTCTATCATGAGTTAGGCAGGAATTAATACTGATACTAAATCTCCTTAAGTTTTATTTAAATAAATTTAAAAAGATATCAAAAGTAAAGCACAACCTTTAGTTATCATTAAGAAAAAGTCATCTATTGAACATGAATATAAAGATTTGGATTTAAAGAGATTAAATTCTTAAAAGTCAAGATCAGGATCTAATCTAGATGTAATAATATAATTATATTATAATAGAATGATAATCAATCATAAGTATATTCTAAAGCAAAAACCCCAGCTTTAATAAGTACTATGAGAAATAGTGTAACAACTCATAGAAGGCTAGTTAGATAATCTGATGACGCAACTAATACTAATATTAACAATGCTGTAACTCTATAATAAATATCTATGACTCATTTTTCTTAAATCGATATAAAAACTTAAACCTAAACTTAATCACATTAAGCATAAATTTCCAATAATTAAACTACTAATAATTAATTACCATTAATCAATTCATTTTAATAGTCTTCTTAAAATTAATTGCTATTAATAGCTGAACATCCTAGTAAGGAAAGTTTACAACAAGAAAAAAATGAAGATGAAGTTCAGGTCACTTAGTAATAGGTCCAAAATTAAATATAAAGACCTTAACTAAAAAAGAAAGGAACCATAATTATGGTAGATTTGGTACAATAAAAAAAGAGTTGTCTAATGAAATCAAATACAAGAATAGTGGTACCTGATGAGAAGGATAAGGACAGAATAATAAAAATAGCGTAGATTGATAATGATTAACAAGCTGAATTAATTGGAAAAAGATAACCTGCTAAATAAAAATCAATAAGGCCTATTTAATAAGAATCTTCTGATTCTGCAATAAAGAAATATAATGATAACTATTACGAAAAATTCGAAGAATTAGAAATTAATAAAAGGTAAGGTATCTCAATGCTTTAGAAAAAGTTAGATCTTATGAAATTAAAAAACATCAAAAAATTTAAATTAGATTTTGATAAAGATTATGATTCTGAATAATTTAAAAGCTTTTATGATAGTAAGGATTAAATCTCATACTATTAAATTTATGAAGAATATAAAGATTAAGAATTAATCAATTTTAAATCAATATATTCATTTCTATCAGTTTTTATGATTTTCAAAAGTTTGTTATACTTTTTGTTAGATGATTTAGATTCAGATACTTAAATAAAATTACTAATTACTTTATTGTGCTAAGTAACTCTAAGTCTAGGATTAGCAATTCCAATATATAGATATAAAGAATAATAAGATATTTAAAAAATAAAGTATTTAGGTTTTATATATTTCATTATTATAAACCTATTAAATCTTCTTGTGATAGAATTTAGTGAAGCATCAGAATTCTAAGTAATACTATAATCTTGCTAAATAACAACAATTTATGTCAATTTCTTTTATTTATAAATGCTAATAGTATAAGACAAATATAAATTATTAATTATCTACATAATTTTAATAACTTTGGTTACTATTTATGAGAAGTTTATATTGGAGATCTTATTTTTTGGTCTAAGCATAATAGGAATTACCTACTATTCTTAACATTAAGTTAATTAAATTTTAGTAAAGAATTATAAGGTAAGTTAATAATTGTAGATTTAAATTGCAAAATATGAAAATATGTTATAATATTTAATGCCTCCACATGCATTAAAACGATTGTTACAACCAGATTAAGATAATACGGAGACTTTTATTGATGTTTTAGAGAATGCAACAGTCTTATTTGCAGATATAGCAGGATTTACAAAATATTCAAGTTCTGTAGAACCAGAAACAGTTGTGGAAATGTTAAGAAACTTGTTTTAAACATTTGATGAATTTTGTTAAATGACTTAGGTTTATAAATTATTCACTATTGGAGATTGCTATGTTTGTATGGGAGTAATGGATTTAAATCAAAGAGATCCTGCTGAAGAAGTATTTAATATAATATAAATTAAAGGCTTAAAATGTATTGGTTTTTGGATTGAAAATGATTTAAATAATAAATGATTGTAATAAAGATCCTTAATACCAACATTTAAATATGAGGATTGGAGTACATACTGGTAAAGTACTTGGAGGAGTAGTAGGTACAGATGTTGTAAGATATGATATCTATGGTGAAGATGTGACCATTGCTAATCTTATGGAATCATCTGGCTCTGTATCTATTTATGTTAATTTTATTTTAGGAAGGAAAGATGTTGGTTAGTGAACATACTAAAAATTTAATTGAAAGTGTGTATGAAGATTTCAAATTTGAATATGCTAAAGATGTTTATATTCCGTCTAAAGATATTACCTTGCCTACTTTCTTTGTTCAACTTAATGATTTAGTGTTTAGTTAGGATGAATGAAATTTATTTTACATAATATATTATTTAATTAATGAATCAAAATCAAGAAAAGCTAGAGTCAGAATTATTTTAGCAATACTAATTAGCTATTGACCTACTTGAGAATGGAGACAAAACATAAGGTATATCAATTTTAAAGGATTTAATGCAAAATTAGTCCATTCTTAACTAAGATGATAAAAAGATTTTATATGGCATTTATATGTCATTAGCTGAAATTTAAGCCCAGAGCGATTGTGTAGACGATTAATGTGAAGCTCTATACTATTATTACCAAAGTACATTGATTTAAGATAATTGTTGGCAAACATAAAGAAAAATGTCTTTAATATTTAGACAATTAGGAATGATGCCAAGAGCCTTAAATGTTATACTAAAAGCGTATTAATTAAATTAGATTATATAGATTATAATTATGCAATTAACCTAATCTCATATAGGTGATATTATATCAGGTTTGCTCTATTTGTTTTTTAATGAATGATTAAAAATAATTCGAAATATATTTTGATAAAATGAGTGATTAAAATAATTTGAAGATGAAAATTGCAGAATTACGTAATTATTACATCAATTAAAATAATATTACAAATTTTGTTAAAGAACTCCTTGAAGAGAAATCTTAAATTTAATAAAAATTAGAAAGAATCCCTTTTGAATCAGATTAGAAATTAAAATATTTTAATTAATCATTTTAATATGAAATAATCTTAGATACTTTTCACTTAAATAAATTCTTTAAAAAAATATAGAATATTTTAAAAATTAATGTCAATTTTGAACCTAAATAATTTGATTTTATTCAGAATGATAAATGTTTCATAACAAATACAAAAATCATTGTGATTTCTAAAGAATATTAATAGAATTCTAAAGATATTTCTAAAGAGTTACCAAAAGAAAACTAACCTGTTAAATAATCAGAAAGACAGAAATCAAAAAAAACAAAATAGTAATAAGACTAATAGTTTGTTTTAGATTAATCAATTTAATCTAATCATAATAAATTAATTGAATTAATTAAATAATTTGATGGTAATGAAATATTTCAATTTAATAATAACACTAATAAAATTTAGAATGAATAAAATGAAAATTAAGAATGTTCAATTGCTAAATTTCTCTTAGAAAATTTAAATGGGAAATAATTCTTAACAATTATTCAATTAATAGAAAATCTAATCACATTAATTTTTTAAGATTACCATTTAAATGATGATTCATTTAATTAATAAACTACGATCCAAAATGAATAATAAAAAAGCCCTTAAAGTAGAAATAATAATGATTCTTCATATCATAAAGCTCTTAGAGGTTTAATCAATTGCGTTGTATGGGCACAATACTCTACTAATAAATTTACAAACAATCCTAAGATTAAATTAAGATTATTAGAAGTTGCATATGAAGAATTAAATTTTAGATTTAAAGAAAAGAAACCAAAATCTCCTGAACAACAAAATAAAATTAAAAATTTTATAAGATTTATTAATAATTTAAAATTAGAACTTCTTTAAACAAATATAAATTAAATAATAAGTGATAAAATAGAGGCTTAAAATTATTTATTAAAGTATTACAAAATAATGGCCAATATACATAGTGATATTAATTTTTTCTAAGGTAGAATAGCAAAACTTTGTGCATAAAAACTAAATAATTCTGAATTAGTTAAAGAAACCTTAGATAAGATAAAATCAGCATAATTTTAAATATCTTCAAATTCTCCTCATTAATCTCAATAAATATAATCAATTCTTACTTAATGGGAATAAAAAGAATAAAGATTAGAAGATAATGAAAAAATTAGGACATAAATAAATTATGTTAAAGATAATTTGAATTAAAATTATGATATAGTGAAAAGATTAGCTATAATTTGTCTTAATTAATTCTACTTTGCTCCATCTAAAGAAGAACTAAAAGTAATTTATAAATTTTTATAACCATTAATATAGCAGTTTTTGAATATACCTTAATCTGATCTATTTATGGGATTTATTTTCTTAAAATTTTCAATTATTTTTTCTCTAATGGATTAAGATTCAAGTGAGTTTTTGGCTAAATTTATTGAAATTTTCCTTTCAAAAACAAATGGATAAAATAAACATCTTATTTTGATTGAAATTCTAAATTTTCATCATCTTAATATTAGCAAATTATTTACCCATATTAATATTGATATTATTTTGTAGGAATTCATTTAAACCAAAATAAAAATGAAAAATAGATATGTATAATTAATAGATGAGTATAAAAAGAATTTTAGTAATAATTTATAACTTCATTACTATTTAATTAATTTATTAGATTTTAGAGATTAATACAATTCCTAATTTATTGTTGAATAAAAAGAGTTATAAATTGAAGTAGAAAAGACTGAAACTAAATATCCTTAACCAGAATCATTTTCTAGTGCTTCTGAAGAAGAAGTTGAATAAGATGATATATTTTAAAAATAATACTAAGACTTACAATTAACTCAAGATTAAATTGAGAATATATTTACAATAGGTAAATAAAGTTATCAATACCCTACTAAAACAATCGAATTTTTACTGAATCATAAAATAAAAGTTAATATTGGAGATCCAAAAATCATTGAACAAATCAAAAGATTTGCAAAAGAGACAATCAAATTTGAATTTGGATTAACTACTAAAGATTTAACAGCAACTTTTGAATCAAACTTTTTAAATAAATATTACCTTTAATCAAATTTTGAGAGGGACTTATCAGAAACTGAACTTCAATTTATGGGTTTTATTCTACCACATTTTCACAAAATAATTTCAAAATAGAAAGATTCACCGTTGACCTAATTTATTAAAAATAATGTTAAAAAATCATTAGAAAAACATATTGATCCTATAATTTTAGAGTTTGTTGAATGGTTATTTTCATAAATATTTACTAAATAAAAATAATAAAATTCTTCAATTAAAGAATTTTAGGATAATATTAGTCAAAACAACTTACAAAGTTATTATAAATCTAACTTATATTATTTAATTTAAAAATCAGAAGTAGCAAATGGAAGTGAAAATTTAAAAACTATATGTTATGCATTAGCCTACAAAGAATCTCCATTATTATGGAAATATATATATAAAAAGACTTTTAAGCAAGCATTAAATTAATTCTAATAAAAATAAATAACTGAAACTGATTGGTTTTTAAGTTAGAAGAAAATATATGCTTAAGTAAATAAAAATCCTTTACTTAATCATTTAAATGAGTATAGATATATTATGGACCTTATAAAATTAAATTAAAGACAAGTTGAATATTAGCATTCCAATGATGAACATTTATATAAAAAGACAGAATAAGGATATCTTACTCTTTATTAAAAGTAGTTTAATTTACCTAAAGATGCTTTTGAAATAGAAAATAATTTTAGAATTTTATAATTATATGAAAAAAAGGTTATGAGGAAATACAGAATTGTTTCTATAGAAAGAATTAAATAAAATTTAGATAATATTAACAGTCTTGTTAATTTAATTAAACAAATGAAAAAATATGAAATAGTATACTTTTATGAATCAACTGATGGTGAATAAGAAATGAGGTAAGATCTATATATAAATATTTATAAATTTATCAAAAGATTTTTGAGACACAAACTTTATAACTAATTAAATTAATTAATTTAAATTATTAAAGATAAGTATCCTCATTTATTATTAAATTAAAATCAAAGTGAACTTTAATTTGAATTTTAATACGACGATAGGGAATTTAAAATTTCTAATTTTACAAAAGAATAACTTGAAAAAGAGGAAAATACATAATACAACAAAGAAGAAGTTAATATTATTCTAAATTCACTGTTATCAATATTTGTTGAAAACACAAAAAAATTGATGAAAAAAAAAATTTAAAGATATACTATAGAAGCTTATTATTATGCAACACATTTAAAATTTAATAGTTAAACACCAATTGATTAAGTATTTGCTACAATATCTTAAATATATTAACCTAATACTAGAGATCTTGTGTATTATTATGTATAATATGATAAAATTAGGTGTGAGAAAGATAAAGTTCTAGATTATTATTATTCATCAGAGTTAATATACAATTATTAAAAATCCAAAATATTAAAGTTAATAATAAAAATTCTACTCAAAAGGTAAAAGTATAAAGATATTTATTAACTTTTTGAAAAATTGCACAAAGTATACGATATAAGATTGTATTAAGCTTGTATTGGATTACTAAAAGAATACAAAAGCATTGATGATAAAAATTTAATTATAAATATAATATAGAAGACTGAATCTTATAGAAGAACAATTGAATTATTTAAATAGGAATTTATAATCGAATTGTTAAATAATATGTATATCAGATTGAACGATTTGTAAGAATAAAATGAAGGTGAGATCATAAATGAAAGTTAAGAAAAAAAATCAGAGAAATTAGAGAAAGGAAAGAAGATTTTTGATGATTATAGAGCTGCAAAGAGAAAACCAGCTAAACCAAAAGAATAATAGTAATAAATTCAACAATAATAAACTTAAATTTCTGAGCCATAAATTTAAATTACATAATAAGCTGCTGATGATGATGTTGGATAACATATTAATTAAGGAACAAATAATCAAAGTTTTAATGATTTTGATAATATGTGAAATAAATATCATTATTTAATTCTTGATTGTAAAACAGAAGACATTATAACATATATTTTTTTTATTTTTTTTTTGGCATATTTTTATAATCTTGATATTCTGATTTCTTAATCTGACATAAAAGATTATTTTTTCTATGTAAGTTTATTTAATTCATTAATTTCTGAAGTTATAAATTAAGTAAATGTTTCAGTAATAAATCCTTTTCTATTTACTCCATCTTCATCTAAACCATCCGAGACTATTGTATTATATTTTAATGTAAGAATCAGTTTCATAAACTTAAATACATATTCTAATGGATTTACAAACTACACTTAATTTTTTGGCATTAATTATTTTGCTATTCTAATCATTTCCTCTTAAAAAATTGAAGGAATTAATGATTTTAGAACATCAAAATCAGAATCACTAACCTCTTTCATTTGTTCTTAAATTTTCATTGTGGTAAAGTTTAATTCATCGAAAGCTATTTTTTTATTAGTATCTAAAAGCGGAAGAGTATATATTGCAGGGAGTATAAGTGACTTTATAAAAAGTGATTAAGCAGCAGTAAAGAAGGAATTTAAATTTGGTATGCCATTTGAAATCATATAGACTTCCCTCCATAATTCTGCACATTCTCCTTCAGTACATTTTGAAAAATTCCCTTTCACAAATTTATGAAACTATTTAAAATTAATAGGTTAAGCTGGAAATGCAAACGATAAGATTTTATATCTATTAATTCTGTCTATTCTGAAAATTTCCAATAATAATTATAATACAAAACCTGTTTAAATTAATTTTCTATCTTCTAATCTAATTAAATATTAATATTACTTTTTCCTTCAACAATTCTTTCATTAACTGCTCTCATAACTAATGTTTAATTAATTTTATCAAATTATTCCAAACATCTTAAAATTATGGATTCAGCTTATTATACTTTCATATAATTAACAATGCCATATATAGCATCAAAAGTTTCAATCCAAGGTCCCCTTCGTAATAAATATCTTATATGAAGATAAAAATATAATTCTTCTTGTGAGTAAATATCATTCAAAAAATGTCTAAATTGAACTACCTCCCAAACCTTATCTAATCGTGGTACCATTAGATCTAAATAAAAAGTATGCAATTATTCTTCTATCTTAACCTAATTATATATATTAGAAATTTACTCTTTTTGTATCTTCTGGAAAAATAATTACTTGATGATTTTCAATAGTAAAGGTACTTAACCAAGATATAATATAACTTTAAAATGAAATATATGTATTCTTTTGAAATTCGATATACATTCCATCTAAAATAGCTCTAAGCAATCCCATAAAATTATTAGATATTGGCCTTATTTATAGATATTATGATTCTTAATCAACTATTCTTTTCTCAAGAAATAAACTAAAAGGAGGATAATTATATCTTAATGTTTATAATTCTGCTTCTTCATCTCTACCTACAACTAATCTCTTAACATCAACATATGCATCCACTAATTTTGAATCATATTCTTGGACATTTTTTAAGAAACTACTCATCATATACCTTTAAAATACATGATCTTCATCTAAAATTTTAGTAATTGCTTATAATTGTATCATATCACCTTCAACTCTACTTTAAAATGGAGCATCAACTTCTTTACTTCTTTTAACCGTCATTTCATCTATTCTATCTTATAACATTCTTATTTTTTCAAAACTTTTTTGCATTTATTTTCTTTCTGTTTAAGTATTTAATTTATTCATTTATAAATCTTCATATGTCATATAATAGAGTTCTCTATATTAATCTTTTTATTCTTTAGAATATTAAACTTGAAATGTTAAATCTTTTAATTTAGTTTCGAAATCTTATATTTTATCTTCTAACTTTCTAAGTTAAATTTAATGTTTAAATTCAGTTGATTTTAAAGTTTATATTTATTATTGCAGTTGAATTTGTTTATTATTATCGTCATATAACTTATTTTATTAATCCTCTATCGTTTTATTTAGTTAATCTATTTTTTATTATAACTATGTTGCCAAACTATCTTTATTTTGATTCATTAAATATTACAAATTTTAATTTAATAATTCAACTTTTTTTTCAAGCTATACATTTATTACAGCTAATTCATTTGATCTTTAAAAGGTTCTTGTCACATTTTTAGAATTTTAATTCTAACTTTCCATATATTTTATTATTTAAGATTAATCTTCAATCAAACGACTATTATTTTACACTTACTCTCTACTTTGCTTCAAAGCAAATTAGTATTCTTTTATTTCTTTATTTTTTTCATCAAATATTAATAATATTTATTCAAATACTTTTATGAATTAATTCACTAATGGATTTACTTTCTCATTTTCGAACTAACCTGCTAATGCTATGAAATGATTTACTTTATCATTTACTTAAGGAACCTTTTATTGTACATCTTTTAATAATTACTGAATTCTGAATTATTCAAGTTCTTCAAATTACATAATTTTTTCTCTATGAATATAAACCATTGAAGCATCTAAATCAAACATAAACCGTTCTGAACTGATTAAAGGCTTTTATATCTAACTTCTTATAGTTTAAGGTTGTTCAGTTGTTTATGTAACAATTTTATTATTATTAAGGGAATTAGTCAGTTTTTATATTACAACTTTTTACTAAGTGCTTGCACTAATTTTATGCAATTAAGGTTCAAATCTTGGCTTGTTAACCTCTGGAAAATCAAATGCTCCTGAATTATTTTATGATTATGACTTTTTCATAAAATTAAATTAATATCTATAAATTAATACTCATTTTTATTCGTAATCTTTGTTAAGAAATCTCATTTTTCTGCTATTTTTAAATAAGGTAATGGGTAATTAAACATAAGAATTTTAATTTATTGCTCTAATTTGTAATCAATACATACTTTTCAAATATCTTAAAGTTATAATATTCTAATTCTTCTATATATTGTTCAGTTGGTGTAAGATGTAAAAATGCTCTAAAGGATTAAGTTGGAATTTTGCTTTAAAACTAAGAAGTTTTAATCATTTAAGTTCTAGCAAAAGCAGCCACTTCCAACACTACATCATACAATTCTTCCTTTGGCTCACCTTAAATTCTAATCAAATACTACCCCTTATTCTATCCCATAATGAACGAACATTGATGCTATGTTTAAATTTTATATCCTCAGGTAAATTTAGTTTGTAATTTTAAAGTGTGAAAGGCACTCTTCTTAAATAATCTGTAATTCCAACTGCTTATGCAGAAATCTCTGTTAATTATTTTAAGTCTTGATTTTCAATATCCATCCTTAACAATCGTAAAAATAATAAAAATTATGACCCTCTATTTGCTTCTGCGGCTGTCGCCATATCTACAAGATTTGCAAATTCCTATTTCTCTACTTGTTATTTGCGAAAATTTATCATTTTTTAGAATAGATATTTTGGTAATGGATTATTTTTACATGTATTATGAAGGCATATTGATAAAGGATCTCTTTAAGGATTATCTAAAAAAATCTCAATATCTTAAGAAATTTTACTTAATCAATTTGATCTGACCAATATTATAATTTGCCTATTCCAAGTGATCTTTCTTTAGAAGTTTCCTCTATTCTTGCTAATTCATTATGAAATTAACAGATGTTCAAATAATCTTATCTTTATTAAATTATTATTGGGTACCTCACTTATTTTGGAATATGCTTGGATATCGCAAAACTGATCCAATCAGTCTTTTAGACTAAATCTTATATGTATTTTTGTGCATTCTCAAGTTTATATATTGACTTTTGAGACTCAGTACAAAATTTAAAGACAAACTATAATTTATTCATATTTATCATAATTATTTAATTTTGTTTCCATTCTTCACGTCTTCTATTGAAAAACAATAGAATTGCTTATCGTTTAGGATAAAAAGCTTATCATTTGGCTTAATAGGTTTTTATTATTGAGATTTAATCATGGAATCATACAATAGATTCCATTTCTTATACTTTTCTTAGATTTTTCTATCTTAGAGTATGAGATCTACAAAGTAATTATACAATAATTTCCTAAAAATTAATTATTTAATACGAAGGATATAATTTAATGTATTTTTACTACACTTCATTCCAAAATTATTGAATTGACTTTGATTAGATTTCTTATTCCTCTCCAACTTATTTCATTTCAATATAATTAGTTGTACGATTGATTTCTATTTTTATCTAATGAATACCATAACTAATCGGACTTAAGAACCTAAAATTCGATTAAGTAATAACCTTCTCTCTATAACAATCATCTTCCCATTAGATTAAAGATTAGCCTTTAAACTAAATTGTCCTTCATATAAAGGAGTATTTAAGAATTTATAGTAAAATTAAGGAATCAAATTATTTTAGGATTTAAGAAATAGAATTTTTAAAATGGGATGACTAGTACCAGTAATTAAATGTCCTGGGATTGTCTAATATAATTCTTCAATAGCTAATTAAGTAGCTTATGAATCATAATTTATATGATATATAATCTACTAATCATTTATTTTATAAGTAGCTATATATTTTCTAATTAATGTAGGGTATATGTAAGGAAACTTGTATTTCAGGGTACTTTCTAGAAAGGTTAGCTTATTATTTTTCTTGGTTTAGTTATTTTTTTTGCAATAATAATAAATTGATTATATATTGTTACTAATGAGTATCGTAGTTTAGTCATCCTCAGGAACCATGCAATAAAAATTATCCTAATCAAATTGGAACATCATGAATAAATAATAAATACTTTTGTTTTAAGATAGACTTGGCAGAGTCACAATTGCAGTATAATCGCCAAGAACTCCTAAATTAATCATAAAGTTTCCACATTGATATTCATAAGGTTCGACAAGTTCAAATAATTCTTTTTTCTTGTATTCCATAGAACTTAAAAACATAGGATGATTAAGTCCAAAAAAGGTTTAAATACAATCATCGTTTGTTAAATCTATGCATTCCAGTTACTCTTTCTATGATTTAAATGGATTCCGATCTTATGAAGGTCTTTTTATTTTTAGCCTCTATATTTTTGTTAATTTTTATTCTAAGACACTATTTCTTGAAGAATCCTTTTTAGAATTATTAAATTAATGATATTCCTCTTAATCTACTTCTTAGCTGGTATCATTTATCGTAATCAATTATGATGGTTATTTCTCTAGATACTTTTTTGTTGTATCCTTTTTTTCTTTTTGGGATAGAGGCATCGTCAAAATACATCTTTCACTTTAATCGATATTTTCACATTAGATTTAAAATTAATTTATAGGCGCTTGATTGACATTATGATCTAAGATTTTATATTCTTCTTTGCTTTCTCTCAATTAACCTTATAATTTATTATTCTGTTCTTCGTTCATATTAAGATCTCCTTATAATCTAATTGGACTAGAATTGTGAGAAATACATTCTTTCTTGCCAATTTAACTACTATTCCCTTCTTATTAATATTTCTGAATTGTAGAATTTAAGGCTTGGATATGTTAGCTGTACTTTTTATTTGACTTACTGCGACTTCTGCTTCTACTCTTTTTATCATAATCATTTTCTCGCTACATTTTATAGAGAATTTAGTAAAATATTTAAAATAAACTAGTTATATTACCTCAAAATTATATAATTAAAATATATTTATATATTAAGTACATAAACTAAAAAAATAAAAGGATATCATATAAAAATCTATTTATTTCCAAGATAATTTGCTCACCCAATAAAAGATGCACTAATTTAATAATAACAATGAAATAAGAAGTAACAAACAATTCTACCACTAGTGTAACATTATTGCCGAATTAAACACAAATATCAAGCAAAGTTAGAAAATACAATTGTTTTTGGAAATAAGAAGTTGTTCTTAGTGATTGTGAAGAGTAATTAGTTCAATAAAGATCAGATGATGAAAGAGAAAACATCTCCTAAATAAATGTAGAAAGAACCTTTTAAATTGTTTAAGCTCTCATACCAGAATCTTATGATATTTTATATTACTCCTAATATTCAGCAAAAAAATTAATTCAACTTTAAACTCCATAAAATATTTATGATCATTTCATCCCTAATTCACTTATTGGCACTTTAACAGAATTAGTTAATTAATACTTGCTTTTTATTCTTGAACAAGACTTAAAGAGCCAGCCTTCAAATATTTAAAGATAATTTATTAAAAAGAAATATAAAGAAACAGAGATTTAACTTTACTTTGGTTTATAAATATTATTCGGAATTTATAGATTTCCTCAAATAGATGATTATTGGAATGCCGAACCTTGGCTAAGGAGTGGGATTGAGTATATGATGCCAATTGGCAGATTTAAATTTGTAGATACTCATTTATTTTTATATCTAAATGAAAAGGCAAAATCTAAATTATAAGATGAAATACAACGTCTTTAAAAATCTGTAAAATGTCTTTGTTAACCTGAACAAGAACTGATTCTTATTGAATAAATATACAAAGCTTATATAGCCTACTATCTTTTTGACTTCTACAAATTATTTGTTATAGATCTGATAATAGTATCTCATAGAGTAAAATAAGAAGATAGGATTAATAGACTTATGAAGATGCTCTTTAAATACTCAAATCATAATCATGTTTTATATATAATGTTTGAATTAAGTCTGGAAAGAATCATTTAATTAACAGATCAAGAAATTTTTCCTGTAATTTCCTATAAAAAGACATAACATGAACTTTTTTAGAATCTATAGTCAGGTTAATATCAAATAGAATAGTTATATTTAATAAAGAATTAATATTAAGTCCATTTATTTCCATAAAAATAATTAATATCTAATAAACATTTTCTTTCAGTTTATTAGGAGATACAATAATAATATAATGACAACTAAATTATGAATCTACTATAATACAGAAGTAATTTTTATCTATGTTCTTAACTTAATTCTTCAGAAGGATTTAATTAATTGAGAATAGAATTTGAAGAATACTTTGAAATTATGATCTATAATACTTCACTAATGTTTGATGATTTTATGTAATCCAAATTTAGACTAAGTTTAGCAAAAATCTTTACCCTTGAAAAAGCTCAGCAAATTGAAACAAATATTTAAAAAGCAAAAAAAAAATTGAATTCTACTTTTAAAGAAAGTACTACTAATACAGAGCCATTAGAATTTGGGCTTTGTAAATAATACGGGGAATTATATCATACACCAATTCCTTAAAAATAAGAAGAATCATTCAAATATTGTGTAGTTTGTATGAAATTTAATTCTTTAACCAAACCTTTTTATAGGTGTAGATTATGTGAAAAAATATTTAATGAAAATAAAATATTTCTTTGTGCATTTCCATGTTTTGAATTATTTCATCGCAACCCTAGTGATTTTATTGACTGCGATATTAAATTATAATAATAATTTAGTGAAGGTGTATATTTTTAGAATGAGAATACTCCTTAGATTTTAAACAATAATTAAGACGATGAATACATTTAAAAGAAAAAGAAATATGATAAATTTAATCTAAAAAATTATACATCCCTTAATAAGGAAATATATAGGTAACCTAATTTAGAGGATTTTTCTACTCAAGAATTATAAGAATTATCTAAAAAATATCAACCTGTTATTCCCTCACCTAATCTACTATAACCTATTGTAAAGAAAGATTCAATAGTGTTGTAATAGATTACCCATGGACACAGAAAAGATTTGAATGAAATAGAAAACAGGTTTGATGAATAAAAAAAAAAATTTAAAATTCAATTGATCAAACATTTAAATCGATAAGGACAATTAAATTAATAAATGACGGAGTCTTAAAATAATATAGATTAAGATGAAACAAAAAAAAATAAAAAAATTCAAAAACAAATAGAAAAAAATAGAATATTAGAGAATCAGATTAAGACAGTTAGTCCATTAGAAAAGTTTATGGAATCTATTAATAAATAACCTAAATTAGAAGATTAGGAATAATAATGATTTTTAGGATCAACCATTTATTTATTAATATTATTTAGTAGCAGTAATTTATTTTGATTATTAAATATTTTATTACGATAAATCATCTATTGTAAAACAATCCTCCGTAATTTCTTGAATAACCATTTGTTGTGCTTTTATTATGATAATCATTCATAACATAATTACTTTTCTTGAACCCGGACTGAATTGCTATAGTGGGATCATATTATTTAAGTAATCCTAATTCCTTTAATTAGTAGATATTTTTCTCTAATTATTTATTTCCTAAAATTATATTTGCATCCTCCAGTATTGAATCCAAAATATCACCTTCCTTTCTTTTTAAATACCGTGTGCTTGTTTAATTATCAACTAATAAAGTTTCTTTAAGTTTCTTTAATGCAGGATTAGAAGTAGCCATTGAACGAGACCTTCTATTAGTGAGATCTAATTTTGGTAATTTATCTTAAGAAGCTTACATTAATAATTTATTTATTATTTATTCTTGAAAGTGATTAAGTATATATAAAATTTAATTACTTAATAAAATATTATTTATTAATATTTATTAATGAAATATAATTTATATTAAAAAACATATAAAGTAAATTGTGATTTTTTTACAAGGCGTATAATATTTAGATTTTCAATTTTTTCCTTTGGTTTATAATCTACCTATAACCTCCCTAAAGAATTTTCCTAGTTCTTAATCGCTTGGATTTCTTGGAACAATTATACTTTACCCAGTCAAAGCAGGTCCTCTTCTAATATCTTCTCTATCATATTAATCATCTCTCCCATAATATTCATCTCTACCGTAATAATCATCTCTCCCATAATAGTCATCTCTTCTCCCATAATAATCATCTCTTCTTCCATAATAATCATCTCTTCTACCAGAATAATCTTCTCTTTTATCATCTCTTCTACCATAATGCTCATCTCTTCTTCCATAATAATCCCCTCTTCTTCTGTATCTATCTTTCCTATCATAGTATTCTTCTCTTTGCTCTTCTTTTTAGTGAAAAGTTTATTAATATTCTTAATGGGAAGGTAATTAAGTTTAATATT